>VZTE01005467.1:75594-169175 GCA_013397775.1 Eulacestoma nigropectus | reverse complement strand
GGGGCTGCGCCTCCCGGGCCAGACACTGCCCTGTGCCGCCGCCCGGGCCGAGCCGAACCGGGCTGGGGGCAGCTGTTACCCCGGGGCGGCGTGCAGAGGGCAGCGGTACGTGCCGTGGCAGACTTCGGGCAGGGCGGTCGGGGAACGAGGAGAAAAGAAAAAGGGACAAGGGAAGGGAAGGGAAGAAGGAAAGGGAAAAGATCGTGGATGGGTGAAAAAAAGAAAGAATGAAAGAGAGAGTAGGGGAGGAGAAGAATACAAGGAGAGGGAAACGAGAAGGAAAGGGAAGGGAAGGAAAAAGAAAACAAAAATTAAAGGGAGATGGAAACGAAGTGGAAAGGGAAAATGAAAGTGGAAGGAGAAAAGGGAAGGAAAAAGGAAATCTTGAAGTAAGGGGAAAGGGAAAGAGGAAGAGAGAATAGGGAAAGGGGAAAGAATGGGAAAAAGGAAGAATATAACGAATAAATGGAAGAAAAAAGGTAAGATAAAAGGAGAGAAAAAATTAAAAGGAAAAAGAGGACTGGATAGGGGAAGAGAAAGGGTGGGAGGAAGAAGAAAGGGGAAAAGAAAGAGGGAAGGGGGAAAGGAAAGAGGCGAGAGAAAGGGAAGGGGAAGAGAGGGAAAGGGAAAGGAAAGTTTACTTGCAGTACATCAAATCTGCACAGACCAGCACCCCAGATCAGCCCAGTCCTCCCTGGTCCAGCCCAGGAACAAGTGCTGGAGAAGCACAAGGTGACCCGCCTGCCAGCGAGCACAGGGACATGGTCACACTCCCACGTCCCTAGAAACAGACTTCTGGGACCTGCATGCCTGCATTCCCCAATGCAGCTTTCTCAGGCATAGAGAGACTGGAGGCCATTCTGTGCCTCCCTCTCCCACACCACTCACTCGCTGGGGAGAGCCCACCTTACTCTCTCTGCCTGCACTGGGAACAGGTTGTTGTTCCATCCTTTCTGTCCCCAGGCCTGGCAAGGGTGAACCAGTCTGATCTGGGGTGCAAGACTACTCGGCTTTGTCTCAGGGCTGGCGGGGTGGGGGCAGGACTAGGGGAGCACAGCAGCTGGGATTTAACCCTGCCTCTTCTATCTGCCAGGGGCCTGTGTTGGAAGGAGATCTAAGATGAAGTTATGGGATGTTGTGGCTGTCTGCGTGGTGCTGCTCAACACGGTCTCCACCTTGCCCCTGCCCACCGGTAAGACGCCTCTCAAGGGGTCCCCTTCAGTGGTAGAGGGACCTGAAGATGATCTCTCCCCCATCAGCCTGCTGCCTCCCTATGCTGTGCACAGTGACTGTAAGAAACATTCCCCTTTGTAGCAACTGCTGTCTGTCTTGCTAAATCTGCTTCCCTTTGCTCAGGCACCAGGAAGAGGAAAGGAACCCCCCACTTTGTGCCCCTGTTTCTCCACAGGCAGTGTCATTGGCTTTGGTCTTGCTCGAGCAGCTCCAAACCGAGTCATTCTCCAAAGCTTGGGGTTGACAATTGCAGTGGCAATGACCCCTGCCCACTCTAGCCCTGCCTTCCTGGTAGCCTTAAGATCCCTCTGGTTGAAAAACATGGGGAGGTGGGACAGTTTGTTGTATGCAGAGGAGCAGAGAGGAGGATCTGGTTCACACACCTCACAGCGCAGGCATTGAAACTCCTTCCCCACGGCCTCAGCCTCCTCTCCCTGCTCAGACCTGCTAATGCAATTATTCACTGCCTGTAGTGGGCGCAAGTCCTGATGGAGGCTTGGCTCCGTGATGAGAGGCACTGAACACATCCTGGAGCGCTGCTGAGCTTCATTAAATCCTACTTGGATTCCAATCTCGAAATTAGTGTGTCCGCATGGAAATTTACAGAAGAGTAGCTGTGGCAGGGTTAGGAGCTTGATGCAGAGCAATCCACATGAACTGGCTCACAGTAAGACAGTTTACAATCCAAATGACAGATAATAATGCCTTGCTAATAGTAGATCCTGTACCTACAACAGCAGGTACAGGATTTTCACAGTGGTATGTGAGCATTGTGTTAATTCTGGTGGCTTTTTAAAGGGAGAGGTAAGGGACTCAGTAAGAAGCGGACTCAGTTTTAAAGGGACTCAGTAAGAAGCGGCAGAATCCTCACATGAATAGCGGAGACGTTCACTTAGCAGAGGGGCAGATGCAGTTTGAAGGTTGCTTCTTTTGCCCTTGCTCAGCCCTCTCTGTTTAGCTAGTTACAGGATGCAGACAGTATCCAGTAATGGGGATTCATTTCTATCTCCTTTTCTGGAGGCATGTCCTTTCCCTGCACCCGCCACAGCTCCAGTCATGGGCAGCCGTGCTCTGGTTTCTCTGAGAGCAGCCAGGCTAACGCAGTGTGGAGGCACCAAGCATGTGGAATCATGTGCTGTGACTTCACTTTGACCCCTCCCAAACACTCATCTCCTCTTCCAGACACACACATCTATGTCTTTCCCCATTTAGTCTTCTGTCTTTCTCTCTCTTGCTAGTGTTTCCCCCCTGCTGGAATCTTGCCTAGGCTTCTGCCTCCGCGTGTCCCAGCCTGGGCTCCTGCTGCTCACAGACTGGCAGACCCTGACATCCTTTCAGCCTCTCCACAAAGGGAGGTTGGCCAAAAGTGTTTCCTCACAGGGCTCCAGCCTGCCAGGATCGTGGGGCTATCACACATGGTGATCTTCATCTCCATGGCAAGCCATGTGGCAGCTAAGTGCTGTCCTACAAAAGTCAGTGATCAGCTTTTCAGGCTGCTGTGCTCCTCCCCTCTGTACAGGCTTGCTGAGGTGCTGGTGGCAAGAAGATCATTAGGGGGAAAGAAGCATCAGGCAGTTTGTAGCTCTGGCAGAAGCTTCAGGGTGGGAGAGCATTAGTGCTCCATCTTTCCAGAGTAATAGTATTTGTATGATTCCTGCTTTTATCTTGAAACTGCCTTCTGGGAGTATGGTCCCTGGTGAGCTGATTCCTCTGCAGCAGCTCAAGGGGACAGGCAGCAGTAGTGATTCTGTCAGTTCCTAGTATTCAAAACTTCTCATCATTGCCTCTTTTTTTTTACTTTCCTGTGGATTGGGTAAACAAGAAGCAGGAAGAAAGACAACCTGTGTTTTACCTGGGCTATGGTAGTATCGATATTATCTCTGTTTCCAGAGTACAGACATAGGCTTAGCCTTGCAGAGCTGGGTCACAGGTTATTGCCCAGGACAGTCATTTGAGAAAGGGCTGATAGTTTGGTCTCAATCTCTTAACTCTGTATCACAAACAGATGGGCCTGGCTGCAAGGGGAAAGGAAGCAGTGCTGTTCTTCACATCAGAAACAGAGGAAAACCAAGGGCGTTCCTGTGATCTTTGTATGGCAGCAGTTAACACAACAACTGAGCCTGAAAGTTAGAAACTCTTCCCTATGTTGCCAAGTCAGATGAGTCAGGGGAGACCTGAAGAAAGGTGACTTTAAGAGAGCAGTGAAATACTTTGATCCGCTTTTATTCTGTTTGTAGTTGATTTTAAAGTGTGTGGTGTCTGGAGAACAGTGGGCAAACAGGCTATGAGGCTGATCCTACCCAGGCACATCGCTGCCTTCCTGCTGCAGCACCACTTTGCTCAAGTCACTCCCATCAGTGTCTTTGACATATTTATTCACTCCACTTACAATTTGGTGGCATGCACACTTCAGCACAGGAAAGACAGAACCAAGTATGAAAGAGGAATCAATGTCTACACCATGTAGATTTCCCTGTCCACTTGGAGGTTTCTCTCACCATCAGAGCACAACGTACCATGAGCACGGAGGTGTGCTTGCAGCTCCCCAGCTGTCTGCTGGTGAACCTGCCATGTATTCATATCTCTGTGGATGCTGTTGGTCAGCTGCTTTGCTAAGGGCTTTTGCAGGAGACGGCTCACAAAGTGGTGGAAGCACCATTATCACCTGTGTTGCCTTGTATGCGTAGGGCAGTGTGTGGGCCCTGAGAAGGACTGGGTGCTGTGTGCATTCAGAGAGAGGTGCACTGCTGTCCCCTAAAGCAATCCATGTGCAGGTAGAGTGGGGAGTAGCCATTTTGCTCCAAGGTGCCCACAGAGAATTTGGGTCTCCCACACACCACTTGCATTAGGGTTTAGTAGGATTGTGAGATCAAGTCCACTCCTAACAGGAGGCCAAACAGCTTGCTGGAGCACAGATCTGTTTCCCAGGCCCTTGACACCTTTTTGTGTTCTCATTTGATGGGATTGCTTTCTCTGCAAAATGCTCTGAGGTCACCTGATATTACCCCATCCCTTTCAGGTAGGCTTGAAACCTTCCTTCTTTCCAGGCTCCAGGCAGGGTTCTAACCTCCTGGGCTGATCAGGTGTAATGTGCTGACCTTTGCTGTTAAGGGCAGTAATTAGAGATGACAGAGGGTGCTAGCAATTGCAATCTTCTGCATTTTTAATTGGACTGGAGGCTGGAGTATCCTCCACAAATGCAGTGCATTGGAGATGAATCCAGTATTTGTAGGTGTTTTGGCATCAATATTCATGGGACAGCTTATTTCACACGCACAAAAAAAAAGAAAAGAGGTAGAGTTTATAACCATTTCTTTGTTTCCCTTATGCCCCAATCCTCTGGGGAAAGAACACTATTAGCTTGAATACCAAGTGCAAGTAGAACAAATATAAACTAAATATAAAGTCAGCAGCCTCAGAAGACTGAGAGTGCAGAGGGAGCCAAACACTTGTTCACCTTATACGCAGTCCCCAGCGAATACATCTTGTAACTGCTTGCTGTTGGATGCACATGATCAACATGTACATGAGGACTGGAGTGTCCTAAAATCCATGATATGACATGTATTCTCTTAATCAAGCAAGAACCTTTGCTAAGAACGAGTGGTAAGCAGATAGAATTAAATAAAACATCTTACCATGGGATTTTCCCTCCTAGTAAGAGGAAAAGGTGAGGTTTCTGCAATATGGTGTCTGAGTTACTCTACCGCTACTGAACGGTCATTCATTGTTGGAGCTCCTTTGGTTTATGCTGTGACACACCATGGTATATGTCTGTTAAAAATTCTCCTTACCCCTGCTAAGGGGTATTTGATGTTAAGTTACTGCTTTTAGCTGCAACTTTATCAACTAATACGGAAAGAATCTAGAAAAAATAGTGACACTATACGGCTCTTTAAGGAAAAGGTATTTAATTATGCTTCCAATTGAATGCATTTCTTTCCCTACAATATTTATTAGGCCCACTCAGTGTTACAAACTACAATTCTCATGTTTCTGTCCAGGCTTTCCTGCTCAGCACACCTACGGTGTGGCATATGTGCTTTAGCCTAAGACACCCAGGAGCTGCAGAGGTAACCTGCCCTGCACAGTAAACCCAATGCATCAGGGAGGTATCAGCCACAGTGAGCAGGTGCCACCCTGAATCATCTGATCTATGTGTGCCCAGCATAGCCAATGCACCCAGCACAGTTGTTGCATCCTACCAGTGTCAGGCCGAGTGTGCCTGGGCGCCCAAGCCAGCATATGCATGTGCTAAAGTTTGTTTGCACAGGGATGACCAGGTTATTGAGGTATTTGGAAATCCCAAGCATTCAGATGGGCCCGTTCCTGGGCAAAATTCTAGAAAAAGAAGGAAACAGGGCAGATCTAGTTAAATCCAGAGGCATGTAGCCCTAGAAGCAAATTCCTCTGGCGTCTCACATATAAATACTGAATGTACTTCAGTGAAGAGCATTCTGTGACTTAAGGAAGAAAGTTCTGAAATGCAGGATAATAAGGGTCTGTTCTCATTTTGAATTATCCTTTGCTGAAAGTATTAGTTCTTTGCTGCTTTTTAATTTAGGGGGCTCAAAAAATTGCCAGTGAAACTGTGGATCCTGTTAAATGTTTTGCACGTGTTTATTGACAGATAATGTACCTGGACATACTTTTCTTGGTCATCTTTCATAAGCCTCTTCAGGCTAAGAAATCAGCTAAGAAATCCCTGTGTTCAGGGTTTGCAGATGAAGAGCTTCAAAACATTCCTTGAAAGGCTGAAGCATTCAGTTGTGTGAAGTATTCATCTGACTGTTATTAAATTTAGTGGGGGAGGCGTTGTTTGTCCACTAGCAGAAGATCCTCAGACTGATAGATTGTAATGTCTTTATAAATTATACTGTTCCTGGTTAGTACTGCAAAAAGCGGTTTTAAAATAATTAAAGTTACAAAGGCTTTGAGAAGCCATTTGGGTCATCAAATCCCGCCCTGCCACAACTGCAGATGTTCAGGGATGGACATCTAGTGCAAATACCCAGCTTTCATCCCCCCCACACACTGTCTAGAGACTGCAACATAAAAGTTATGGTACATAGGCCAAACCCTAAATAACTACATTTGCTGTGGATTCCCATATTTCTGAGGTAGTAAGTTAATAAGTAGAAATAAACAAGGAATACACGATAGTGCAGCAGAACTATATTCAGGATCATCAGACATCTAAATAGGCCACTGACACATTAGTGCTGGTAGAGTGGTTAGCACTGCAGAGTGGTCATTTTTTACAAAACCAGCTCAGTTTCTGATCAAGTGATACCCTCCGGTAAAGTGAACCAGAGGAAAGATTTCAATGGTTCTTGGAATTTTGATCCTGATTACAAAGAGAAGAAAGAAAATAAGATCAAAAATATTTACTTGAGACAGCTGCAAATAAAATATTAAGACACAAAATATATATTAGAATATGTTTTAAGATCAAGGACTTAAAATTATTTTTGTGAGGTACTTCATGTATCAGCATTCTTTTTAAGGAATAAAGGCACTTGTGTGACCTAGCAGAAGTTTAGGCTGTATGTATTACACAGCACTTAAACTGAAACTTGCAGATACATTTTTTTAAAGTCTTTGGAACTTGTGCAAATACTTTAAAGATTATTGAACAGGGATATTCTTCAAAAGAAGCAAACACTGAAACCTATATATTTGTTTTCCTGTGTCATGACTGGGCAGTGCTACAGCAGTATGCCAAAACTTCTCTGGCGGCCACGTTTTCAGAGGCAAGTGGGTCCTATGCCCTTTAAATAACAAGCTATGTACAAACATTTGCACTATCTCTGCTCCCATCCAAAGCATTTCTTTGGCAAAATCAGCCATTACTCAGGAAATTTCTGAAGGGAGGCAGTATTCATTGTACCAGTTAGGAAGGACCTTGCTTTTCTGAGCACATGCCAGCACTATCTGCCTGTCCACACTTCCCAACATGAGACCTTCTGCAGTGGAGTACATGCCCCTGCCCTAGAGCCAGGGACTGAGTATTATATCAATTTTCAACCAGCAGTATTAAAACCTTCCATATTGTTCCTTTTGTAAACACACTGAAATGCAGGTAGGGAAAGGCAACAATGAAAGGTCATGTGTTACTTATAGACCAGATCAAATCTGATAGCAGCAGAGATTGCCAGAAGAGAAACATCAGCCAAGATTTTGCTGGGACTGCTCTGCCAGTTTACTGCCCCAGGGAAGAGACTGGGTTAGGGTCTTTTTAGGGTCTGTTCATCCTGCTTTGCTGCATGTCTTTGACTCTCCTAAAACCCAATGGGAGAGACTGTGTAAGAGCACAGGCAGCCCAGTAATAGCTGATGTTATCCATTTAGGCATGCTCTTTCCCTTCAGTGAATTGCCACTAAAGAGGGGTTGGGTTACCATTGTGGGGTTTTACTGATGTTGTAAGAGGGCTGGGCTGGATCACTTCTGCACCAGGGATGGTGAAGAAAATACCATTAGTATTTCCTCCATTAAAACCTGTGTGCTTGCCTGTTAGCTGGCTGCAGGTGTTCTTGCTAACAGAGGTCACAGGTTTTGGGTCCTGCTCATATATACTCATCTGAGGCTCTCACAGGATTTGAGGTTCTAGTTTAACCAAATACTCGGTGTAAACCTAGGTTTTACTGGGAAGCTGGATATTTGTTCAGCATGGTATGGATGTGGAAGGGTACCAGATCTTAGGGAGGAGACAACTGGTATGTGTCTTGCCCTGGTTTGGCTCCTGCTCAGTCAGTGGCTTCAGGCAGGGCACAGGCACTTTTTCTATCTCCCCCTTTTACACTCTTCATGCCATAATTTCTGATGCAGGGATGCTCTGAGGGTGCTCACGTACCCACCACCCCACAGGATAAGGCCCTAGTGCAGATGGGCTCCTGGCAGCAGCTGCAGGAGCTGCTACAACATCTCAAGTGTGACTGCTGAAAAGCCATCTGCTCTGTGGTGCTCAGAGCTGGTGATTCAAAGCTCTGTATCAGAGGCAAGACCACATCCTCCTGTTGCTCCTCTGCCCCTTGACTGCTGGGTGAGATTCTCCTCTGCCCACCTCAGCGAGGTCAGAGGTGGGAGTGGGCAGAAGAAAGCAGCCCATCACTGAGCAGGATCCTGTGAGCAGCCTGCCTGGACTGGGTGACAAACAAGAAATTCTTGTGAGCAGGTCAGCTCATGAGGCAACTTCCTCTACTTCACATGGTTCATCAGACCTTGCTGTTTCCCCCTGCTCTCAGGGACTTCCCACACTGGCAACAACTGTGGTGGCCCTATTGTCTTCCCCCATTCTTCCTCTGTTGGGAACCAGCATTTCTACCTGCAAGAATGCAAGCAAAGTACAGAAGGGGAGGCACTGGCAAGAATGGTGGAGTGAAAACACAAAGGACTCTGTGGATTTGTCATTATGACCAATAGATAGGAAGCCGCAGGGTTAGCTAGTGAGCTACAAACACATAACTTGACTGCTCCATCAAGAACAAGAACACCAGGAAGGTCAACCCTGGGCCTTTTACCAGTGTTGCCTCATCATATCTGACTGGTCTAAGTGGCCCTGGCATCATGCACTGGGTTATTTAGCACTTGCCTTGATGAGAGACAAGTGACACTAGGGAAAGGCTCTGTTTCTAAGGGCTCTCTGAGTCTGACGGGAGGCCACAGCATGGGCTGGGAGTGAGGTAATACAGAACTGTATTAAACATTTAAAGATAAACTGACCCTGGTGTGTTTGATGCTCCATTTCCTAATGGATACAACCAACTGGTTTCCATTTCACTCTTGGTCCCATGGATTTTCATGCAAAGCATGAAAGCAAAGTCATGCCTCAGAGAGGTGGTATTTTAATTGTTTAAATACCAAAAACGTTTCAGCATAACTATTTTTAACACCCGCCTTCACTTCATAAAATATTCTTTGTCTTTTTATACAAAATACTTCTTTTTCAATAAAATAAATGATTTATCCTCACCACAGTTGCTAATTTTTCACTTTGCAGAGCAGAATGATCATCACATTAGTATTTTTAACCTGGATAAGGTTGCACTTCCACAAACAAATTGCTCCAAATCTCTCCGAAAGTATGGTCTTGTGGTGTGAGATGGAGGCATTCTGTGTTCAGATAGGCCACGTCCACTATAATGAGCACATGAAAACAGTACTGCAAAGCAAGCTAAATAAAAAAATAATTATTGAATAATGATTATGAAGTAAAGTAATCTGTTGATTATGAAGGTCCCAGATTAGGCATGCTGTTTTTGGCCATTTAATCCTAATGCAGATCTGGATCTAAATTTTCTAAATATTGCTTACCATTACAGTTAGCTGGATTAAACCTCTAGAACTCTGAAATTATACTTTAGGGCCTGATACTGAACTTCTCTAATTGAAAGACTGTGCTCAAGTGAAATAATTTAGTTAAGTGTTTGGTCTAATGTTTTGATGTGATAGCTATACACTGTCACAAATGCATGTATAAAGGCTACAATCTAAAAGCAAAATCTAATTTTACAATGCTTAATATACCTTTTGTGGCTTCCGTTACATCACTTTAGCTCAGGGCATGTAAAGTGCCAAATTATGTGGCAGTGATGTGATTATATTTTTCTGAGATCAGTATGGAAAGCTATTCTGTAAAGCACAGTTTCAAATAACTTAAGATACCAAGTTTTATGAGGTTGAAAGAAAAAAGGAAAACCTACCTATATAAATTATTATTTTGCGATATGCAGGATTTAAGCTTTTCTTGTATGCCATAAGACACAGCATGGTCAGAAGAGACTGTAGTTAGTCTTTTAAAGGCACCAAAAGAAGTAACTGTATTTTTTTCTCAAAAATTGAAGATCCAAACCATCAGTTTGTGGTCAGGTACAAGCTGAGGATCTCTTGCTTTACCATGCTGGGTTGCTGCCATTGCATGTGGGGGACCATTTGGCTTTAAAGTGAATCTGTTGATAGTGAAATCAAATTAACAGATTTACAAAATATAATTGTGATCACATTTGAGCAGACAGAAATAAATTTTCAATTTTTACTTAATGGAGGCTGGTTTTTTGAGAATGGGACGAGTTTGGTTTGAGTATCCATTTAGACCTGTTTCATGTTGAAGTCTATCAGAGCACTGTATAATTTATTCGTCTAAAAAGTGCAAGGATCAGATCCCAGTCCTGGTGTCATGTGGTGTCTCTAATTAAATAGAAATGCAAGGACAAGTCCTGGGGGGTTGCAGTGGGGAAGATACCCATAGGAAAGCACATTTTCCTACATGCCCAAAGCAGAACTCGGGATTGGATTTCTCCAGGGGTTAATGGGGAGTGCTATGGCTAACTGGCTGCGGGATCCTGCACTCATTCATGCTGCCAGCTCTTCTTGTGCCCAGGGGACAGAGACTGTGCTTGGGAACAGGCAGGTCAAAACTTCAGGTTCCAGACAACATCAGTGAGGCAAGAATTTCAGTTTTCATTACAGAGGGATGTTCCAAACTTAGGCGGCTGGATCAAAGCTGTGATCTGACTATGCCCTTAGTGTTCAGAAAACAAGCAAACAGCAAGCAGATGATGCAGATTTTCTTGTGTTGGTTTTTTTGGTTTGGTTTGGTTTAGTTTTTAAGTTGGTATTTTAAATGAGTCTCACTCCCTCTGGTGAAGGTGTTCACCAACTCTGTCCTCAGCCTGAACACTCTGCTAGATTCTCGTTTATATCTGTCTCATGACATTTCATTCTTTCCTTCTTTGCTTTTTTATTCATTTTTCTGGTCATGTGAGAGAATCCTCACAGATCAAGAGGCCTTGTTCAGCTGGACAAGGGAGACAGAGAAGGTGCCCAGAGGCAGACTGGCACATGGACTGTCATCAATACCCAGCATTCCTGATTCTCTGGCCCTAGAAAACAGACTCGTGCTCTTGTTGCAACCATTTTGTTGCTCTGCCTGTTCCCACCTAGGTGGTCAGGGGCAGTCCTTGGGGCAGTAATGAAAGAGTTAGCACGGAAAGGAGCTGCAGGAGTGAGCTGAGTGGAGCAGGACAGGCGTGGTGGATGCAGTTCCTACAAGCTGCCTGCCCCAGGCTCCTGCTGGAGGGGTGCTAGGCAGAGGTGATGCATGAACACCTGCAGGTGCTTGCACACAGACTGCCTCCAAGAGACTTCCTCAGGGAGCTGGGCAGTAAGAAAACAGCTCTGAGAATTGCGACAAAACACCCAAACAAAACCTCGTGACTTCACACCAGTCTTGTGAGCGATCATGGCACCACAGTTTAAGTGGTGGGGCTCAGCCTATCACACTCACCCAGTGGGGTCTGTGAGCCTTTCTCCCCCACTCTGAACAAAACACACAGAGACCCTGTGTTCCCTGAGGGAGGATTTTTCTTTTCCGGGACATATGTTCTTTTCCTTCGGGGAACACCTGTTTTGAGATGCATCACGTGTGCGAGAAAACCTTTGCAAACCTATATTGAACACAGGCTGCTCTGGGCTATCCTATCCTGTCCCATCCTGTCCTGTCCTGTTCTGGGTGTCTTTCAATTTTTAAATTCTAAATCCTTCACCCCCTGGAGCTTGGGACCAGGGGCTACTGCTCCGAGATCTTTGCTGCTTTAATGCCACAGTATCCAATCGCTTTCTGCTGGCACGTTGCACAACATGACAGGCATCTGTCATGTGTTTGTTCTCTCAGCTTTCCCACCAGAAGGCAAGTGTTGTCAGTAAACTAGTTTGTTTTGAAAAAATATGTGTGTGTGTGCATAATTAGTCGTGTTTGTGTGTGTGTATGTGTAAATGAAGTGCACACACACACACATGCAAAACGTGTATCTGCTTCTCCCAGGGGTGTGAAATCCCCCCAGTAAACTCTGTCTGCTGCACGATCAAGTCAGCACAGTCCGTGCAGTACGAGAGAAGCAAAGATGCTGTGAGACTATAAACATTTTCTCAACAACGTTGCAGACAGAAGGGTAACAAAGTACCCCTCTATCAAAAGGCTTTATTCATCTCACAAACCATCTAAGGCAGCCCCTATGGGTGTGGTGATGTTCTCTGGCCACAGCTCCGTTCAGCAACCCCGCTGGCCCCAGCAGAACTTACAAGAGAGCAGAGACCAAACAAGTGCTCAGCATGTGGTGTCTGTGGTGCAGAGAGGTCTCAGCCTCCCTGGAGCACATCTACCAAGTGCCCGTCAGGATGGGGACATCCTGCAGTCAGTCTTCTCCACCTTCCCTTCTGTCTATTAGCCTTTTACGGAGTTTAGTGCTTGGTCAGTGGTTATTTGCTCATTCATGTATGATGTCTGTTGGTAGCTTCCTCAGCACTTGCCTCTAGTGCCTTCTTTCAACCCATCACGTCTGGTGTCAATGCTGGTGTTTCCACTTGAGTGCTCTGTGTCCTATTTCAGCAGTTTTTCACGGCATTTTGTTTAAGGCTCTAAGTCTTCACAGCCATACTTCTTGGACAGCTGAATATCCCGAGTCATGACAGCAACTCAGTACAGGGTTAAGACAAGCCTCTCTTCACTCCTGGTTGTCAATCTTTCCTCCAGGCCCCTGTGACCCACATTCCTAGTGTCTGCTCGTAGTCACGCTGATGGCTCTGATCCATTAAGCAGCAGGAAATTAGCTGATTGTGGGGATTGGAGCTATTCCTAAAACTGTTAAATTATGGAAGCAAATTATGGGGTACCTTGGCAGTGCATTGGAAGCTGCCAAAAGAACATTACTGCATTGCTCATGACCAGTTTGGGGCTCCACAGGCAGAGGGGAGTGCTGCTTACAGCAGCTTGCAAGGTCTCGCTGAGTAGCCCAGTAATGCAGCTGCTGTCATGCTGATCGGTGTACCCATATAGTCCATAACAGCATGTGTATTTTAGGTGGGCAGACATTGACCAGGATCAAGAGCACATTTTCTCAAGGGGAGCTCTGTGCCCATGGTTTCCACCAGTTTCCTATTATCATCCGCATGCCTTTTGTCTCATCCAGTGATGTAATCTCCAAATATTGGGGGTCACTGCAGAAGTCTTATTGGTAGATTTGGATACCTGCATAGGGTAGTTTCCAATCCTCTGGCTGAAGGGAAAGTCCACGCTGGAGACAGGAAATTAGAATTCATCTTACTAATAGTGCTGGCATTCCTCCCAGTGAGTCTCCCAAGAATATCCTGGTGCTGCAGCAGGGGATGAGCAGAGCAGGGATCCCCAGCTCCGTTAGACACCTGGAACAGTTCTTGCACAGTTCATGTTAGAGCCTTAGTGAGATTAGCAGGATTAGTCATGCTGCCAGTGACCCCATTTCCTGGGTGCAGCTAGTCTGTGTGTGTAGGTAGGACTTTTCCGCTTGGATCTGCTGTTGGTTTGATTACTTGATCTACTTTTTGCCCTGCTGCTCCCACCTTCTGCAGGGTTGACAGCATGTCTGCATCAGCAGCATTTGTGTGGGCCTCTTCAGTGGTGTGTTTCCTCGACCTGAAATCTCACAGGCCACGCGCAGCACAGAAGGTTCTCAGTGGCACAACCTCCCCTGGTGCAGCTGGGGTAGGAATCACACATGAACCAGGATAGACCTCAGTGTGTACTTTTAGCAGGGACACAGTCCACCACATGGGCCTGCCCTCCTCTAATCTACGACTCTCCAGGCTATAGTTGGCAGAACAGTGCTTGAACCCTGTAGCTGTCTGATTGGTATTTAGCCAAAGTAGACTCCTGCATGTAGCACTCTCACAGGGGTAGACAGTGTTTTTGCCCCTCAATTGCAAGTCATTTAAAAGTGATGTGCCCACTTGGATTGTTACCTCTTCAGGGAATCCACAGTTTTGTTTCTCCCTTCTTAGGACGGGGACACTTACACTTCTCACTGCGCTGGCAGTGTACCAGGCTTGAGATAAGTATAAGGCTAAAGGTTGCAAACAAGAATCTCTACATATAAG
The DNA here is from genome assembly GCA_013397775.1 of Eulacestoma nigropectus. Classification (NCBI taxonomy): domain Eukaryota; kingdom Metazoa; phylum Chordata; class Aves; order Passeriformes; genus Eulacestoma; species Eulacestoma nigropectus. Next base: position 155,033 of record VZTE01005467.1, on the reverse strand, counting down.
TTGTCTTTCCCTGTAACCCTCTCCTATCCCCTTCCTGATGGTTGATCACTGCATTAATTTTGTTAAGCCCTCATATGTTTCCCAACTGTTGTGTTTCACTCTCCGTAGCCAAGGTCTCATTGCATCATACTGTTGGTACAAAGGTTGGGCTAGGAATACATGAAAGGGGTGTGGGCTGGGGTAGTCACAGCAGTATGAAGGAGGGGGAGTTGAAGGTCAGAATGGAGAATGGCACTTCTAGAGCCATCTCCTCAGAGTTACAGCCTTCTCTTATTTGGTTATAGACCAAGAAACCTAGTTTCCGTGTAAGAAATCTAGAAACTACTCAGTCCCAAGCCAATCCACCTACTACTTTCCATCCGTGCCTGTGTCAGGGCCAAGTTTGTACTTCAGCAATGGGAGTTATGTGAGCTCCATGTGGGTCATCTTTTTTAACTGAGTCTAGAAACATGTCTAGCCCTTGTTGCTTTAAAGAAACATAGCCCACCTATCGCCTGGTTCTTGTTCAGTAGAGCAATATTTGCATGGAGTAGGCAGACCGGCCTGTTCTTCAACAGAGTTGGATGGTGCATCCAATGGATGCGCCATCCTAGCAGCCCCCTCCAGTAGGTATGGCTCACAGTGGGTATTTCGGTACCTGCTACAGAGACAGAGGAAGGTGTGCTTACCTTTGATATCACAGGAACATGGGGCTGGGTGCAGGGCTCTGCCTTGTTCAGGTTCCACATAGCTGTATAGATAGCAGCCATACCTCCTTCATGTCTTTGGATAGTCACTGGTCTGTGAGATTGTTGTCTTTAGCATGGATATCTGTAAAACCAAGTGTAATACACTTTTTCCAGCTCCAAACTCTACAACTTATGGCATCCTGCTTGCCTCGTATCACCCTCATTATGTGCAGGTACAAGATTTCAAGCCTCCACTACTCTTTCACCAGTCTGAACTTTTTCGCTGGATCCATCCATCAAAAAATATATCCTTCTGATCCATCACTGTCTTGTCTTGGAGGGAGGCCTCTAGGATGTGGCAGCAGTCCCTGCTCCTCCTTATGTGCACTCTGTTTCAGCAGGTTTTTGCACTGATGGAGTTGGGATTCTGCTGACCCCCACCTCCTCTGTATTTGGTGCTTCTGCTGAGGATATGAGGGTGCACCTTTGCTAGGCAGTGAGGAGTAGCCTCATGCCTTCCTCTCTCCTGTTAACAGAGTCCATGCCACTCTGTGTGAACTGGGTACCTGTGCTGCCCAGTCACCCACTGGGATTCCTGTCTTACCGTGCTCCTTAGGGAAATGTGGTGCTGAGCCTTTGCCTAAGGAGCTGTTCCTATCTCAGTACCTCATTGCGTGGGAGCCTCTGTAGCTTAGTGGAGGTACCAGCCTCTGACCAGGTGCACTGCACTGGATATTGCCTCTCCCAAAGTTTGCTGTTCCTGCAACATTCGTAGGAGTACTGGAGATGGATTTCCCGTATGCGCAGGGCTGGGGTGACACTGGTCTGTTACGTGTTGGGCTGTTAGGAGTTAAGTACAGAAAGAAGCATTCTCTTAGGACTTACTGAAAAGGAAGAAGTCTTAATTTTTGGCACAATGAATACAAAAAACCCCTCAATATTGCAAAATAGTTTAAATATTTAAGTTACAGTCATTAATAATGTGGTGTAAGGGCACCTACACACAAGGTCCTGACAGCCTGACCCCCTGTTACTTCTCTGTGTTCACTAAAGCAGGTAATTTTGAGGAATTTATCCAATTGGAAGTTTAAGGCTCTCAATAAGCAATTTTTTTCCCAAACCATGAAGAAATGGCAAAATTTGGGACCATTTCAGAACACATTTAATTTCACTCTTCTTGAAGAGGTTCATTCTGCTAGTAGCAAAACATTTCATTGACTTCATCATTTAATTTACTTGAATAATTTATCAGTGATAGAGTATATATCAGGTGATAAATTAAATAGATTAAAATTAAATTTTTGTGAAAGGAAAATGCATTAATAATATTTTCATTGCAAAGTAACATAATACTTCTATTCTGACCTATTTCTACTCAGCATCTAGTCTAATCAGCATCTTGTGATACAAAACACTTACATGAGAATTTTTTCAAAAGCTATGAGAATAATTATCCCCCAGAAGCATTAAAAACCAGGCATTCAGCCAGGAATAATATCTCAGCCTAGTACCCCAGGAAATCCTCCTTCTGTCATGCCCAAAAACCTTATTGATAGCTGGCTTTGGCAATACTAACTGCTGCTGGTGTGAAAAGAAAATAATTAACAACCATAATCACAAAATTTCTTTAAAGAAACCTCTTTCTATTGCTGCTTTGCTGGGAATAGTCTGTATAAGCTCTTTACAGTAGCTTCATCTACCTATTAACTAATATTCATACCATGACATGCTTTTCCTTCCTTCTGTTTCCACAGGTCTCATTCAATATTAAAAGATGTGCTGAAATGCTACCAAGCATCAGCAGACACCCACAGAAATACAAATATGTCTCGTTTATCTTTCCTCAAATGAGTTTCCATGATTATCTAAACCATTCCAAATTCTACTTGATTTCTAAGGGTCCTGGGCATGTGTTCTGAAGTGATGGGCAGAAAAGCTTGCATGTGCATAATATTTTTGAGGTGTGAACAGACAAACTTCATGATAACTGACGTGTGACAAAGCCTTTTCTATCTTTCCCAAACAGCTAATATGCCAGAGGATTATCCAGATCAGTTTGATGAGGTAGTGGACTTCATTCAAGCCACTATTAAAAGACTGAGGAGGTCACCAGATAAACAGACTCCAATTTTTTCTAGGAGGGAGAGAAACCGTCAAAATGCAGCCACAAACATAGAGAATTCCAACAAAAAAGGAAGGAGGAATCAAAAGGGCAAGAATCGAGGATGTGTCTTAACAGAAATACATTTAAATGTGACCGACTTGGATTTGGGATATGAAACCAAAGAAGAGCTAATTTTCCGGTATTGCAGTGGATCTTGTGATGCAGCTGAGACCACCTATGACAAAATTTTAAAAAATTTAACCAAAAAGAAAAAACTGGTCACTGACAAAGTGAGGCAAGCCTGTTGCAGACCCACAGCCTTTGATGATGACCTGTCCTTTTTGGATGATAACTTGGTTTACCACATACTGAAAAAACATTCCGCGAAAAGGTGTGGGTGCGTCTGACAGCTGCATGCCGAGGCGGCACCAGTTTTCCATTCCTGCTACGCTGCAAAGAGAGGGACCAAGGTTCCCAGGGCAGTGTCTGCTCCTAGTGGAGGAAAAAGGACCAAGAACACAGAATGAGGAGCCATGAGAACCTGGGGATACGGAGGCATGCGGCAGAGTAGAAGGATGGAGACTTCTGACGTCCTATGGGGATTTAGATAAAAGCTCAGGTGGAGATGACGATGGATGGATGATGTGCACGCTACCTTTCCTGTTTGACTCAGTCCACCATCAGTGAGACTCAATCCATGAGGAACGTGCTTAAAAACACAACCCTGCCCTACCACGCTGTGTTGTAGTTACGCCATGATATATCAGTTATACCAAGAAGCTTAGCTAAGAAGTAGCTTAGGAGTAACTTACTAATCCCCTGTGCCCTCAGCTCTACTGAAAGACACATTGTGCTACTGCTCATTGGAGGGCAGTTCCTGAGTGCTTAGGACAACTCCTAAGCTATAATAAGATTACCCTTGTAAGTAAGATGATATTGGGCAAATATCAAAATGACCAGGCTGAAGTTCTCATGAAGAAAAACAGTTCCGCTTACTGGCTAAGTTTGGTTATTTCCATCTTGTGTTTCTTCAAAATGAGTGCAGGATTTTGTTCTTCTGCTACCTGTGAAAACAAGTTGAGTTTTTAAGCACTTCTTCCTAGCATAGTAAGAGAAGTAACAAGCCCAGCCACACAAAATGCATTTCTTTAGGTTTACAAAGGACTAACGTCACTTGCATAACTACATTTCTATTTGGTCATTGTGATTGAGAGAGACTACTTGATGCAATGCATCCCTTCAGAGACATAAGTATACAGAAGATATTTATTGAGATTAAGTTATTGTTATTTATTACAGTTCAGTAATGAGTCTCCTTATTTATTAAAGTGTCTTTCAAAGGTGCCAAAGTAGATGGCGCTTGGGGATATAGAGAGACAAAGACGTTGGGAACAACGGTCCATGCTTTTGATTGAAAGTGTTAACTTGAATGCAAAAAATCACTTACTTTACCTTTTTTTCTTTTAAACAAAATCTTGATTACGTTCACAAAAGGTAGTGCTGAAGCCTGCAGCCCTTATTCCTGTTCACTAAGCCTCTTGAAAATTACTGCAGTCATACATGTGCAGGAGCAGCAATGGCTCTGGACAAATCAGGGTCGCAGGTCTTGGCTCAACATTAGCAATTTGTTAGAAAAATTTTAATTTTAATCATGTTTTAAATGTAGCCACATTTGTTTTCTCACACTTTATGCCAACTGACCTCATATAACTATTGACAAATGGAAAATAATCACATTTAGCCTTATAATTTCTAGTTATATTTATTTAAGCTTTTCCTTCCATACTTCCATATAGAAGAGGTTAAATCCCTCTTACTAGTTAGCCCTGGATTTAATATAGCCTGCAAGTAAACAGTTGTGTTAAATAACCAGAGTGTTTTGTATAATTTGCCGAAACATTACAGGATCATACCCATGCAGCAGAACACCCCGAGCTTCCTTAGGAAGAGGGAGGTTGTACAGCAAAGGTGTTCATACGTGACCACCAACACAAGCTCTCATTCTGGAGACATTTTTCCCAAAGGAGCAGGAGTGCAGGTCACTAGACATACCTGACAACCAGTGAAGCATCAACTCCCATAAAAGCGACACGAAAAAAATAATCCCTATTGAAAACGATGGTCCAACCTTTTATCTCATGCATGTAATGGCTCTCCGTACTCGTTTTGCCCTGAGCCCCTTAGGGCACCACTGAAGAAGGGTCTAGAGGTCAAAAAAGTCCAGAACAGGCATAGAAAGATGTACCAGGTGTATGGCATGTAATTCATCCCCGACTTCCGCCTCTTTCCTGGGCGGAGGGAGGACAGCCCTGGAGAACCACCCGCAGGGTCTGTTCTCACACTGCCACAGGGACACCGTGCCCTCCGTGCTGTGCAGGGGTGGTGACACCACCACACTGGCACGACGTGGGCACCGAACGCCTGCCAGGCAGAGGGTCAGCTGCGCTGCCGGGCGGCTGATTGGCGACAGCGCTCAGAGTTGTGCTTTTCCTTGCTCCAGCTGATGAAAAGTTGCCTCAAAGCATTTTCTGCGCAGCTTGAAGAGGCTGAAACCAAAGCAAATCTCTATGTTCAAAAGGTAAAGTTTGTGATTTTTTTTTAAATTTTTTTTTTTTTTTTTTTTTTTTTTTTTTTTTTTTTTTGGCGAGAAAGTGACATCAATGGCAGCTAATANTTTTTTTTTTTTTTAGTTTTTAGACCTTACTGAAGACAGGAGTGTGCTTCTCTGGATTTTTTTACTTCACCTGCAATTATATGTCTCAGTCATTTGTGTTAATCTACCAAAGTTCTCTACAGACTTTATTTTTGTACAATATTCATTTTATAACTTTTTACAAAATAAAATTCATTTCTATTGTTACCTGGTTGTTGCTTGTGCTTCTCCATTGTACAGTTTCCAAGTTACAGTGTTGCCCAGTTTCCCAATCTGCATGAGACAATGCTGTGGAGCCAGCAAATCCTCTATGAAGTGGTCTTCCTCTCCTATCTCACCACCACCTCTAATGTGGATCAGAGGTGTCTGTATCTTCTTAGTAAAACACAGCTGAGTCACTGCAATAACTGACTTGGAAATGCATGCTGAGCAGTAACAGTAATCCATGCAGGGCCAGGCTTCAAGCCTGGGGTTACTGAAGCTGTCCCTTGTCCATGCAGGGCTGCAGTGTCTTAACAGTGGCCTTGGCTGTGAATGGCCACAATTCCTGCACTCAGAGGAGATTGCATTTTGCTTTGTTAATCCAGGTGTCACATCAATCGGACTAAATTCCATCCACTTTGGCAGTTCTTATTCCTTCATCTTCAAACAGGAAAATAAAACTTGAGGAATTTTCTTTTCCACCACCATCATGGAACAGAAGAAGACAAGTTTCGTGGCTGTGGCCAGCAACATTTTCTCAACTGTTTTGTGCTAAGCTTTGCAGTCACCACCGCAGAGCCCATAAACACACACAGACTTACAGGTTTCAACACCACCCTCTGTATTCCTCAGACTGCTACAGAGAGGAAGAGGGAGCATCTGAGCAGCGAGCCAGAGACCAGGAGATCAAACACTCCTAATGCACAGCATATGGATGCCTTGGTTTCATTTGTGTTGGCGAGGACCATGCACGCAGCTCTACTCCAGCTGCTGGAACGCACAGCAGAGCTCGCGAGCCCGGCTTTCGAAGCACACGATATTGAAGTCATTCCTCCTCACGTGCCACTGCCTCCACATCTTGCAGCAGAAGCCCATCCATCACGTGCAAAAGCTGGACAAAGTGTTTGGCATGGAAATGACCTGCAGTTCCACATTCAGAGGAGATTTTGCACTTTCCCAAGAGCTGGAGGGAGTGTCTACATAAAACACAACTGTGAGGTGCTCTGAAGTTTAATCTCTGTTCTTACAGCCCTTCTGTCTGCTATTACAGGGATGGGGAAGCAGAAGGTCAATGCAGATGCCTTCCTTGGTCTTATCAGAGGTTTTGAGTGGGCCACGAAGCAGCTGGCAGGAGCAGTGTTGCTTGCATGGAGCTGTTTCACCCTTCTTCCCCAACCTTCCTGGTGACAACAGTATTGGAGAGAGCAGATGAGGCTCTGCTACTGCAACTCCAGGCTCACCACTGCTGGGCTGGCACCTTCAGGCTCCTTTTCTGGTTAAAGTGAGGCTTGCAGTAGTTTCCTGGCACCCTGCATGTGTTAAAGCAGCTTGAAACCTTCAGCTGGCAGGTTGTGTAAAAGATTTCAAGAAGGAATTAGACTTTGATTTGTTACTAGGTAATGTCAGTACTGGGCTAGACATTATGTTGCTGCTTGAGTAGCAGGGACAGCACTACCCTGGATCCCTTTTGGAAGATAAGACATGTGCCAAGATAGATAAATTTTTTACAAGGGAGAGGATGAGGCAAACACCGTAACTATTTACACTTACTCAATAAAAAAATCAGGATGTTAGAAGCTTTACTACTCAACCTCTTGATATGTGGGGTTTTTTTCTTTTTCAAATTTTTGTTGGGTTTTCTTGGATCAATTAGCTTTGTGCTGCCAAACAAGAATTACTGATTAGAGACTTAGGACAAACTATGAATGTCTAAGGAAAAAGCAGGTATTTTGCAAGGAGGGCTAATTTACTGACGCAATATGGAAGTCTGTCCCTCAATGGGTCCCCTCCAGCAGAAGGGATTGCATCCCACAGGCAGGACATCAGGAAAGAAACTGTCATAGCAGCAGGTCCTTCTGCCGTCTCTCCACTCCACAGCAGCCTGGTGCTGCTGGTCTCAGTACAAAGAGGATGAAATTGGCAGAACTGTGTCTGATTTTGGGTTGTTTCACCTCTGCCCACAAAAGTGGAGAAAAGACAAAGGCAGCCAGTGCCTCAGTCTGGAGCAGCACAGGAGGAAACCAGGAGCAACCTCGCTCATTGCAATCTGGATGGGTAACTAAAAATACAGAGGAAAATATCAGGATGAAGAAAACAAATGGAGCTGACATATTGTATAAATAGGTCTTCAAATGTCATGCATGGCTGGAACAAAGATGTTTTGTTCCAAAGCAAGAGACAGCTTGAAATGGCTCAGTAATACACATTGAGAAGTTTGCTTATTTGGAACATAGCTCTTCTAATGAAAAGGTTAATTGTGTTGCAATGGAAAAGGAAAAAAGGCAAAGCAGAGGCCAGGCCTTCACTCCTCACCCTAACAAAATTTCCCACTGGCTCAAAGTGAAGATTTTCTATCACAAACATCACAGGACTGAACTCCTAACATTCCAATAAATTATACAGTAGGTATATTCATGGGTCAGTAAGAATAGCTAAATAAACCACGTAACCCAGCACCATTAATCCCATTGACTTTCAGACAAGTTGCAGCAGCAGCCAGTGAGGGGAACATGGGGCTCAGCACAGCCTGATGTAGGGAAGTTTCCTTTGTCAGGCACCGAGCACCAGTCCTTGAGGTCAACACTGAGACGTCTTCACTTGCCATTGGTTTTTTCACTTTGAAACTGCAGCATTTTATTCACTTTTCCCCAAAATGTTCACTCATAAGTGAAGAAAAACACTTTTGAAGGCTGCAAACGGCTTCTGTAATTATCCAAAGAGCTGATGTTTTGTCTGCAACTTCTCCAGCTTTTTGACAGCAATCTGAGCTCTACCACATGTGCAGGTTTCCTCCCTCTGCCCCAAACCTTAGTTTTTCTGTCTGCTGGCACACTGGATGAGGAAAGCTTCCTTCTCTGTCACCTCAGGAAAGGCACAAATATCACTCCCTGGTCCAGACTTGAACACTTTATCCCCAAGTGGTCCTGGCAAGACTAAAGCCACCAGTGTTACTCAATTGACTGTTGTGGAGTTACTCCAGTTTCATAGGAGTCTAAATAAACATATAAAAGCTGGTTACTTTCTTAACAATATTCACACACAAATAGAAAAACTGTATCATTGTAAAATCCTCCTACTCTTTCTATTTCTGTTTCATAGAATCGTAGAATAGTTTGGGTTGGAAGGCACCTTAAAGGTGACCTCATTTCAACTCTTCTGCCATGGGCAGGGAGACCTCCCACTAGACCAAGCTACTCAGCCCCATCCAGCCTGGCCTTGAACACTCACAGGGATGGGGCATCCAGAGTTTCTCTGGGCAACCTGTGCTGGTGCCTCACCACCCCCATAGTTAAGAATTTCTTCCTAATATCCAGCCTAAGTCTATCATCTTTCAGTTTGAAGTCATTCCACCTTTTCTTATCACTACATGCAATCATAAAAAGTCCCTCTTGAGCTTTTCTGTAAGCCTTTAGGTACCCTTTAATTACAGGAAGGCTGCTATAAGGTGTCCCTGGAGCCTTCTCTTCTTCAGGCTGAACAAACCCAATGCTCTCAGCCTGTCCTCAAAGGAGAGGTGCTCCAGCACCCTGATCACCTTCTTGCGTTCTGGGATTCCCAGAGCTTTAGCATATTTCACTGATTATGTTGCTAATTCCTCGGGTTTTTCCCCACTAGCACTCACCCACAGCTTTCTCTTCCTGGACAGTCTCATGACTCACATATTAATCCTTGGCTTCACACATGCTGTAAACATGTTCAATAATTCTTATTTCAGGTTAATATCATTCCCCTCTGAGATCCAAACAGGGGTCAACAGGCACTTCTTGTTAACATTCAGTATTATTTCTAACAGAAGTTTCAATCTGAAGATGAAATATTTTCTTTAAAAAACTCACAGCTTAGAGATCAATTTTGAGTAACTGTACTTTGAAAGATACAGAGACTCCTTTCCATTTTTTCCACAGGACTAGGCAGGTTCTCTGAGTGTGAAAGTGGCTGTACAGTCAGGGCAGGACAAAGAACTCTCAGCACCCCACCTCTCACAGTGACCCTCAGCTGGGAAAGGAAGGAGTGGAATAGAAAAGCAAACTGGGAGTGGTATTTTCCCTGAGAACCCCATCCCAGACCCAACAGTTTGCAGTTCAGAACATTCTGAGATGTATGTTCTATTGGTGTCTAACAACCCTTGTCAGGTCTGTCTTGCTGGGAAGGTACCCAACATCTTCCCTTGTGAATTAGAGCTCCCCTGTACTCTGGGGCAATTTAACTCTGTGTAATGCAAGCAAGAGCTTCTCTGTTGCCACTGAAACTCCATTTCATCCATTGCCTACTCATTCCTGTGTCCCAGTGAGTTAACAGATCTCTTCCACCTTCATAGTCCACATAGATCTGTCCAACCTGATGAACCTTCATATCTCTTGGCATCCATGTCTTTTCTCTCTCTCCCATCTGTACCACAGTGAATAAGATGCTCCCTTCAGGATGCTGAGCAAGAACAAACCCTGGATTTCCACAGAGGAACATCAATATTTTTTTCTGTTTTCCATTCTGTTTCCAAAAATTCCTTTCAGGTGCTGGGTGGGGAACTCATTAGAAATATGACTCCTGAGGCAACACGTTACATCCATTTGGGAATCCCCTTTATTTAACACAGAACTTTTTGCCAACTATCAGGTTTGAACCTGACTAACTCCAATTGTGTTGGTCTATACAAAGTATCTTGTGCCAGCCACAATATGATTTTTTTTATACTGAAGTGAAAGCATTGTGTACAGTGACCAAGTGCTGCTGCATACAAGGGTTTCAGGGAGAAGCCAAAACCTGGCACAGGCCACCCACCCCTAAATTGAGATGATCAATGGAACAGAGTTCCTGCCAGGCCAGGAAACAAGAGGGTAAATGCAAAAACGTATCCAAAAGTGAAAGTTTCTGTGGCTCTTACATGGGCAGGGTGCCCATCACAGGGTAAAAATTAAGCCAGTCCAAGGGGCCATTTGGGAGGAGCTGAAGAAAACCCTGCAGCAGATTTTTTTGGTGTTTATCTAGGACATCAAATTCTGCTTACAGCAAATGTTTTCCTGTCAAGGATATCTGGTTTGATTTCAGCTACAAATGTGAATGTCATTTAAAAACCCAGAGCAAGTCAGTGATAATGAGACATTTTTGCAAGGAGTACAGAAACCTCCCTTTCTGATTCTGACCACCAGTGAAACAAACTTGGAATACTTAAAAATGTTCTCCAGAATTCAACAGTTCTCTCGGAATTTTTTCTGCTAATCTATTATGAAAGGCTTGGTAACACCTCAGGCTGATTTCTTAGTGTCAGTAACACGTGACTGCTATAGGACAATGCAGGTAAATCTTTGTAATCTACATAGACTTTGTATTTGACTGTGAGTGAGAGTGTATTATGTGCTAGTAGGAACCAGTGAAGCACCTCTGTTTCATACAATCTGTTTAGGATAGCTACTCTGGGAAGATTGTTTCAAATACCTTTAAATTTTTGTCTGTTCTTTTAGGATAGATGTGATGTTGGACATATTTAATGTAAATAAATCTCATAGCTTTTTCTTACATGACACCAGTAACGCGGTGTGACATTCCCTTATATAACGTGACATTGCCCTACATAACATGCCTTTTAGCAGAAGGTGAAATATTGCACAGCCTAAAATCGTTTCATCATCTTCCGAAGGATAAATGAAAACCATGAGTGTCCAGAGCCAAGGCCACAAGAGCGTTATTGTATTTAGGACAAGAAAGTTCATTAAAAGTTTCATATATTGATTTAACCTGTCTCATGATAAAGCATAAATCTCCCCCATCTTCTTTGATAACTCCAAACTCAAAAGTGTACTTTAAAATTACACTTTGTGAAGACTTTTAAATAATTATGATAAAGCCTCGCTTAGAAAAAAGGTCAATCCCACATGGACTTAGTCATGTTTATGCACCTCTTCCAGTGTTATAACTCAGTAAATAGGACAGCCACTACATGTATAGTTTTATGGCTGAGTCTGCTCTCTGGCGCTCATTAAATCATGTGTTTTATTGTCAGCTCTTCTCAGACTGTCAAGATTTGTTCCTTATATGCTTTCTCTAACACACATTCCCCTAGTCTCACTCATCATTTGGTACTACTGCCTTTTCTTTAGCCTGTTGATGACATTTATAGCTGGTGTTTTCCCAAGAAATAGCATATTTTTACAGCAGAGCCCCTTTTTCATGTTTTAGTGCTTTGGCTCAATAATTTCTCACACGCTAGAAATAGTCCAGCTGATGTCTTGATCTTTATATCCATCCCCATCCAAGAAACATAAGCAGCAGTGAAAACTTAGTGTAGTGATTCTGCCTTCCTTTGGGAGGCTTCACGGAAAATCCCTTTCCTGCTCTGCTCAGTAACACAAACTCAGAAGCTGCATGTGCTGTGGTCCATAACACCGGGTTCTGCTGCCCTCCCTGAGCACAGACACTGTAACCATGGGCAACGAGGCCAATGCAGTGCAGAAACACCAACATTTGTCCACATTCACACCCGACAGAACACTACCAGTGGCATAACACTGCCAGCTGGTGCTGTGTAAACGTGTAGTGGCCTCCACTGTGCACAGGATTTACTGGCGCTATGGGGCTGTGTCCATACAAAGTCTAGAATAGAATAGAAGAGTGTTTTCTGTTGGAAGGCACACAAAATAATCATGTAGTCCAACTGACGGACCACTTCAGGGCAAACAAAGTTAAAGCAAGTCCTCTGAGTCACATCCAAGGAATAGCACACAAGGATCAAGGGGAGTGACGCCACTTCGGTGGTTACCAGCCTCATTTAGACCTACAGGGTTTCACATGGATAACTGCTAAGCAAGGGGAAACAAGCAAGTACTCTGCTTCTTGGGCTTTTATGCATTTCTGCATATAAATATTTTAAGAAGAACAGTAAAGATTGACTGTTTTTCCTATGCTTTTTCAAACTCAGCAGTTTGTTTCTCCATCAGAAGAAGTCAGCTCAGCAAAACAGAAACCTTTTGTGGTAACTCATCCGTTCAGTCAACACTTCCTGTGGCAAGCAACAAAGGGAGCTCAGCTCACCTCTCCCATGGATCCCACACAGCACATCAGGCTGTACAACAAATGTGCTGCATGCGTGCTCTGGCATTGCAGGGGCAAAATATCCCACCAGGTTTTGAAAGAAATCCCTAGCTACCCACTCCTGGCACTCCGTTTCCAATACTGGTCTGCAAGTATGTTGTGTCCATCCAGACAAATCCTGTGATCAGCCAGTCGATGGGATGCTAATCAAGGCAAACACACACGCTTTCTGGGACTTGGTGAAACTAAAAACAAAGAAAAAAACCCTACTCCTTTCTGATAACTGATCACTACAGAACCTTGCCAATGAAGGCAATGGAAGATAGCAACAACTCTCACATCCTCAGTTTTAGAGGAACAAAATCATTGGAAAAGGTAGTCCTAAGACTGCATTAAGTCACACAGTTTTAGTCTCATGACCCTTGTGTTTTCTAAGTGTTCCCCAGTTCTTGCTCTAGGCTGCCTGTATTGCCAAAACTGCTCAGCAAACAGGATGGATGAGAATGCAGGGGGAAAGCAGAAAGGTGCTTGGAGCTGGGAGGCTGGGCAGCAGCACCACTATTTCCATCCAGCTGCAGAAAATCTTCTTTTTGAGATCTCACAGAGAGCAAAGCGTGTGTGTTTCCCAACCTTGGCAGGGGTCTGGCTGAGAGGAGCCATTTCAGTTGCTGGAGCAGTTCACATCAGCTTTGCAGATTTGCCAGCTCCCCCTGCAAGATGGCCAGGAACATGTGTACACATGGTATCTGGCAAAAATAATTCAGCAAAAATGAAAAATGCTTCTCATTCATTGCAAACAAATGGGTACAGTGCAATCCCAGGCACTCTCCCAAAGCAGCCAGCTTTCTGAGTTAAAAAAGAACAGAGTAGAAAAAGAGTTTGGGGGCCTGGAGGACCCCTGACAGGAAAGATGTGGGAATGGTTAGTTCAAAGAGTGGAGTAGATATCTAGGAAAAGAAAAAGTTTCCAAATGCAGCCTTTGCTTTCTGGTCTGGGAAAGCAGAGCTCTTCAGTTGTACTGCCAGGGCTGCAAACCATGGCCACCATCAGCGCCCTGACCATTGCTCATCACCAAGCTATCCCCAAAACAACTGCTTCTGGCACTTTAAAGCCCTGTGACTCTGCAGGCCTGGGCACCTTCTGAGAAATAAACAGGTCTTCATTTGCTGCCAGGTTTCTTCCTTGCAGAGGCTTTGCATGCCAGAGCTTGTGATAATAGCACTCAAGGCCACTGGAAGGAAAACACCCATGGAGAAACTCTAGAGGACAGTCTCAAAGCTCATCTTAACAGGGATGTTCCAGATGAAGGCATCAGAGCCACCACAGTGAGAAACAACACAGCTCAGGGCCATATGGTCACACAAAATCAGAGGAAACCAACCTGCCAATTTCTGCATCTACACCTTTATATCCTCCTCAATCTTTGCTGATATTGGCAACTATTCAGAAAAAGGCTCAGCAACTATGTGCAGAAATCTGTGGCATTTTTATACCACTACTAAGCATGAAAAAGCTACAGTACCTAACATAGGTGAGCAAATAAATCACTTGTAAGAAAAATACGAGAGGAAAATCAATTTGGATTGTATCCGATGAGAAAGCTAAGGTACATTACAATGCGTAGATAAAATTTAATTCTCACTTTACCTTCAGCATACCTGTATTTATTTTCACATGTCAACAATGTATACAGTACAGCATTCATCAACTGTTTCAGCAGTGGGACCTCAACACAAAAATAAACAATTTCATAGCCAACAATTAAAATGCTAAAACAAATAGTTCATTTGATTTCTCCAAATCAATCATAAACTGATAGATTCATTGTAGCATTTCTATTATCATCGGTTTAAAAGCTACAAATGGGCTTTCCTGAAGATTTACAGGGAATAACAGCTGGTGGTGATGTCACCTGGGACTCTCGATGGGACAGCTCTGGTTGAGAACTGTTTTGCTTTCCCTCGTAAAAGCTCTGTTGTGTTTACTTCACTGAAGTTTAACCTGGCTATGATTTCATGACTGCTGAATCCATGGTGCCCCTTGGCCAAGCCATGGCATAGCAACTCAATAAAGATGAGTGACATCATTAACCCAATACAGTAGCTATTCAGATGTACGCTGTGGTCTCCTTACATAATCACCTAATTTTAGCTACTGAGAGCGCTGCATACAGTACCACAGTGTATTATGAGCTCTGAATAACGGTCTAATATTCAGATGCTTTTTCCAATGTTATTTTATTTTCCTGGTTTAAAATTATTTCCTTGCGCAAATCTCTAGGTGCTATTTTCCCTTAAGCAAACCCTCTCTTCAAAACAGGTTCAAGGCTTCTGCTGCTCCTGATCACCTTGACACCTCGTTAGCTGGTCATTGAGGTTGTAATGTGCTCATGGCGCTCCTATATGGCCAGGACCTTGGGACTTTATAATGACTGACAACAAGAACAGCCCTAGAAAACACTAAGTTGATACAAGCCTTAATTCAAGCACCAGACACACACATACTCAACTAAAAGCTCTTGGTTTGGTAAAAGTAGCTGTTTCTTGTAGTTTTACAGACATATATGAAAATACTTCTTAAACCAGAAGTATTTTAGGCCAAGGACTTCCTTTTGCCACATGCTACAACAGGAGCCTCTTCAAGTCCTATTCCCTGCAATCACTTCACAGTAAAAAGGTGCATATTTGATGCAATTTATTGGTACAAATTCCAGATACACGTTAAATGTTGTAGCTTAGACATGGTAGCAGTAGTGTCGGAAATCCCAAGGACGGATGCTTCACTTCAGAAGAACAAGAAAACAGAACTCTCACTGCAGGACTCCTAGGCACAATGTGCACCCAGGCACTGTGTGTGCTTTCCAAGTGAGTTGTGTATTACGTGTGCTGCAGGTGCAGGCTGCACATACAAACCCAGTGGTTCTATTTCATCCAATTTACCTTTCTCCAGCCTTTTGTCTAATATTTTCACACAACTGTGCTCAAGCAATGAGAATTGTAGCTTCAAAATCCTCTGTTTCTATAGTGTTTGTCATCTAAATGACTTAAAACACTAAATCTCAGAACCTGTAACTCCTAATTGCTGAGAAGTTCCTCTGCCTTATTAAAAAGAGTGCACAGATTTCTTTGCACTTACATAAAAGAAAAGACAGAAGACTCTCAACAGTACTTATACCAAGACACTCTGTTATGGAGGGTGCAGAAGGAGATGCTGACTCGCAGGTTACAATCCCTAGACCACAGTTCTGCTAATCCCCACAACTCTGGTACCAGACATTTGACTTTCCCTCTCAGCACACTCTCCATCACTGCTGCCTGGAACTGTTCTCCATCCAGGATTGCTGGCAGCTGGTCCCTGTCCCTTGTGTAACCAACTAGCTCACCTCAGAGATATGCTTGCATTGTGCTGGTGCAGACTCACTTCTTCCACTTTGCAGCACTACGATCTGCAGACAGAACTCTGGCCCGGCTTTCTGTCCAGTTAAAACTGGTGTCTTTGTGGCAATTTCTGGAAAAACAAGCAGGCTAAAACCTGCTGGCAACATCCTCTGCTGGCTCAAGTCACAGCAGCTCCTTAGTGCTCATTTCCATTAGCAGAGGTGCTGGCTCCTGAATTCCAGTTCACTTTGTGCTACTGGCACAATATTTTTGATTGTGGAGTCAAACAAATCATGTTAATGTTGGAAGCTGAATGTTAAGCTGCAGAGGGCAACTAACTGAGCACAGCTCCTCCGCCCTCCCCACCACCCTCAACACTGACTCTATGTCTAAAGATACCAGGGTCATTAACAATAAAAATTATCCATGTGGTAAATATAGACTGTAAAAAATCCCTGGTTAAAAAAGGAATGCATTTAATCATTAGATTAAACCCTACTGTGCAGAAGTGCTGAGTGAAGCAAATGGAAATGCTGATCGTGCCTTGGGACAAGGAAGAGTCTAGCTGTCCACTGTCCCACTGGGGTCCTGTTTGCTTGTCTAGGCATTTATAAACAGCATAAGTGAAATAGCAAGGTTTGATTCTGCCCAGGACTGTTGGAGTGCAGCCCCTGCATTCATTCTGGCAGGCAGAGGGCCCTATGCTTGAGATTCCAAGCATTTTTGATTAAAAAAAAAAGGCTCCCAAGCAGTGCAGTGTGATTCAGTAATAAACATCACCATGCTGAGACTGGGCTGTAGACAGCCAGTGCAGCACCCTTGCTTCCCAAAGGAAGTGCAACGTTCCTTGGCTGAGCACATGGAACAGCTGACCAGGAGTGAGTCAAGGAGCAGAGTGGAGGCAGACAAGCACAAAACACGAGGTAAGAGGAATTCCGTGTTTCAGAAACGTGGCTTACAGACCTTCCTGCAGCAGAGATATGCTACTAAAGAGCACCAGAGGGACACTGAAGTAGCTGAACTATATTCCTAGATCTGCCACTAATCTGACTTCGATTAGCTCTCCTCATCTTGTATTTCTGTTTCTTCAATCTTGCTGCAATTGTTGTTTTTCCCATTTAGATTCTTAAAGCAGATGATACCATCTCTGATCACAAGTTTGAGAAGAACATAATATAAAAATAAAAGTCTGAACTTGAAAGAGTTCTTGTAGCAAAGCAAGAAGGAAAGGTGGAAGTGGGGATACTCTCGAGAATTCAACTAAGTTACTTCCCTCCCCCCTCAAAGAAAAGAATTTAAACAACTTCTCTTACAGAACGGTTTAAACTCTATTGTATGCCAGAGTAGAACAGTATGCTGACAGTAAAACAAGCGGTTAAAAGACACAGAGAGAATATATACCACTGTGGTACCTCTATAATTTCCAGAACTATTTTTTTTCAACATGAGCTCGTAGAAATTAATGAGCAATTAAATTGGCATTTGATAGAGCATGAACAAAAAAATTTATCACTTCGTGCACCGCAAAATCTACCATTGCATTTGGGAATGTGATAGCTATCTTTATTGAAAGCTTCTTCTTCTGTCAACTTTCTTATTACAGGATGATTTTGCAATGTTTTTTGCAAAAACATTATTGGAGCCTGTGAAAGCTGACTCATTACTTTTTTAATGATCATAGACTTTGATGCATGGGTGTGCATCATCTTCATCCCCCACCTTCATCCTACAACTTGCCTGGAGTTCCCATCTGTCAGTCCCACCACTCCTGGAAAGGTTTCCTAAAAAAGTGTCAGTGCAATGGTATCCCACAAGCCTGAACTTCACAGCAGAGGATAACTAAAACTGGATGCCTCAGCACTGGGGAAAATCATATCAAGAAGAAAATTTTCAGCACCATGTAAGTCTAATTCCTCTGCTGGGATTTTGTTGCTTTGGTTTTGTTTTTTCTTTTCTTTTAAGGGCTATTCCATTGCATTGTTCCATTCTGCAAAGGGTTAGTATCAGAATTTTGCCTAAGCATATCCCAAGTGGCCTGAGGGAGGCTCATGTCTCTCAGACTGAAAGACTTAGTGCAGACTCTTCCACTTGTTCCTTCACAGGCTGTGCTTCTCATTGATTACAGGCCCAGGTTCAGTTTCTCTGGCCCTCTACATTTCATACAAGTCTCTGCCTTAATTAAGGTGAATACCCCCCTAGACAACTGCTTTTCCCCATAAATAAAAGCAACAATATATGTACACACACATTTGTCCCATTAAAGACAACTCGATCTCAGTTAGTTTAGCAGGTGACATGTAAGAGGATTAGAGTTTGAACCACTGGGTTTACTCACATATTTTTTTGTCAGTGTAACACAGAACATTCCTTCCAGAGTAATTTTCTAGGCAATCGTTAGCCTTCAAGGATTATCTGTCTCATGGCAGTCTCTGCAGGATGAGGAAGAGCCTCCTGTGAATCAGGAGCCTTCTGCACTGATATTGTGCAAACACCAAATTTTACAAGGATCGTGGATCTGGAAATCAAGCATGGGCTGTTTAGAAAATTAAAAATGCAGGAACTGTTTTCCACCTTGCTACATACGGACAATTTATAGTGGGCTGGTGTGCTGGTTTTGGCTGGAGTCAATTTTCTTGACAGTGACTAGTATGAGGCCGTGTTTTGGATTTGTGCTGAACACAGTGTTGATAATAGTTCTTGTTACTGTTGAGCAGAACTTAGAGCCTTTTCTGCTTCTCAGACTGCCACATTGGCAGAGAAGTTGGGGGTGCTTGGGAGATTGGGGAGAAGGCACAGCCAGGACAGGTGACCAAAACTGACCAAAGGGATATTCCAGACCATATGACATCATGCTCAGTATTTAAAATAGGGGGGAAAAGGATAACAGGGGCATGTTTGGCGTGATGACATTTGTCTTCCCAAGTAGATATTACACATGATGGGGCCCTGCTCTCCTGGAGATGGCTGAATACCTGCCTGCCCATGGGAAGTGGTCAATTAATTCCTTGTTTTGCTTTGTTGTATGCACAGCTTTTGCTTTCTGTGGCAGGACGTCTACCCCCGCCACTTCTCTCTCTACAAGATAGCTGGTGCATGAAGAGATAACCCAGACGCTGAAAGGCCCAGCAGGGGGTCATCCCTGACGCCAAAAGGGCTCAGACATCAGCTAAGAATCCACACCTTAGTCTAGAAAGCCGATGTGGGGAAAAGATAAAGGAAATGTTTCTGACTGAGAGACACTGTTTTACAAACTATAAAAGATACACGAACTGTCACAGAGGCAGAAGCCTCTACACACACACCCTGAAAGTGTGGGAGACTTCTCCCCAGAATCTGGACGCAGGTTTTGTGGTTACTTCTTCGAAGATTGAGTGAAAGGACGTGTGCCTTATCAGCAATTGGATGGTAAGATACATTGATTCCTAGTTATATCATTTCTTCGCTAGCTGTAATTGGGACAGTACCTTATCGTGCACTGTATGTTAACCTACTAGTAGTTCTTTTTTGCAATTTTGTCCTTATTCCTGTGTAGTATATAGTCTGTGCTAAGTCTTATGTCTGTTAGTTTTCTGTCTATTAAACAAATAATTCATTCTATAATAGACCGAATCAGCCATTATTAAAGAACTTGCGAACGAGAGTGGGTTTTGGGGTGCTGGCCGCCTCAGTAAAGTTACTGCCTGCTGCCAGAGGCCTGGGCAAAAGGCAAGGACTTATCTAAACTCCCACACCCATTCGTAACACTTTCCCTATTAAAGTCTCTTTATCCCAACCCACGAGTTTTCCAGCTTTTTACCCCTCCTATTCTCTCCCCCATCCCACTGATGGGGGAGTGAGTGAGCGGCTGTGTGCGGCTTGGCTGCTGGCTGGGGTTAAACCACAACAGCTGGCAAGTCCAATTTTAGGCTTATTTTTTTCATTATTGTATTTCCTTCAAATCCCTATACATATTTTAAATGGAGTGGGGGGGAGGGGGAGGATGAGAGAGAGTGAGGGGGAAGAGATCAAACCCTCAAATGTTTTAAGATTGCTCTTTAAGGGAAAAAAAGAAAAATGTTTCCTCCAGTCGAACAGTCACAAGTAACTCTAAAACAGAGAACCTGAAGCACATGCGTTTGGCTAACAGCCTGACTGGGAAGATAATCAGAATTGCCTTCTGAAATGTGAAAATTTCCAAACTAGAGAGAGTCTGTTCCTGCAACTTCCCTTGAAACTCTAGGAATTTAAAGATGCAAATAACTGCAATTACAGGCAGGAGAACGAAAGCAGTTCTTTAAAGCTGATGGGAGACAAGAGTTTGCCTCTCAGACAGCTGAATTTGCAAGGCTGCAAACACAAAGAAGCACTTTTAACTTGGAGTACATATGACATCAGCACCCGGTGCTCACAAAAGGAGATGTCTCTGTACTGTATTTACCAGGTTGATTTTCAGAGGAAAGCCATCCCAACCACCTTTATACTCCTCAGTGGCTGTGAGACAGAAGGTGCTATGTTCTCAGCCTGGGTGTCACTCAAGCTGCTCAGTCAGGAGCAATCCTTTTGGCAAAAACTCCACGTGCATTTTTTTGTCTGCCTTGTCAAAGGAAACTCAGAAACACAAACTGCCATCCACTATCTCTGGTGTAGCTGAGAGTCATCGCACCAGAGAGGAGAAAATAATCTGCATTTTGAATAACCATTTTCCAGATGTACTATCTTGCATTTGTCAGGGTGACTTCTTGCTATTTCCTGCTTCTCTTTTTTCAATGGTGTTTGCAGTATTCTTCTGTATCATCTGTTAATTTCATTAACACACTGTTTGATGATCTTGAAGGGGGTAACCTAAAATTATGTTACATAAAACCGGACACAAACTCCCTTTTCCTGCAGCATCCCACCACTCACCTCCCACTCATTTCTGTGCCGTATTATTTATCATGACCTGTTTCCTTGCCTTCTGCAAGAGTTCACACTGTGTTCATACGATATACCATTTTCGGGTGAAAATTTCTGAGCCACTGGGCATTGATTTCTTAGTCTGGAATTGCTTCTGTGGTTTTGTTTTTTTTTTTTTTTTTTTGTTTGTTTGTTTGTTTGTTTTTTTTTGATTGCTACATTGCGCCTTTAAAGATTGAATTCAGTTTCTCTGAAACTTTGCAATAGCAACAGTTTTGCACCAGTTCTTTGATGCACTAGCAAAACATGGGGACATGCCTATAGACTTTTCTTTGTTACAAATTATAGCGGTATTACTGTAACAAAGTGGGTACTTCATAGTCTCACAAAAATGTTTCTTTTTTTTCCACTATTAACTTAGTTAATTTATATATATATGTGTATATATATATATACATACACACACACACATATTGAAATTAGTTTACGAATAATCAAGGGGATCTTACTGGAAAATACCACAAAACCTTAGAGCTATTGATGATAACCCTGCCTGCAGAGGCTATTTTGAAGATGCTGACCTCTCTATTTGGAATATTCCTGATATCTGCCTCTGGTTAGTCAGGTAATTTTAAATGAAGAGTCAGCTGCAAACTATACACCAGCTTCCTCACAGAGGGACCCCTTGTTGATGTTCAGATTCATAGTGTCAGAAAATTTGATACTTATTAGCTAAGACATATACTTCATTAGAATTACAAGCAGACTCTAAGTCTTTTGCTTACGTAACCATTGCAAACTTAGGGTTCACTGCATTAGAGAGAAGCCAAGTGACAATGGAAGAGGACAATACAGAAAAAGGATAATCTCCAGCTGGCTAAGAATGGCTGCACTACCACTTGTGTAGTGTACATGGGATGGAGAAGTGTGCCTATACACAATGTCACAAAAATAAATACTACAAATATACAGATACAGCAGCAAGAGCAGCTCAGGCAAAGGTGCTGGCAAGCCAAGAAAGGTCTGGATCCAGGTGAGTCCTGAGGCCTTTTAGCTTAACACATACCTTGACCTGTTAGTAGCAATGGCAACTCTGTATTAAAGGGCATCCCAAGCTGCAGAGAGTTAAGCTAAGTAATGCAGCACAGGGATGGACCAGAAATGCAGATTTCAGAACCAGGTGCACACAGCAGAAATCAAGAAGCAACAGCAAAAGACAATATCCAGTCCAGGAACAATGGTGCCTCTGAGGATGCAAGAAACAGGGATACTAGGTGGTCAGTAGCATGCAAGGAATAGCAGCACAGACAGTGCCTGGACACAGACTTCCAGAGATCTCCAACATGCTCCATGATCCTCAGCATTTCAACACTACGGGCAACTATTCACTAAGGGTCATCTGACACTGGCAAGCTCTTAGCTGCCATGTACACTCCTGTCTTCTTAAATCAGCTGCACTGCAGTCCTGGTGATCTTGACAAGCATTAGCAATGGGCTAAAAGAAAGCCTAAAGATGATGATTTTCAGTAAAAGGCTTTGGAAAGTCTACGTGCAAGCAACAAAATCACCACAAGAAAGGCAGCTGCAGATCTCACTGCACTATCACAACTCTTGACAGGTATGGATGCAGGAACTCAGTTCTATCATAGACCAGACCACATGGACACCTATGGGTCTGTGGCTGCCCCTGCTGCTGATTCAAAAGTTACATGAGATTATAGCATTTTTTATTTTAGGAAAATTAAACTTCAGGATCAGAACACCTGAAAAAAAGCTGGATATACATTCAGAATGATAAGTATTGAAAGGCTGAGCACAAGGTGGTCTCGAGGTCTTCCACATCTAACACTGATAATATCAGCAGGATTCCTGCTGGACACAAAGGGTCAGAGCCATGAAAAAAATCCTGAAATGAAATGACATTAAGGGAATTATCCAGCAATTTCTAGGAAAGCCAACTGTTTTCTTAAAAATTTCTGAGTACATTAACTTAAGTTTATGAAGAAAATTAACACGTGTGAAACATTTCCCTCCCATACATATGGGAAATCTTACAGATTTGCTACTAACCACCAACTTTAATAGTGGCTTAGCTGAATGAACAAGGACTATATTTGTTACATCCATTGACAACTGGAAGCTGTAAAAAGTTGCAGTACTTTAGGTCCAAGAGAAAATTCAAAATGATCTGACCTAAATAATGACACATTCTGAGAAAATGCAATGGAATTGCCTATGGGGGGGCCCACATTCAGGATGTTGCAAAGAGGCTGCCAAGACTGGTAAAACCTAAGGACTAACCTCTCTTCCTACTCTTTCATGTAGGATTGAATGATGCTGGGACAAAGAGATTCCAAAATATCAAAAGCTACTTCAGGTCCCTCAGAAAGAACTTGAAAGGATCTGGAGCACAGA
This sequence comes from Eulacestoma nigropectus, assembly GCA_013397775.1. Classification (NCBI taxonomy): domain Eukaryota; kingdom Metazoa; phylum Chordata; class Aves; order Passeriformes; genus Eulacestoma; species Eulacestoma nigropectus. The sequence goes on along the minus strand of VZTE01005467.1, from coordinate 131,714 downwards.
TAGTGTTCTCTTCTATCCTCCTGGTAGGGGACTGGGACTCAGGTAGAGTGAAATGAGTGGATGGGGTGAACGACTGGCTGCATGACAGTGCCATGCTTAGGACCTTGGGTCTGTGATCTGGGATGTGGCTTGGAGAGACTGGGCATGTTGGCACCAGGTGGGGTGCACCTGACCAAGCAGGGTAAGAGTGTTCTGGGGAGCAAGTGTGCAGGACTTATGGCCAAGCTTTAAACTAGATTTAGTGGGGCAAAATGATGCCCTAGCAGGTGTCAGTGAGGAAACAGGAAACAACAGGACTTTAGGAAACAGCAGAGAAATACCTGTAAATCTTCCCAACAGAGTTGTAGAGGGTTCCTCCCAAAGGCTGAAGTGGTCAACAGCCCAGCTGAAGTGCCTCTACCCCAGTGCACACAGCACGGATAAGGAGTAAGAGGAGCTGAAAATCATTATGCAATTAGCAAATTGTAACACAATTGCTATCACGGTGGGACAAGTTACATAACTGGAGCACTGTAATTAAGGGTACAAGCTTTTCAGAAGAGATAGGGAAGGAGGAGCAGGGGTGTTGCCCTCTGTGTCAAGGAAGAGCTAGATTGTGAAGAGCTGTGTCTGGGAAATAGCCAGGGACAGGTTGACAGCCCATGGCTAAAAACCAAGGATAGGACCAAGAAATGACATCTGGTGGTGGAGGTAACCACAGGCTGCTGATCAGGAGGAGCCTGTTGATGAGGCCTTCTTGCTCTGGCTTCAGGGCACATCACCCTCACCAGCTCTCATCCTGATGGGAGGGTTCAACCACCTGGACATCTGCTGGGAGAGCAATACAGCCAGCTGTAAGCAACCCAGGATGCTCCTGGAGTGTGCAGAGGACAACTTCCTGGTCCAGGTATTGGACAGGCCAGCCGAGGAGAAGCATTACTGGCCCTGGTGCTCACTGATGTGGATGGGCTCCATTATAGGGGTTAAGTCAGGAGGCAGCCTGGGCTGTAGTGACAATGCCCTAGTGAAGTTTGTGATCTCATGGAGCGTGGGCCTGGAAAGGAGAATGGTCAGGACCCTGAAGGTTAGAAGAGAAGACTTCCACATTTAAAGAGTTGGTGAATGAGATCCCTTGAGAAACTGTCCTTTCTAAAGTGCTGGCAGCACTTCAAGGCCGCTTTTCTTAGAGCACAAGAGCTTACCATCACGATGTGCAGGAAATCTTGCAAGGCAAGCCAGAAAACTGCATGGCTGAGCAAAGATCTGCTCCTCAAATTGAGAAGAAAGAAGAAAATGCACAGCCAGTAGAAGAGGGACAGGGGACTTGGGGAGAGTACTGGGATATGGTTCAGATGTGTAGGGACAGGGCAAGTAAAGCCAAGGCACAGAAGGAACTGGGCTTGGCAAGGGATGTGAAGAATAGCAAGAAGTAAAGACATAAGTCGGAAGAGAAAGGCCAAAGAAATTGTACCCCTGCTGGTAAGCAAGAAGGATGAACTGGTAACAACTGAAACAGAGAAGGCTGAGGCGCTCAATGAGTTCTTTGTGTGAGTCTTCACTGTGAAGTTCAGCATAAAGAACAAAACCCAAAAGAATAATACATAACCACTAGACAGTAAATTGACTGGGCAGAAGCTCTGCAGTGGGGGTTCTGCACTTAATGGGATTAGGACCTGCAAGGAAAGGGTTAGTGACATTTCCAGTATATGCCTTAAACAAGCTGGATGGCAAAAACCTGTTGAAGAAAACTTCATAGGTGCCTCTGCACAACCTGGAACAAAGTTTCAGTTTTGACCCTGCTGGGGGCAGCATTGACACTGACAGTTTTCACCCCAATGTTCAACTGCAGTATGGTTTACAAGTGAAATAACTGCACTAGTGCAAGAAATAGGGTCAGAAATAGGACACTTGATTTTGGAGGTACTTGCTTTGTATGACCTCCAGAGAAGACCCCTGGTGACCATCCCACCACCACGAAGCAGCCCAGGACAGTGAAGGACCAAAGCCACTGGATCCACAGTGGTAACCATCCTCTGCTTGCACTCTCTCCTTCCCTATACATTTAAACATTACCAAATAAAGTCTGTGTTGTTGAATGGGCATTTGGTCTTGTTTGCACCGTGCTTTGGCCAGAGGACTTCAAAACTGAACAAGTCCTGAACATAAAAACCTGCTTGGCCAAACTGCAGAGAAAAAAAAAGTGACTGTAATGAGACATGCAAACATTTTTTCTGTTTACTCAGTAGTGCTAAAAAAGTAGCTTACTTGGAAACGCTGTATAAATTGTGGGCAGTGCACTTCAGGAAATACGGACAATCAGAACAAGGCAGAGAAAAGTAAGTAACGGATGATATTCCAGAAAACATAAATCATAAAGAAAAAGTGAAAGAATAAGAGGGGACAGGAGAAAACAATAAAATTCAAACATAATAAAAAGCTGCTGCAAAGAGGAACATCATACACTTGGTTCAATGACTGCTGGGAACAGGATAGGAAATAATGGTCTTAAATTGTTGAAAGGATGTTTTTCTTAGAGACGATGAAAAATTTTCTAGTGCAAAGAAGAATGAAGCACTGGAACAGATTGTTTAGGGAGATTGTGCAGGGTCTATCATGGCAGTGACTAAAGGTCCAGTAAACATGCCAGACCTTGTTCAGGTATAGATGATTTGAGTCAAGGATGGACTACAGAACTTCTCAAGGACCCATCTAGCCCTTGTTCATCTATTGCAGATATTAATCTGTTGCGTCTTCCATTTCACAATCGAACAAGGAAATACTTCAGAGCCCACGGGAATGCTTCTTAGAAAGAATAGCAAAAACTACACCAGCCTGACACACAACAGCCCCACGGGACAGCTAAGATTAAAAAAAAAAAAAAAAAAGGGAGACATACTGGCAATGCTTTCTCAATCATTCTTCTTTTGAGTCATCACAGAACAAGATGAACTCTCTGATCATCAGCCATTAAAAAAAAAAACACAAACTATTGCCAAAGTGCTTTAGTGACACAAAGGTTATGGAGATTCCAAGAAGCTGATCTAAGACAAAGTGGGAGACAATACCTTCGCATGTAGGATGGGAAGCGTTGACATCCAAAGCAAATTTCACCTGGAGTCATATGCTACAGACAAATATCTCACATTTCAGAGCTATCCAGATTGCATGCAGCAATTAGATGCTGAAGTCCCACGGGATGAAGTGCATATTGAGTGCATACTGTATACAAAATTGTGTTTAATGGGATTAGCCAAAAATCCTAGCAGATTTAAAAACTGATGTAATAAGATACATCTATGCTTCAGTTCCAGGCAAGCAGAAGGATATCTCTGCTAGCCAACTATCCAACTCTTTATTCACGTGTATGCACGGAAGTCCAACAGATGAGAAGAGCTCAGGGATTAACAACAGTGGACAGAACCTCATGAACTCCCAGACTGTCCATTGTAAGAAGTCAAAACAAACCTGCTGATTGTTAATGGGGGTAACTGTAGGACTTGCAGTAAATTCCCATTGCTGAGAGACAGCCTAGAAGGACATACAGGCATTTAACATGACAAAAAATATAAGAGGAATTTTGTAATACTGTTGTGACTAACAGGCCACATCAAAATTCTTATGATTCAGTATTAAAAGAGTTCTAAGTGTCTCAAGCTGGACACCCTCGGAGGCATCAGAGGTCAAAGAAACTGGTGGATAAACATCTAACCAAGAGGATGGCACTTCAGCTCAGCAATGCCACTCACTGCAGAACAGTCCTCAGGGTCCAGCAGAGATGAAAGTGATAGGAGAAAGGATTGTGGTTTCTTTTTTCATAATACATAATTTTCCACAACAGAGAAAGTTCAGTTGGGACAAGGAACATGAAATTAGGCACAGAGTCATGAGAAAGGAGCCAACAACTGGACCCTCTGGGCACAAATTCACAGCAATTGCTATCAATCACAAAACTAGAGGCAAAAGCATCATCTTCAGTAAATTATAGGTCATATGAAATAGATCAGAGAGGAACTTAAAACAGTCACCAAATAGCTGCAAACAGGCAGAGGAAAGTGCCAGGACTTGTCAATCTTCTCATTTGTTGCAGAAGACTTAAATAATAAGATAGGAAAAGTAATGAGGAGGACAGGACAAGACAAAGGACTACAGAGTTAAATTCAGACCTCTGTAACAGTGGCAGCAACACAAACAAGGAATGGGAAATTGGGCTGACCAGCAGCTGGTGGGCTGCAATGGTCTGGAGGGAAATGCCTTGGCCCTACTGACAGGCAAGAGGTACCTAACAGTTGGTCTACAACTGTCATTAGCACAAAGGGATAAAGAAGCTGCACAGAAAAATCCAGGTTTGGAGAAAGCACCATGGAAGCCTTTCTGCATGCAGTGATTGTGGTACCTCTGTAAACAGCTCTTCTAAGGAAGCAAACAAAATAAGCCCACCTTGTTTCAGTAATGCAGAAACAAACTCCCCTCTGGACTCTAGCCACTTTAACACTAAATACAGACACATAGAGGACCAAGATTACAACTTGGCAATTGCTAAAAGATTTGTGAAGTTTCTAAGAAAACTAGATTTTAAAAAATTTAATACAATACGGTTTCTCATATTCCAGTTTGCATCAGGAGTTCCATCTGTCATAGCAAATATTTATTTGTAATAATATTTTTAATGTTAAGATATTTTCCAAGACAACTCAAAGGCTTGATTCAAGAGTTTACTATTCCAAGTATGGTCAAGAAGACTGTTCACATCTTCTTTCTGATTAGGTTAACTCTTACCATGGAGCTGTTCAAGATTTAAAAATGTTTTAAAAATGCATTAAGATGTGTCTTGCTGGTGAACATCCCTGGAAACCCAGTTTAAGGGCTATGCCAAAGGAACCAAGCCAAGAGTTGAAGTATAAATGAAACTTAAGTTAATTTTAAATGTTTTTAATACACATTTGCACAGGCACTGTTTGAAATTCTAGGCTGCTAGAACAGTCATTCAAGACAATCATTGGAAGTAACAATAATGAACACTTAGAGAAATTCTAACAGAATTTTTGCAGTGTTCACTTACAGAACTAATTCTTTTAAGAATTAGGAAATAAGATCTAGCTGATATGAATAACAACATAAAAGGGGACATTCCTCTCATTCTCAGAGAACAGCTGCAGCACTTTTCCTCATCTGCCTTCCCCTGCAGCTCTGCTCCCTAAGCCACACTGCCTCAGTGAACAACTAACAAAGGAAAAGATAAAATGCTAATATTCAGCCTAAAATGAAGAACATATTAATCCTTTAAAATTATTGATTGACATTTTGTAGAAATTTCTTTGAAAATACTTTATTTCGTACGGCAATAGTTGGATGAAACATGAGACAAAAAATAGCCTTAAATGAAGCAGTGCCTTCTTACGGTTTTTTGCTGGGAAGGGATGGCATATGGAGGTCTTTAGCAGGTTTTGTTAACAACTCCTTCTCTTTATCTGTAATTTCTTTTCCTTCACCACTTACTTTCCACTCATCTACTCAGTCTCTCATTCTACATATTACAGCTGCAATTGTAAATTAAACATTGATTTGCTATTACACACAAGTACGTATTAAAATAATTTTACAAGGGTCAAAGACAAGGTGTGGACTACATAGTAAAGTTCTACTCTTATCAAAAGACTACACTAGTGAAAACAGTGGAAATATTTTGTTGTGGGTATTTTATGCCAATGCTTCTCATTATACCTTTCGAAGCCAGGCTTAGTTTTTACTGAAGTATAAAAATAATAATTGAAAAAGAAAGATAAGCTTGGAAAAGGAAATCATATAATGAAATAGTGATGCAGAAAAATGCTTAAAAAAAAGTCTTAGCTCTGCTGACTATCAGGACGACAGTTTTGAGGTTAGGAAGGTGATTAAGGGCTTTACTAAATATAGTCTTAAAATATGCCTCCAGGATCTATTCATAAATTAGAAAGCTTGATTGCTTATCATGTCTATTACTCTCTGATCTTAGTGGAAATGCAGACTGCTTGTTATATTGTGCATTATTATAATCACAATACTTAGCATACTGTGTATTATTATAATCACAACATAAATGCCTAAAACTAACCTAGGTTCTTTATCCTTCTCTAAAGGACATTCACTAGTTTTAAATCTGTCCTTCCCTTTATGACACTCAGAACTGCAATTCTGTGTTAAAAAATGAAAACTATCCATATTTAGTCAAACTACTTTATAAAGAATAGTATCAGTCTTCAGAGAGTGTAAGGCAGGATATACATAATTCAGGCATACACCAAGTCAAAGTCAATACACACAAAGTCAATACACACAAAGTCAATACACACAAAGACCTGGTAATGAATACACAGATCTGCTCTATCCTAAAACTCATCCATACAAACTAATAGGGATAAGGAAGCCTGAACAAAATTTTGCATTGACTCAGTAATAAACACATAATTTTTATTACACCAAATGATGTAATTTTCCATTGCAATTTCACATTTTGAAAAAATAAAATCTGTATACAATCTACTGTAGAAACTACACATACTTAAAAGGAACATCATGCAAAGAATTACAGACACTAGAAAACACGTTTTCTAAAATTCACACGAAGTGTGAACTGAATTGTAACTCATGTGAACACACAAATGAACTAAACTTGAATATTACACATAACTAACCTAAACTTTGTTGCACTTGTAAAGCAGTAATTTGTTAGCTCTTAACTGGAAAAAATAAAAAGTAGTCTGAAAAACTGTACTATTTTATTTGTATACCTAAATTCATTGAACACTGTCATGACACGGCATTTGTAAAGTTGGCAGTAATGAAAACACATTTGGCAATATAATGAATTCACTATTCATAAAGAAATATTTTTTACTTAACTGACAAAGCTAAGTAACTGGCATAGAGAAGTTATTTGCACAATATAAGTAAGTCCTTACTTATACAAATATTATTACATACTTATATTATTATATAAACTTAGTATTATTATATACTTAGTATTATTATATACTTATATTATTACAAAATTCAGATGTGGGATTAAGCCAGTGTAATTCAATAATCCCTTTTTTATACTGCAGTAAATTTTATAAATTGCAGTAATTTTTGCTTTCAAATTTTGACCCACTATCTCAAATAAATAAATGTTTCATTTTATTTCAAATGCTCTAAAATGATTCTTTAAACCACTTATTTTTCAAATTTTTCGTTTTTTCCACTCTGGCTTGTCTGTTTCATCATCTTCTGGTTCCACTTCCGCAAAAACTGCTTTTGGCTGCGTTCTAGAAAACATTAAAAAGATTAAAATAGTGGTCAGACTACAATACTTTATCAGAAACTGTATTAGACAGGCACTAGACACAAACAGGATAGATACCTATAGACACTTCTAAAAAAGAGCATTGTAGACTTGATTATTTTTATTTTTGACATCAACCTATCAACTAACCTTCTCAGAACTGAAGAATCTTGCAGCTCACAAGCAAACAAGCACAACAAACACACATATTTTGCAAGTATTATCTCCTCATTAGTTTACAATCAGTACCCATGTATTCCATGAATAAAATTAAGATAGACGTGAGGAACAAATACATTTAATTCAATGCTAGAAAAGCAGAGCCACTTGTCTCTTCATTCCATGACTTTTTAAAAAGAAACTTCCATTTTGATACACTGTAGAACAACAGCAGTCAGTAAGTGAAAACAGAACAGCTAAGCCTATGCATGAAAAAACAGCTTCTCCTCCAGAGACTTTATCTAACACTACTGTAACACAAAAAATCTAATGATCTTCATTTGAGAACACAGTGTATCTGACAGTCAAGCATGATGGCATCAATTCCTCCACTCTTTATCTTAATGTTAAATACCGCTTAGACTTCACAACAGTAATTATTGATTACTTTCTAAATGAATACAGTATCTAGTAGCAATTCAATAAATTGTTTGGACATTCAGTTCCCCTGTTTTACTCTTCAATAACTGCACGGTCCCCTTTTCCAACCTAATTCTCAGCACAATCACTACAGAGCTGAAACTACTAGATTTCTGATGCTTATTGTGCTCAACTTCTCAACATGACAAATTATGAAATGCAGCCAAGGCAGTCATCATCTCATTACTATATTAACTAATGTTTTTGCAACAGTCTAAAGATGTGAAGCATTATTATTATAGCAACTGTTATTTGGCAAACTCTAAAAAATGCAGAAACCTTAACAAAATTGTGCCTGCCTTATGTAACACAATAGGCAAAATCCAGTGTTGCCTCTGACTTACTTCAAAGAGTAATAGCAAGCCATCAGCTCTTAAAGAGAAAGATTCTCCACTTGTTAAATGTATGACACAAATAAGTTCAAAATCACCAAAACTAGTCAAAGACAACCTCCCTTACATGGGAGGGTCTGTCTATTGCCCCGCCTGCTCCTCCATCCTCCAAGCTTGCCACTGAGGAAAGGGTCATGTTGATAATTCCAGAGATGGCTCTACTGCAGAACTCTGACTGGCATGCGGTCCCAGCGTGCAAGCTGTAGCAGACCTTGCGCCCAGATGAAGGACCTATACTATGGAAGTTAGATGAGTCCTTCTGCTGTTCATGGAAAGAAGAACTAAGATGAAAAAATATTTTCTAATTTTAAAATTTCATTATAAAATACTTACATAAACTCTACTTAACCCATTGCTGAAGAAAGATGTAAAAAAAAAAAAAAAAAAATCAACATTCAATCCAAAACAGACACCAGGGATGAAGGCTTTATTGGCTGAAATACTGGATTTTGCTAACTGCTGAAGAGGAACAATGTATGGAATCTTCTCTTTTTTCCCAAACATACTGACAGAGGTTTATTTATCCCATTTTAACGATGTACCCTCCTTTTACCACAATAGATGAAAAGTATCTAAATGTCCTCTAGAATGACATCAGTATTAGAGTTTCATTAGTAAAGTGCAATTAATCAAGTGCAAACCTATAATTTCTGACCACAAACCTGCAACTGTCGTAATTCAGATAGACATTTCCAACTTAGAAGAATGAATGAATTTGTGAAACAAGCAGCAAAACCTATGTTTTTTCCAGGATAGGAGTGGTACAGAAAAAAGGCGTAGACTTCAAATAATATAAGTGTGCTACTGAGCGCAGGAAAACTGAGGTAGGGGGAAAAGGAAAAAAAAAAGAAATAAAAAAAGAGAGAAATTGTACCATAATGTAGCGGTACCAAGCTAAAGCAAAAACATACAGAGGAAATCAAGTCTGCTTCCTACCTCACTTTTTAAAATTACCATGAAATAGCTGTAGCCTCAGCTGAAATGTAAACTGTTCCACCTCCACAAGCTACATAGCTGTAGCTGAGGCACCTAGGGTGATTCATATGCCTGACCATTTTAAAACACTGATTTTGTTATTGCTTTATCAGCAGGGATCATTTAATCTCATTTAAACACCATTTTTTTCTGCTTAGTAACTGCACTGGAGATTGCAAGTGCAATCTCTTGGGCAGTAGGAGTTTGCTGTATGATTAATATTTACATAAAAATTATTAAAACGAATTTTCTTCTTCTAAGTATTCTTATTTCTGAGGGCTAAATAATACATGTGGAAAGCTGTGTTCTTTCCCCATCAAATTTCTCATTTTTATTTATCCTTGACTTCGGGGGTTGATTTCAGTTTGTTAGGCATCTGTTTGGCAGATCCCATGGCAGAATACTATGGAGGGCAAAGGGGCCTGAGGAAAACTGGTTGATCTTTGAGGAAATCTCCTCAAAACAGATTACATTTCATCTGCAGAAAGCACAGCCTGGCAGTAGCCTGGTGTGAATGCATATGGATCTGACTGTGGTAAACCACAAACTCCAAAAAGGAAGAACACAAAGGAGGCGAGGACACCCTCAGCTGAGAGGAACAGAGGCATTGCATGAACACAGAGGAACAAAGTTAGGACTGCCAAAGCTCAGATGAAACTGAAAGAAATGTGAGAGGCAACAACAAAGGACTTCTACAGCTACACTAACAGCCAAAAGAATGCAAAGGAAAATGTGCTTTATTGAGCAGGTAAACCATTAACATAGCATATGGAAAAGGTCAAGATACTCAGTGATTTTTTTGGCTCCATCTTCCCTGACAAGGTCTGTCCTCAAGCCTGCAGTACTGCTACACTACAGCAGAATCTCTGGTAGAGACTGAGACATTTCTAACAGGAAGACAGAGAGTTTGTAGCTCACTGGACATGCAAAAATCCATATCGGATGGGTGGATCCAGAGGTACTGAGGGAGCTGGCCCATGTCATTGCAAGGCCACTCTGTCATCAGTGAAGAGTCGTGGTGACTGGGAGTGGTTTTCAATGGCTAGAAAAAGGAAGTATTTTTATAAGGGGCAAAAGGAGGATTTGGGGAACTACCCAACCTGAGTTCCTAGGAAAGCTACGTAATGGCTCCCAGTGGAAGGCATTTCCAGATAAAAGACATGAAGGTGGTAGGGAACAGGCAACATGGACTTAGCAAGAGCATACCTGTGCCTGCCAACCAGATTGCTAGACCAGGCTGCCCAGAGAGGTGTGGGAATTTCCATCCTTGAGGATATTTAACCTCAGTTGAGCAAGCCCCTGAACAATCCAAATCTAATTGGATCTGAGCAGCCTGATCTAAGTGAATACACTTTAAGCAGGAGCTTGGACTAGATGACTTCAGGCATTCCCTTCCTACCTAAACTGTTCTATGATCCTGTGTTTCCACATGACTGTCAGCTGAAACCAGTACCTCATACACTGAAAAATGCATTCCTATTGTGGGTTATGGTAACAGGCTGCAAACAAAAACGGGAAAACAAACTAGCATGATTTATTTATACTCTGTGCTTCTCTTTATTTCAGTGGTTTTCAAGATATTCAGATATGCAGACCTCTAGAAAATTTCCAGGGGCCATGAAGACTGCTTTAGAGTCACCATAATCCCTCTGGTTATGGGTTATTTTTCTTAGTTGTCTTTCAGAGATCCAATAAAAGTAGCTTATTGACATGTGAGGGTCACAGACTAGCAGATAAGTAATACTGCTGCAGCAAAACCAGCTGGAGATGACAACTGCATATCACAACATGTGACTCATGTCGAAGTAACTTTTGAAATTTGTGTTTATATTGCACTGAAACAAAGAAAAAAGATTTTCAAGCATGCTTGGAAACAAGAATAATGTCATAAAGGTCATTTCCAGACTGAAAAGTTAAGATTTTCAGCATCAGGCACCTTTTTTGTTTCTTTACTCCACCAACCAGCCTGACTCTCCCCCAAATCTCAGGGGCTCCCCTCTCAAAATCACCAATTTACAAAAAATGATTTAGGAAATACATACCAAGGCATGCCAACAAAGCTGCTGTTACAAGACATTCTGTTCAGTCCTGATTCTTCAACTAATGATACTTGAGCCATTACATGACTAACACTTCACACATCGGCATTGCCCTTGAGAAAAAGTTCAGTGAACAGAACACAGCTACAGACTCTTGCTTCAAGTCATTCCCTTTTGATAGTGACAAGCAGCAATGAAAAAGACTGCAAAATAGGGGCAACATCACTGAAATGAAAGGTATTTTCAAGAGCTCCAGTTTACCTTGTTGAGGAGGGAAATTTCACCCTCGCTTTCTCTGGTAGAAAAGAAAGCTGCATCTGGGCCTGATTAGGCACTCAGCTACAATGCTTAGTAATTCCTGCTGATCCTTCAGAGGGACATCTGAAGCCATTATAGTATATCTGTACAGCTGTGTTAAAACAAACAGCTCACAAAGAATGTAATTTTCAAACATTTACAACTGATGCCTCAAGTTCCTTTCCTGTAGTTCTTTACTTGAAATCTTCAATCTGTCCTTCCTTTCCTTTCACTCCACTGCAATGGCTCATGTCAAGGACTTTAACAAGCTTTTTCCTGAGAAATCTCAAGATCTTTTCCTTATCCTCATCCATTATGACTTTTCTGCTGTGTTGATCACATCTTATTTGACACTTTATTCACACTGGGTTTCTGTGACATGTCATCTCCTGATTCAGCATGTACTTCTTATCATCCCCAGTATCCTTTTCAGCAGCATCTGTTTTTCACCCATTCTTTTGCCTCTTACATACTTCCCCCTCCTTTCTGGCTCAAATGTCAGGCAAAATAGAAAGGTCAAGCTAATAATAACAAGCTTAAAAATTTTGCAAGTGATAAATAATGCAAATGAATATTTGGCTTCAAGAGTAAATTAGGCACCTTTAACTCCAAAAAAATGGATACATCTTTACATAGAATGCAGAAACTAACAGCAGAAGTCATGCATTTCTTAGAAGATTTACTGAAGTGAAAATCATAGAATGGTTTGGGGTGGAAGGGACCTTAAAGATCATCCAGTTCCAACCTCCCTGCCATGGGCAGGGATACCTTCCTCTAGAGATCAGGTTGCTCAGAGCCCCATCCAACCTGGCCTTGAACACTGCCAGGGATAGTGCACCCTCCACTTCTCTGGCCAACCTGTTCTGTGCCTCACCACCCTCTGAGTAAAGAATTTCTTTGTAACATCTAATCTAAATCTCTTCTTTTTTTAGTTTAAAACCATTCCCCCTTGTCTAGTCACTACCCACCCTTGTAAAAAAGTCACTCTCCCTCATATACAATTTAAAAAGCATTAAATCAGTTAACTGATTCAGAATGACTTAACCAGTATGGATCAGGAACAGAGAAACTCCAATCCAGTCATCATATTCCAAGTTATGAAAACTGATTAACCAGAAAAAGAGAATTTCTTAATCTTCTCAGTCTAAAATGATTTAGTAACTATCACTGGAGAAAATTAAGTAACTACAGTTTCCTTACACATTCTCTGAAGAAAATGTGTAAGGAAACTATAGTTTCATTGAACGAGAGTGAAAACTTTATGTGCATAGACAGCACAGGACGAAAAGCCTTGTCAAACAAAAGATATATCAAGTGGATAGTTTTATACCATGTTTACGTAAAAATTTACTACAAGAAATGTGGAAAAACTGGTAGCAGAAGAATAAAGTAGTAAAAGAACAAACGCTATTTTACAAAATGAAACATACTGGAGGTACAGTTTTTAGGTCTTAAGACAGTATATTATTTGAAGAATGTATTAGATTATCACCTTTCCTAACTCTATAGTGTAACTTAGGCTATTATCTAAAGCAGCTGTTCAATATATAAACCAGTACCGTATGATAATTTATATCAATTACTTGAAATTTGCATATTTTATTAAATATAAGTCTGTAAGTACGTCTGTAAGATGCATTTTATATACAGGTTAAATATATATGCTCTGTAAAGCCAGATGTAGGATATTATTATAATAGCATATATCATTATATTTCATATATTATATTATAATAGCACAGCTTTTTGTGGCTGTTAATAAAGACCTGAATTTCTGAAAACTAAGAACACGACACAATAAGAAAGCTTCTGCATTTCATTGTCTTAGATATTATTAGTATTAATATTAGTGTCATTATTATTAATAGTATTATTGTTGTGTTACTGTTATTATTATTAATGTCATTATTGTTTGGGGTTTTTTTAATGCTCTTTGCATAGAGTATATCTGAAAGTCAAGCTTTTAGAGCAAGGATAAGGGCAGCTTCACTAGGATGAGATTTATCAGCTGACAAAGCCATCAAGGCAGCATGCTGCTGGCTGCAGTCCAATTCCCTCACATACATATCACCGTCTGGTGTGTAAGTTAATAGCAGTCTGGACTTGCATCCTGCCCACTTCTCAGCCAGCTCTCCTCTTCCCCTGCAGCCACATCTTTAACAAGGAACTGTAATGAGATCTGGCCACCTGACACAGTAAGACTCCTGTAACACAGCTTTGTTTTAAAATTTTCATGTCTACTACATTGCAGGTGTCAGGGATGAAACTTAATATACAATCAATGAAGTTACTAGGCCAAAAATAAGCTGAGGTATCTATCTACCTGATGAAATGGGTGATTATATTTACTTTTGAGAATGGATTCCTCAAATAAAACCAGATGCCTGCACATTCCAAGTACATTCCCTCTCTAGTAATCATGAGCTCTCAAACAATTAAAAATCAATATTTAGCATATTCATTACAAAAATTGCTACAGAACCAGGCTTTCAAATATCGCATCTTTGCTACCAAGAGTGATAATGTATAATGCCTTGGTTTGATGTACAGTATCAAATGCCATACTTATCAATTACCAGTGTGCCATACTTATTAACTACCCAATCAAAAGCCAGGCTGGGTCGCTGACATTCTCAAGCTGCTTTGGAACAGCTATTTAGTTATCTTTGTGAACATGTGGGTCAAGTCAGAAAACAAATGTCACCATCAGAAACAAACTGTGACTCTTAGTATGTTTCTAGTTTCTGGAAAAAGGTGGTGATTGGTTCAGCTACAGAGCTGAACACTAATAAAGAACGTAGTCAGTAAACTACGAATGAATGTACAGCCTTGGACATAGAACACTGGCTTGCAAAAAAAGAAGCAATTCATTAGTGGCAGACTGTTCTGTGAAGACTGTTTCGGCTCGTCAAAATGTTTTCCTTATGCATTTTGAAAACACTGCTTGACGCTATTTTGTGAAAAAAGCTTCCTCAATGAATAAAATGTGACAATTCTAGTAATTTTTAAAGTGGTAGTTTCAGTTCATTAGTATGAAATGCGATTATGTAGTACTTATTTTTATACTATTGTGAAATTATTTAATTGTTCGAAATGTATTTATTTTTAGGAAAAAAACTCCTTGGCTAGAAAGCATTCAAGAAGCACATTGCACAATTTTCATGTTAATACATACATACGAATACCACACTCACACATACAATCTAAATTGAGCAAAATACCATCTGTGGGATTGCCAAGGTTTTACTAAAAATCTTGATGAGGCTCTTTAATTTATGTAACAACTGAAAACTTACTTCTTTATGTTGAATTATTGGTAGGAGATTTTATCAGTGCAATTTTTAATATTGTTGTACCTTTAAAACCAAGTTAATTCACGCAGTTACTTGGGTCCTCATGTGGGAAAAATTTAGATAAAACCTTATGACAGTCGAGAAATCATCCTGTCATAACACCAAGTAAATATTTTGAAGGTTTAACCTAAGAATCAGTCAGAACTGGAGGGCATATTTGAAAACCATCCCAACATATCAATGGGACAGTACCCTATTAAAAGGTATGTTGCAATTTTAGACATGGATTTGGAGAAGATTCTAAACTCAAATCAGCTTTGCAAGCTTTAAAATTACTTCTAGCACTGGCAGGTACATTTTAAAAGTGGAAATACGAAATTTCAACAATTCAACCTCCTGGAAACTCGTATCTCCATGAAAGAGTATATTCTTGGCTTACATATTTGTGGCAGCAATCCAAAAAAGGCAAAGTACAGTATTAAAAACATCTCTTCTATTTTAACTAAAGTCCTACTGGCCTCTAGAAACGTTACTTGAATTCTTAATTGTTTCCTTACTTAGCATATGCTGGAGCCACCCAGTATGGATTCTCCTCTGCTTCCTTTGCGTGACGTAAGATGGCCTCTCGAGGGTTGCTGTCGTCTGTCTTGTCCAGGGCAATGTTCTTGACAATGTATGATGACAGGGTGACCCCATGAGTCCCAACACGGCCACCGCGACCTATGGCACAAAGAGAAAAATATTTACAAAATATGCAATGGTGATCTGATACAAAGAGGTTATTCAATGCTATAGGAAGGGTTTAACTTAGAGCTGCATTCAGGTGGGTGTTTTACTGACTATGTAACTCAAAGTAAGCCACTGTAATTACTAATTTTTTGCAGGCGAGCACTCCAATGTCTTAAAGTGCTAGATCTATGGAGTAGAGTCACCACCCAAAAAATGGAAATCCAAACAAGAGTAGAACCAAAGCATGATGGCCCCTTCGGCATATGACACTCTGAAATTATTATGCCTATATTACCTGCTCCTGCTACTGGAGGTTCAGGTTTGTGAGATTTCATGGGGTCCAACCTATCCTTCTCCAGCTGTTTCCTCGTGCTTCGTTGTCGTGGTTCGCGGAACATCGGAAGCGCATGTGCTGAAGGGTCGCAATTTGGAGAAAATTAAATGTTAGAAATTCCATTTTCTTTTTCACATTTTAAATACAAAGAATTGGATTCTCTCTTGCAATGGAAAAGGTGGCAGGAGCAGCCTCCCAGTAATCCTACATCCAAATAACGGTTCACTGAGTTGTACTTTCAGGAGTTTCTTTCTGCTGAATTTTTCAAAGATGAAAACAGTCAGATACCAGGGCTCCTTCAGACAGGAGCCTCTCATCTGAAATACCGTTTGCACAGTTTATGTATATTTCATTCATACTTCTGTCATTCAGTTCTCAACATTAGCACTGTGACCAAACAGTTACTCTTTTCTGAACTTCCCATGTTTCTACAGCTTTCTCATGTGCTCAGAGCATGACAAGGCAGTTGATACATTCTTGGATATGACTAAGAGTGGAGTGGAAACCCCTCAGTGATTCCAAGTGTAATTTTATGCATATGAAGTCACCATCATTTTCTTTCTTAAATCACCATTGGAAAAATATCTTAACTGAGGCAGTCTGGCTAAATTGTAAGGATTTAAAACTTCTATTTCCTTGTGAAAGAGCTATCTGCAATCACAGTAATGGCTTTGATCCACTCAGACAAGAGACTCATTTGTCAGCAACAGAGCATGTTAATGGACATGGTTTTCTTGCAGCAAGGTTTGTAACTCACATGCAGGTGTGCTCATTGCCGCTGTTT
Source organism: Eulacestoma nigropectus (assembly GCA_013397775.1). Taxonomy (NCBI): domain Eukaryota; kingdom Metazoa; phylum Chordata; class Aves; order Passeriformes; genus Eulacestoma; species Eulacestoma nigropectus. The sequence continues at coordinate 114,953 of VZTE01005467.1, read as the reverse complement.
CCCCAAATATGGAAAATTGTGTAGGGGCCAAATGATCCAATAAAGACAAAAAATAACCAAACAAATCTTAAATTTAGGAACATGATCTCTATATTGAATAAAAACCCAGCAAGGAGCAGTCAGGTACTTATCAGCTTGAGTTTTCAGCTTATTTCTGTAAGCCTGTTCAATTTATTAGACTGAGTGAAGTCATAGCCAGGTGACACACAGTTGATCTTTGGAAACAAATGTTTAGGTTTTATTTTTGCAGATTTCATTAAGTATGAAATGCCAGGGACAATTTTCTGCCAAACACTAAGCTTGATCAGTTTCCACAGAGCATCTAAGGTGACTAATGCACAGCTCCGAGCTTTTGCCATTTGTGGAGTCAAGGTTGTCTAAGGGAAAACCAGGCTGTGTATTTCTGTGTTTTAAAAGTGACACTTAATCCCTTAAAACAACATTCCTGCATTTTAAGTAGCCCTTACAGGCAATTCTGATACTAAAGAGCAACAAGAAGTCTGAAGGAAAAGAAAAAAAGAAAAAGAAAAAGAGGGGAAAGAAAAGAGAAGAAAAAAAGGGGTCAGTTCACTTTGCAAAAGCACTTTGGAGATATTCAGGTGTTCCCAGTTCTATCTGTAAACTTAAAAGACAGACATCTAACCTCTGAAAAGTTTCCAAAATATGCAAAAAACCTAAAAATTTGCTAAGCAAATCCTTACATTTATCTGCATTACTGTATATGGAAGCATTCTTGTTTAGTTTCAAAATGATGTGGAAGAAACAGTTAATCAGCTAGAAGCCAGTGACAAAATCCCAAAAATTTGCATAACTTGGACCTATATCTTTCAATGACATTTATAAATGCCATTGAACACATAAGTTCCACTGGATTCTAAGCAAAATTTTCTTTAAAAAATCACAGAAGTCCTTTAGAGTATAAACAATAATGACAGTGCACACAAAGCATTACAGTGAAGGATGTTGTAAGGACAGATTAAAAGCACCCAATGAAGATAAATACCCCTGACCTTTGGCAGTTGCTACTTAAGTTTACCCCAAAAACTGGAGCTGGACATCTGCAGCAGTAAGTAGGTTGGAGACAGCTGTGTCTATAAAGTGCCCAAGATGGGAACCCAGAACCGAAGTGCCTTGATATGGGTCTAGATACCAAGACTGTCCAAACTTTCTCATTCTAAACCTCTTTTTGTTTATTATGCTACCAAACAACTTGTTTGTTCTAGAGAAATGGTTTCAGTATGTGTAAAACCAAGCCTACCAGAAATCAGAGCTGAACACCCTGGAACTGGAAGAGGATGAAGAGAAGCGAGACAGCAAAACTGCGTGACTGTTCTCGTTTCTCATGAGGAAACACTACATAGGGCAATGCTAATGGGGATGGTGAAGATCTCTCAGTTAATCCCCTCCTTCCATTGTAAAATTTGTCATTAGGAAAAGGCAGATCATTAAACATATTATAGGAGCAACAATAATTATTTCTTACGCATCAGTGAGCCTTAGTATGAACATAAGGTCTTAAAAACCCCTAAGGCTAGGGATAGCTAAATTACTTAAAAACCTATATAACTTGGAGTAAGTTATAAATTTGGAAAAATCACTTGGTATTTGTGCAAGACCTATCTCTCATCTCTGATTTTGTCACTGGTACTTCAAAGTGGCAAAACTCTTCCTAAACCCATCTACACTCCACAATTAAGCTATGCAAAACTGAAGATTTACAAAAGCTCCAAAATTTCACAGGCTTTCAGGAGCACCACAATCAAGAAACCAACCATTATTAACAACTTTACAGAGCATACAGAATATATATACCTTTCTGGTTGTGCAACACTACAAAAACTTTGTATGAAGCACTAATATATGATACCAATGATCAATGCTTAATGAAAGACTGCTTTTTAGAGGAGAAAAGGTAAAGCTAAACAATCTGCAAATCATTTCAAACCTAAGAATGAGTTAAGGATGCTGCTATAAGATATGTTTGAATTTCTTACGTGTTATAATGTAATCCTGTGTGAGAGTTTCTGCTTGTCTCTCTTTTCGTTTTGTTTTGACCACACATAATTTTGCTCCCCTAGGAGGAAACAGAGCAGTTCAGTTAGTCTGTTTATATCAAACAGAAATCCATTTTTATTCAAGACAGTCTCAACAAAATTATACAGCACTCTAAACATTCAAGAATACGTGTAACTTTGCCTGTTCATGCTCATGTGAAGGAGGGTAGAGAGATTATAGTGTTTTTGTTATAGAGCGGTTTATATGACATGCAGGAATAAGGGTGGAAGATTCATTTCACACTTCATTTGTCCACAGTACTTTAGTGTGCACACTAGAAGCGCTGCTCTCCAAACTTGGGGACTCATTTGCTCATGATATTATTCTTCCTAAGCAGCAGTGGTGGTAGTTATCTAGCAGAGGTGTCTGTAACACTGAGGCAGGAAAGACTACATAAGCCTGGCTGCAGCAAGATTGACTTAAACCAGTAGTATTTTCCTCCTCATGGTAAATACCAGGAAACAAATCAGTCACAAAACTGTGCTAGGGCTCTGTGGTCCAAGCAACGATGACCAATTCTCTGGTTCTCTAAACTGACAAAACCAGAAAAACAAAACTTATTTCTGATAATCTTGTAAACCAGAGTTTATCTTCACATCCAAGTGCCCAGGTGACAATAAGTATCCAGTAAACATTAACTGTAACACAGTTTGGTTTTGGATGCCAGCAAAACAAAGATGGCACATACAGGGGAAACAACTTATTTATCCCACTCAGTATCAATGAATTGTACATTTCCTCCTGGCTGACAGGAAGGAAGCATGCCCCAGTTCTACAGCCAATCCAGATGGTAAAGGCAAATTAATTGCAAAACAAGTATTTATAGGCTACTTAGGCCCTCTTCATCTTAGGCTGGCAAGTCACCTTCTCATAAATCAGTATCACCTTTCCCTTAGCTGTACAGGCAAAATCCACATGATAAATGAGGGTGGCAGAGAAAACTAGAAGAAAGGTGGGGATGTGCTTCCTTGCTTTGCACCTTGTCAAATTGGGTCTTTCAGTACTACTTCACCAGCAGTGAAGTTTATGCTTCTAAACAAGATTTCTACCTCAGGAAAAAAATATGCATTAAAAATACATGACTAAATACAATAAATACCCATTCAGTCACACTTCTTCAGCAACCTCCAAGAGATAGGATGAAAGGGTGGGTTATTCCTACCGCAGGTTTTATGCAATTAAAAAATGAAAGCATTTGTAAATTCAGGTAGAACAGTCAGCATACTGCAACAGGAAAAGCCCAGAGAAAAAGTGCCACTCTTCATAAGCAAACATTCTGGGTTATTTTTTTTCTCTTTCTACTGTTACTAAATAAGTATAATTCTGCAAAACAAATGTTACTAAACTAGTTTTTCTCATTTCTTAGTATAACCACTGAATCACAGAATCAGGCTAAATTTGAGAAAACAACCATAATAGAACATGATTACATACCTCTGGCTTTTGACAGGATCATAGTACACTTTGGCTAAACCATTTCCAGTACCAACCATGATCTGGTTCAGCTTGGGATGCCAAAGGCAACGCACAACACTCTGAAATAAAGTGAGATATTGACCGTTAGTTGGTCACTCATTTGGGTCTTAGAATTAATATTCACATTGTCAAAGAGTGCATCACACTGTAGTAGGATGAAGCTTAAGCACATGAATGGGCATGTGAACCGGTGAATGAAAAACTTCAGAGTAGAATACAATGTAAAAGGAGTGTCAACACAAGGATGCAGGCAGGGAAGGAAGTAAAAATTGGTGACAGGGTGATAACCAGTGGTTTCCACAGACTATCTGCTGCCAGGGTCTTCATGGGCATAACAGAAATGGAAAGTTAAAGAGGGATTTGAAGGAGAACAATTAAGCCTCAGATATGATATAGCAATCCAGGCCTTCATGACTTCTGTATTTTTATTTTTAATTCTTAATTCTCCCACTTCATTCATCACTTTATCTGTTTTTTCCCTTCTTGTCATACACTGTTGACCTTTCACTTGCTGACTGCAGAAACGGAAGAGATGCTGATTTTCACTCTTTCTTCTTTCTTACCCACAACACTAAGAACTTGGTATTTGAAGCTGATGTCTCACAGTACTGTCACCCTTCTGGTCAGCAGCGAAACTCATTTTCAGACATTAAGAGTATTGTTCTACATGTGACTTTGAATCTCCATGTGAGTACTGTTTTCAGTCTGATTCAGCAGGGCAGCACAGAAACTCTAAGACTCAAACTTCTGACTGGAGAGAACCAAAGTGGGCCCAATCTACCACAAAGGACAACGTGTCTCATCAAAAACACAGAAGTAAGTATCTGTTTTTGACAGACAGTGATGCCTTCAAGGGATAGTGTCCAAGGCTGAAGCTGGTTTGTGCCACTTAATGTAATAAACGTATCCAGAGCTAGCAAGATGCATTATCCTGTTAGTATTTCATGGAACAATGCTCCCTTTTCTAGCCTTGCCTTTCTTCTCCCTCCACTTCCCATTGCATGTTCCATACTATTTCTGGTTTGGTCCAGACTGCATTTTTTTTGAATGCTAGGAGGCACATAACACTAAAAATACTGAAAAAGTTCTGAAGCCCATTCAGCCATCATGAATCAGAATACCACAAGATGATGCATAACACTCTTCTGAGCTGTTTTTTCTGCTTTGTGTTCTTGTTTCAGAAGAAAAACCGAGTGAGATGAAGTTTCATTAATCAAATAGTCATTCTTTACAAGGTTCCCCAGCAAAGCATCCTCCTCCTACATACACACAACATATAACATTACACTTTCCCATTTACTTACAGGTACAAATAAACCTGGCTTGCTTATTACAAGACAACTACAAAACAACATTTTTAGAGGTAAATCTGAGGTACACAATAGAGGGTTGCTAATAAGTTGTTTGATTTAAGTAACAGTCTTACATACTGTTATGTAACGCTCAACATGCTAAAGTAACTTTAAAACACCAAAGCTAGTAACAAGTATTGAAGGTCACAGGTGGGTGGCCTTTTCTTTTATTATTATTTATTGCATGTGGTTAGCCAGCTTTTTTAAACGCTGTAGTTAATGTGGTTCTCCACTTTCTACTGTCAAGTAAATGTATTTTATAGCATGGTAGTGGATACCAGCCAACAAAAACAAGCCTGAGACAGTGTGGCTCAGCACTGATGGGGTTTGCTGAGCTTCTAACTTGTCAAACATGCACAGCACACTTAAAACCACCATGGCACGTGCTACAGAGCAGGCAAAAGAAACTGCCATTAAATGTAGCCTTATAAATCTTCCGAAACCATAAAATGCTCCCAGAATATAATTTGTTAAAAACTAAACAAACTGAAGCTCTGAACATGCAAGTAATTTTATTAATCCACTGGCATAAAAACCTACTTTTTAAGAAATAATAAAAACTATTTATGTGGTTTTCAGATTACTTTAGAAACTGACAATACTTCAAAAATACCAAAACACTGAATCCCTGAACTATATCCTAAAAAACTTTCCCAATCACATAATGCTAAAGTGAAAATGCTAATCAACTGTACAACAAAGGGATCATTGTAGGCTAAGTCTTAACACTGGGAGGGAAGGGTAAGGAGAACCTTTATCACAAAAAAAATTTAACACAAAGAGCATTTATTCTTTGATGCTTCTAACTTCTCTACTGCTTCCAGTTAGAATAACTCAGGTACACATCTTTATCACAGGAAATGCTAAACATCAAATTCCATCTCAAAGAAGGTCCTACCTCCCAGCTCTCCAGGTAAGTAAGAATGTTAACTGCAGACAAAGAAGTGTTTCCCTGCCTTCGCCTATGTGTGCACGTGGGTAGGTACCCACCTACTGATACTGAATTTTACATAACTCCAGAATAGTTGTGGTTGGAAGAGAGCTCTGGAGATGACTAATTCAACCATCCTGCTCCAAGCATAGTCAGATACTACAGGCAACTCAGGATATCACCCAGTTTGGTTTTTAATATTTCCCAGGATGGAGACTCAACAGTCTCTTTCACAACCTGTTTCAATGTACAACTAACCCTACCATAAAAAAACACAAAAACCCAACCACAAACCCTAAATGATTTTCTTTTGTTTAAAACAAGAAAAACCTATGTAGATTCTGAAAACAAAAAAATTCCATGTCATAGCTTAGCAAATGGAAAATGTCTTACAACAAATAAGAATGATGAAATGCAGAATGTATCATCACATAAACATCTTCAATATTTGAAAAAAGGATTTCTGTGATGGCTGGATGTTTTGGACACTATGCTTTTGGAGCATGAAGTCCTGGAAGGCTGTCAGAAAAATCCTGAAAACAATTTTTCCATAGACTGATAGCTTTGTGATTATAAGAAAATTACAAAAGATAATTACTAGTGATGATTTAAAAGCTGTTTTGTACTTTTGCTGTGGCAAAAGCATTAAGTTCTTCAAATGAAATCCATCTGAAAAGACTTTGGCAAAGTCTATTGCATATACAAACACAGTAGCTTACACTGGGAAATATTGGGAAAACATTGTGAAAATATTTTTGTGAAGTCAGACAAGGAAAATATTAAAAATATTACCCAAAAGAGAAGCACTCCAAATTTACCTTCTTGATTCTCACTGTGTAAGAGGTTACAACAGATTCAGTGGGTGTCAATGACAGTAGGCAGCTCTGGGGTGCTTTCCAAATAGTCTCAGCCCAATCAGTCTGTTCTCACCTGTGTGTTTCCCTTTGACTCATATAAGCAGAGCTGTTGCTACAGGTAAGCAGTAAACACCACCAAATAATTTTTCTGTCAGGTTATTCTCCGTCTAGGTGAGCTCACTAATAGTGCTTTGACATGAGCTAGCAGCAGTGTCTCTAAATGAGAAACTGAAGCCTCATTTTCTGTAACACAGAATGGGACATTTATTCTGGCCTAGGAATACACACCTGTGTTTAACAAGCACGGTGAAGAACAACCAAAGCAGATTTGTCAGCAGGCGAAAGCTAATTACCTCAACTGAAACTGTCAAGAGCACTTGGGCAACACCCCAACAGGAGTAAACAATGCAGAGAGGGCATTTTACAAGGCCAGCAAGAAAAGATTAAAATGATTTGTGGCATAGGAGTGGAAAATTTACCCCCTAAGATGAAACCATGAAGCTGGTAAGGTCATAAAACTACAGACTGATGTCAAGGACTGAAACAATTTTCCTGGATCTTTGCTTATAAAGATGGTTTGAGACTGCAGCAGCAAAGGCAAAATTCAGTTCCCTACCCCACACTTCAGACAAAAAATTCAGTTTTAGAGTGTGGTAGAGCTGATCCAGGATGGGAAAAGAAGTCTCAGAGGGGTCAGTACAGGTTGGAGACAGGAAAGAAAGGTTAATAATTTCTAGTAAGAGGGACTATGAATGGTTAGAGATCACACATTGGCAGTGATTATGAGGATTGTAAGAAGAGTTGGAGAATATGCACAGTGATAAAACTTTTAAAGGAAAAAAACGTGAATGAGCTAATGCAGCAAGTATTCTCAGATCCTGTGAATTACAGAGTACATACAGTCTTCACATGAACATTACATCTTAGACCTAAAATATTTTTCTGCAGCATTCCAGAGCCTGAGCAGTCACTTAATCTTACAAATATCTTTTGAATCTACCAAAATGTGAGGCTGCCCATTATGTAACAAAATAACAAGAACATATATAAAAAATGTCTCTTGAAAGCGTTATTCACCTCTCTCCTCCTTCATACTACTGCAAAAGATTAAGGGAAGATTCAGGTTTCTGTCCATCACTGCCTTCTTGCATTCTTATACTAACATTTTACATGTCTGTGAGCTGATCTTGTACAAAAGTAATGATTTTTTTATTTGGTGCATTTCAGCTGAGATCCAAAAAAATCTCACTACCTTTTTATGTAAACAAGCCCCATGATAACAGTTAATCTTTTTTTCTTAGCAAAATATTATTAAACAGATATGTATGTGTGTACAGATATGGAGGTCATAATTGTTACAAGACTGGCTACAAGATAATGCTACAAGATAATGGTTTCACCATTTTCCAAAAAATTCCAAGAACTTTCATATTTTTGACATAAATAGGAATCACCACACACTTCTAGAGCACTTAGGTCAACAGGACTATATTCTTTTTTTGCTACTGTGAAATGAAAAGTTAATTAGAGGGGCCATATTTTACAGTGATGTTTAAATTTCTTTTCACTCCTTCAGGAGGTCTCAGTGCTTCTCAGTCAGGCACTGTTTTCTTTGGAAACTACCCTTTCTCCCTAAAGACAGTTAAGTTTTAAGGTTAAGTACCATGCCCTTGTTTTTGATGTAAAGTGTATTTTCAGAAAACGCATGATAATGTATCAGCTTTTTCAAGCTCTTTTGTAAAGCTTCTCCTGCCATGCAGGAAAGAGGAAAGAAAAACATGTTTCCTTATCAGTTATGCACACTTGGAATAAACATTTTCCATTTTTCTTTCTTTGCACTTCAGGTACACACTTCCCCTCTTCTCTGATTGTTCTTGACTTTCAACTGGCTTATACATTTGCTGCAAAACATCTGATATGACTAATCGGTTAAGAGCAGCTATCAGACTTTTAAGCTAAATTTACTAAATTAATGTCTCCTCCCACAGCTATTAGTGCAAACTATTTAAATGAAAACACTGACTACAAATCTGCTTTGCAGACTGCATCTATCTACTTCCATTCCTACATAAAACAACCCTGAGAAGGTGGAAATCTCTACCGAATGATGCTGACATAAAGCTAATGTTCATACTTTCCCTGTGCTGAATGTACAGCCAACATTCCACCCATAAACTGGGAAAATCAAAAGGGATCTTCCAAACAGCCACTAGAAAAAAATACTGCTAATTCCCAATAAATACTGAAAATGGAAAGGAAACATGCTAATCCTAGGTTTTCACACATCTCTAACCCATGAAGCAAGAATTCATGAGCATCTGAATTAAAAGCATTACAATTTAGATAAAGTTCAGTAACTCCATGGTGACGTTGCTGATGTTTTGACAGTTGTTGGGAAATCAGGTGCAAGTAAGAAAGCGTAGGCTTCACCCTCAGCTAGCACAAGCCTTTCACAGAGTGGCAGGCTTTTCTCCTGTAAATTGCCTACAGCCATAAATCCTTAAATCAATAGAAATGAACACAAAAGTAACCCATTATCTCCTACTTTGCTATTGGCAAGGTCAGAAAACAAGAGATTAAATGTTCTAGAGCTTTAGTAGAAGACAATAAACACCCATGGAGGGAAGTGAAAAGTTTAGGTGGGACTTGTTTCATCAAACTTAACATGTCTACACCTCTAATCTTTAGAGGTCTACTCTTTAAATATCTACAAATGTCTCCCTTTATAGTTAATAGAGAGAAATAAGCATTTTACAGTGGCCTTCAACTAACCTATTTTAGAGATCTATTTTAGGATGAGATAAAATCACAGCCTGAACATGTTTATTTTTCTCTGTTGATTAGAAAAGGAGCCTAGGGTGACTGGATCAGCTGTAGACATCTATATTTGGTCAGGTGAATCCCTACAGCCTACGGTGGCCAAAATAACTATAAAAGAAAAACAGAAGACTAATGAGGATCTATATTACACCATGTTGTGCTACTTAGATAAAACTCCACAGTTCAAGGATAAAGAATCCTAGTACCCATATTGAAGACTCCTAGTGCAGAAAGAACATATCAGATACAAACTTCTAAAACTGCCCAACAAATCATGAAAACCTTAGCTTCAAAGATCAGGTCTAGCTCTGGAGATACTTAACAACTGAATAAGGATAAAACAGAAAAAACTCTATGTTTGCCCTTACTGCTTACCCCTTTCCTAACCTACAGTCTAATAAATAATTCCTCAGCATCTGTTCTGAAGCTATACAATGAAAAAGTGAAAGCAAGAGCTGCTGCCCTAAGAAAATATTTTCAGTTAGGAGAAGAAAAACTTAAAACAAACCTTGCCTCTTTCCTATGTGCAAGCTTTGCTTCAGTGGCCGTGACGGTATGTGATGGGCTCTGTTTGAACAGCACTGCTTGGATTTGCTGCACTTGGCTGTCCAGGCAGTCAGATAAGTGACATGTCAGCAGGGAAGATAGCAATCATGGAAAATTAATTCTGACTGTGGCTGTGGATTCTGTAAGGACAGGTGACCCCAGCAGTGGCTAAGTGGGGCTTTTCTGACTGAACAGAGAATTTGTCTTAACTGTAATCATTACAAATTCCAGTCTTTTTGAAAAAAACCTTGTCTGTCAAAATCAGTGCAAGTATGCATGCAACCAGTTTATTTAGCACATCTGTTCTGTCTTTTCTCCTATAACACTACTATGCATTTACAGTGAAGAACTGCTTGCAGTATTTTTTAAATGCAGAGGAGCTCAAAACATAAAAAGCAATACTACTTAGGAAGTCTATAATAAAAAGCAACTACCTTCCAAATTAACATTATCTGTTACTGAAGCCTATATTACACTTGTATTTGAAAGGGGTAAGCAATTTCAAACTTGGGCTGGGTCGAGGGATAAAATCTCAATGTGGCCTTTCAGCTTTATCTTCTATAGTTCTGGAACTCGCACATTAAGTCCTTCTGACTTTTAGCAGTATGCCTTCCCATATGAGGAGGGGAATGTACAAAGTTATTTCAGGAAAAAACCTTCATTTATTTAATAGAGCTTCTATGTCTTTGAATAAAACATGCAAATGTTTAGATGCCAGCTGCTGAAGACAGCTTCCCATTAGCACAAGATTGTTCCCCAACTCTGTTCGGTTACTACTGCTTTTAAACAACCTCTCTGATTAGGAAAGATATTAAAGCAGGGGCTCTCAAGCTTTTCCATTTTATAATAAAGGTGTGGAACCATTTAGAAACTTCAGATATTTAGACTGCTGTACAGTGAATACAAATCTAGTTTTTGTACAAATTTTCACAGATGTTATATGTGGCTCACAATTTTCATGGACAAAAAAATCTCTGCCACTTTTTATCTTATTCATCCCAGCAAGAATGCATATGCCCCTTGAGAAAAGAGAGGAAAATGCCTCAAAATATACTAAAAATCTCATGCTGAAGGGAAGATCCATATGCATTCTAACTCACAGGCAGTAGAGTAACTCCTTCCTATCTCAAAGATGTCAATGCTTTAAAAGAAAACACTTCTCTTACTCATACTCCATGAAGTTCAGAAACAGACCCTAAGGACTTCTAAGCAAGTGTTTCAACACATTTTCACCTAAGTTAACAAATAATTTCTCTCCAATTCTGTGCAATTGGAATTTCAAGGAAAAAAAATTTTTAAAAAATTCAGAAACTCGATATTCTAATCTGAAGATAATAGCAATCTTACCTGCTATGATAATTTCTACACAATACCAACATTTCTACACAATAATCAAGGATCATTGATTATGATGGTTGAAATGCAGAATGGAAAGTAAAATCCACCAATGAAGTTAGCATTATAAGGAAATGCTTCAATACAGATAGTTCTTCCCTTCTCCTACTATCTTGATTTCTCTGCAGGTGATCTCCATGAAACATCAGATACATTAAACATCTGCTGCCCTCCAAGAGCTACAGAATTTCTGCCCTTAGAATCACAGAGAGGCAGTGCTGCTCAGAAGCCATATCAATTCCCACCACACTCTCTAACCTCATTTCACTGGTGTCTTAGAGAACAGAGGTGGTACAATAGCCATCTACCTGGACTGCCATGCCACTCTACCTGGAAAAGCTGGTCTGCCTCCTGGAAGCACCAGAAGAGAGGATAAAACCGTGTAACTCATAAAACTGCTGGATTTTTAATAATAATTAAAAAAATTAAGTAACAGATTTAGAAGTACGCCATTTTCAAATGTCTGCCATTTCTTCTTTCAAGCAAAAATATGGTTAACACTTACATGTTCTTACTATGCATGCTCTGATTTAAGAAAAAGGCTGATCACATAATAAAAGTGCACTAATATTACATTAAAAATCTACTGAAAACCACAATTGCAAAAATCTTCACATTCAAGATTTCCCTGGAGCTCTTCCAAGGAAAAGAGCCAACTACAATAAATAAGGTGGAAGGTTAGGGGGTATCTGCAATGCAGTGACCTGCTATCATTAGATTTAAAATACTCATGAGAATACAGTAGCGGAGGGAAGAATACTAATATTTTTCCCTTGTGAAACATGACTGAGAAAATGTATGGAAATATTCAATAGAAAAGGGACCAGAAACAGATAAAACTTACAATTTTCTATGTAGAAACCAGAAGTACCCTAAAAACATTTTCAGAAGCCAATATATTAAAGAAGGATTTCAATGCAGAAAGCATGGATAACCAGTCATCTTTCCAAGTACAACTATAAAATATATTCTTACAAGTGCATGGAGCCACTGAACAATACTTTCCTCTTCTGATGAATAAAAAAGCAACTTAATCAAGATGGCAACCTGTTTCCCTTGTACTTGCAATGTCGAGCATTTTCAAGCACCTGGTCTGTTAAAATTACAGCCACACTTTCATCACCATATATCATAAAACTAAGGGAGACAACCTTCATGTACACCCTCAGTCCCTGTTACAGGGGCAAAACCCTCACAGTTTATTACTCTTGCATACCTCAAACCTCTAGTGACAGCTCCCCTAAAACAGAGTACATGCTGCTCCAAGATACACAAAGGGAAGGACCACATTGTCCTAACAAGTATGGAAGCAGAGAATAAAAATTGACAGGCTACCACACTATAAAAGAAAACACATTCCTGTGATTCACATCTTATACTAGATTTTTTTGTTGTTGTTCACTTTAAAAAACACATAAATTAACTGGGCCTTAAATACTGTATTTACTTCCCTATTGTGGAAAACACGGATTTTCCTTTTAAATAAAACAAATGGCTTTAAAAAAAAACAAAAAACAAAAAAAACCCACACAAAATAGAAGTAGCATGATGATCTCTTCCAGAAGTTAAAAGAATCTATTTTTCTTAAATTCAAAAGCTTTAAATCTTAGTGAAATGGGCCACAGTGGAAAAGCCCTTTACTATATTATTGCACCTTATAAATAGTAAATTATATTGTTTGAGGTCAAGGAAAGAAATACTGCAATCCTATATCAACTGTGCATAAAGGATGCTGGAAGCTTCATATTCCTTATTCCTTCTTTCCTTTTTACTCTTTCATCTAAAATGAAGCTTTATTTATAGCTTGCCTCAGAAGACCTTCCTGAAACATCCCTTAGAGGTATTTTCAGAAGTATTTAATAATTTAACTTTCGCTTATATTTGAGAAACTAAGAAAACATTGAAGAATCCTCCTAACAGAAATAGATTTCCCAAAACAACCATAAATCTATGGTTTTGGATTGTTGCTTATCTACAAAAATCAGTGGGATATTTTAAAAACCTGCATATCTCATTTTATAATGTACAGAAACTCATCATCCTGGCTCATTTTTAAATTCAATTATTATTTAATTGTCCATTAAAAATCAGCAATTCCTGTAACTATACAACTTCTTTTCTTTTTTTTCTTTTTCTTTCTCAGTGCCCATTCTTGCTTGGCAGTAACGGGGTGTAATACTTGTTCTTTCCATATGGGGAAAATGAGTACTCTACTGCTGCCAAGATCAATCTTGTCTGTAATAAGGATAACTACCGGGTGATCTCTTGGAAGTAGCCAAATGAATGACAGACATGTGAGAGTGATTCAAGTGCCTATCCACAGCTATTTTAAATTAAACTGACATTGGGGGAAATGTTGTGCACCCAATTCTTTTTCCCATACACTAGGTATTTATAACTGGTTCCCATGAAGATCTCATGCTTGCATAACTAAAGCAAGAGTTAGGAATAAACCCTCCCTGGCTTTCATCTGGCAGTGAAATCTCCCTTCCCTTCCAGACTGCAGTTATAGATATCACAAAGACGAGACCTTGCAGCTACAGGTCTTCCTGCCTCTCATACTATCTGAAGAAAAGAAGAGAAATGGCCTCTGAGTTTCTGGACACAAACTCCGTACTCTGGCAGTATTGTTTCCTGCCTTCTGTTTAAGTCTCTTTATCCACATAAATGGAGTGAAGAAAGGTTCTGTGTGCAGATTAAATAAGCCTCCAATGCTCAAATTGAGAAAGTTTAATAAACGTATTTTACTGTGAACATTTCAGGTGAGAGCAGAAGAACCTTTCATAAATAATACTGTCAAGATAGAAGAGAAAGAGACAGAAAAACTATGAAGAGGCTGCACATTCAAAACGGGATTTTTTTCAAGTTCCATTAAAAAGAGAGGAATTCTGTACAGTTTAGTAAACATAATCATTGTCACAGTAGAGAGCCCTCAAAACCTCCAATTGTACCTGTACGCACTGAGCCAGAGCAAGGCTGGGGTACTGCACACAGAGCAGCAGCTTCATTATGAGACTGGGAGAGGCAGGACCCTGATGTAATTTTGATGTAATCTTCAGTAAGTAAATGACCCTGCCATAATCTGCAGCACGGGTGATTTCTCTCCTTGATAATCTCATGGAAAAAAAAATCCACTGACTGCTATTAACTGCAAAATTCCTCTATCTGCATCAAGATATCTCGAAACCAGCAGTCACTGGAAGTAGAAAGGATGGTCAGAGAAACACCAATAATTTTGTGTTAGTCCTGCTCACACCTCCTCCCGCTACTGGCCAGAGACAGAGCCCATAGTCTCCAGCTCTTTTGTATTAGTTTCCTTCAAAAAGTATTCCTATTTATCTAAGAAGCTTGAATTCCACAAAAGTCCCAATGTCTACATGGTGGGATGGCATTCCGGAGTGAACACAACAACACAGATGTTTAAGCACAGATTGTGGCTGAGGAAAAAAAAAACCAACACTAATACAAAAGAAGAAAAGCAAATTAATATTCTATACCCAGCCACAACAGCAGAAACTAATCAGACCACAAGGTTTCACTCCAGCAGCTCTGAAACAGTAATGGATTCTCCCATGAAAACTTGAAAGAAAAGGTGAAAAAAGGTTTGTGTGGTATGATGGAAAGGAATGCCAGACACAGCTTTGGTCAAACATTCCCATTAAATATTTTCTCATTACCCACTAGGTTCACTCAAAGGCCAATTTCACTGGCTATTTACCAAGGAGGTTTAAGATAACGTTTACTGCTCTTTACTGTTTTTCAATTTTCTAAGCTTGCTGGCATCTCCCTCTAAAAATCCTTGTGAAATTAAAAAAGTAACACATGAATAGTTTATACTTTTCCGTCACAGTAGATTTTCTGTTATTCTGATCATATACGTTATACCACTAAACTGGTATACAATTGCCTTCAAAAAGTCTTATTATTTTGATTTTATACTGGAAATAAATTACTAAAGATGCCTTTTATCTTTAGCAATATGGACTAAATCTAACTGAAATCACTGAAATTATTTCATTAGGAATGAGAGCAGATCAGGCTCTTTGCAGAGAGAGATACTGGTGCATTTGAGCTTTTATTACACATATAGCATAGCATAACTTCATCTCTGCAATGCCTAAAAAATCCAAAATAAGAAGAGTAAAATTACATATTTCAGAACTAGGTAACATGCAAAATGTAAAGTGGTATAACACTTAGTTGCAGAAAACAAACGGAAGTCTTAGATAACACTATGTGTTTGTCTTTAATTACACCAATGCTAAATGCTAACTGCTATTTTTGAGAGTATAAGGAAAAAATGGAAACTAGGAAAGTAGCCGGTAGAAAGCAAGTAATTACTGCACTGCTGAAAAAAATGCTTTGATAAACTACACACAAGATACTAATCTCCCAGTTTACAGACCAATGATCTTTCCAACAAACAGCATTTACTGCTTACAAAACATAAAAGCCAGCTTCTTGAAAATTCATTTGCTTTTAGCATGCCTTTTCTGAGTTTATATTCCATCAAACACAGTAATTTGAGAAGAACACTAATGAAAAAGCCAAAAGATACAAACAGTAGAGGGGCATTGAAAAAATACACCCCTTTTATTTTGTAAGACCACTTGTAGTAAATTTTCTTCTTTTAGATTCAGATTGATAGGCTAAACTGTGTTTTCCTTAGATGTGTAGAGTTAAAGTTGTAAGCTAGACAGATTCATTGTACAGATATTGGTACTGCTGACTCACTGAAAATCATGTCATAAGATCAGTATTTGTAAGTCTCAACTCTTCACCTATTATTTCCATTATTTTAATTTCCACTATACGCAAAGCAGAAGAATGACAGTCTTAAATTTTATAACCACAAATGAAGAAAACCAGCAGCACTAAAACTCTATAGACCAAAGCGATTTACTACAGTCTTAAAAAGTACCATATAAATATCAGCACCTATATGAAGTTCTAGTACAAAATTATGAACCTGCTTCGATTTGTACACATACTTAAAATTTTACTATGTTAGTGGCCCCAGTGAAGTTGCTTATCGACAGTTTCCTACTGTTGGGTCTCAGTTCCACGTTTCTTTTGCATTTTGAAGCAAAGAACAGAAATTTAGCTCTCGATTCGGAGAGAAACTGAGAGCAGACGGATCTTTTGTGGACTTCCCTTTAGCACTACCTTAGCAGGTAAACAGACTCTTTATGTCCAAGATTTGGAAGACAAAGTTACCAAATGAAAATAATATTTTCTTTAAATGCAAAAAAAAAGCAGATTGGTGAGCAGTATTTCTCACTATTTAAGTGGTTTTGGAGATACAGGATCCAGCACTGAGAAGCTTGCAGTCTTAGTTAGCTCTTAAGCAAAGTTTCTGCACACTGTTACTGACACGACCAGCACTAAAAGGAGACGCCATCATGACCACCTCCAAACACTCAGCTCTAAGGAGTTCAAATTCACTGTGAATGGAATTATGAAACTATTTTGTTTCCTGTGCCCACAGACAGGAGAGCTCCTACAAAAATCTACTTCTTGCACTTTATCTTATGTAGTTGTTTTCCTTTTCTCTGGCACAAAGTTTCAGAGGAGATATGGAGGCATTCATGTTTTCTCGCAGAAAAAGGTTATAAATACTTTGTTATAAGGCTTGCACGAGAAAACAAAAACTCACTAGAAATTTGCATGAGTTAAGTTTGGTTTGTGGTTTGGCATGTTCCATAGGAGAAAAATATAAAAGGTGATTTCTACTGTATTTGGAGAAATTCTTTAATACTAAATAAAACTTCCAAAGTCATATAAAACCCCTTTGCATTTAGATTATATGCTTAAGATGAAAACAAGTGTTTTTCTGCTCTAGGAAAAAACATGCATTTTCTGCTTTGATAAGAATTCTGCATTTTTAATTTGCAAGACAGCTGCCACCAAAATTATAGATACAACAAAACCATCTGTAAGCAGATTTTACCTTAGGATGAACTAAAAGCAGGAAAAAGAAAGCAGGATTTGAAAAGAAAAGCAAATACAAAGGTAGATTCTGACAAATTACATCCAGCAGAAGGAGGTTTGATCTGCTGTTCTAGGAAAAACTGTTGTGCTGGCTTAAAAAAGTGCAGAAGGAGAAAACGATACCCTGAGAAAAAGTGACAAAGCTGCTAATCTGACATACTGCAACAACTAAAGGGACATAAGTATACATTGCCATACTTATCAATGGCAACTCTGTTCTAATTTCACTCACTTCTGTTTGTTATCACCTATAAGCTTACTTGTATATCACAAGGGCAAAAGGACCTTTTCAACTATGATATTGAGCTTTTCCCTTCTGTACAAGGGAATAGGCAGTCACTTCAAGCCATACACAGACCCTTCTGTATTACAGGTTCACAACTTTAGGTTTTTATTGTAACTGATGAGAATGGTGTTTTTGATGGACTTCTTAATGATGCCTTCCTTTCATCCCCAATTCTTGCATTTAGACAACAAACACATTCTAGAGTAACCACTAATCTTGCCTCATGGACAAAAAGGAGTTTGGTCACAACAGGGCATTTCATCATCATAACTGGTGAAGTAAACAACATAAACATCTATGTATTTTAGGATTTGTGTCTTCACAGATCATAAATCCTTGAGAAATGCAGTGGTAACACCAGAGCAGGGAAGTTCTACTGCTTAAACACCTTGCCCTAGGATTTTTTTTTTTTTTTAATTGAAACAAGAATAGCACCTATTCAGGTTACTGTAGCCCTATCTCTTAATTGTGGAGTAGGAAAATCACAATAGTGTTAGCAGATAATTACTTGTATAAGGGAAAAGAAGCATATGAACGTGATTCCATTCATATTTTGAAGAGATGACAAAACCAAAATACATACCGCATCTGTGACTTCTATCTCATACAGCTTCTGGAAGGTCTCACGATAAAAGAAAAACAGCTTCCCACTGCCACCACCTTTCTTAATAGAAGTGCCTGTGACAAGGATTTTATCATCTGGGCTGAAACAACAATCTGTCCTGTTGAAGAAAACAAAGCATCTCACTGGTCAGATCAATAATTAACATAGAGAGAACTTACATATAAATTGCATTCCTTAAAACAATCTTTTCTATTAGGTAGTCCTTTCAAGACAAAGCTTGAAAAAGTCTTTTGTTAGCTGTCATCTACAGCTATAGTTATCAGTTAGAGTTGTCTGTTACAATTGTTATTACAGTTGTGCACAAGATGTGCAAAACTGGCAGACGCAATAAAAATCCTCCTCCCAACAAAACACTCCTCCACTCAGAAGTCTTGCAAGCTTTTCTGTATGAGAAACAAACAAACAAACAAAAGTACTTTCAAATCTGGTTGTCATCATTAAGTAAAAAAATGTACTAGTCATGAAATCTGTTTTTGCTGATGATACATTCTTTAGTGATGCAAGGTGGTGTGTTTTTACATTGGCCAAAATGTTTTCTGTTTACTGTTTACTTTTCCTCTGTGTGACAAATTGCAGTTAAGATTGAGCTGTCTGTGACTTGTCTTTCTAAGATCTTATTTCAAAATTACAAACTGTCCTTAGGGGATCTGGCTGTATTATAGCTATAGAAATGCAGATCAGACCAATAAAAATACTCAAAACAATACTTAGCACTATGCAGTTAAATAAAGTCAGCATTTCTGACACTGTAACCTGAATTCATACCATGTACCTTCATGTTATGTCTACTTTTTCATTCGGCTCTTTTTTTATTAATGATAGACTAAATAAGAACGAGGTTTACATCTATATTTACATCAATATCATCTACACACAAGTAAGGGCCTCCTCCTGAAATGTTGCTAATCTAATTAGACTTAAAGACATATGAGACTGAAATATCACAAAAATAAGATCTTTTAAAGCAACGTGAATCTCTAAAACAGACAAGAATTGTCCCTGCATAGTCCTCCTTGTGCAGTCCTCTCTGCACAATCGTGGACCTAGCGACAACTGAGGATAAGAACACCAGCAGAACCCCTCCGCATTCAGCAAAAATACTGCTATTTCTGCTAGTTGGAATGAATTAGAACACTTACATTGGAAAGAAGCTTGGCAGTCCACCTGCTGAATTAAGAGGTTTCTTAAATTGTCTAATATCCCATATCTTTAAAGTGTCATCTCCTATGAAACAAAAGAGACAAAGGTTAGCAATAAAGAATTCAAGTCAAGAACTTAGGCATGTCAGAAATTTTCTCCCTCTAATTCAGAGAGAAAGAGAACAAAATTATATAGTAGAAGCATCCAAAATGGGAACGATTTGGAAGTTTTTAATTGCTAAATTACTACGACAGTGCAAGGTTGAGAAGCTCAATATGCTGCACTCCAGTATATCAGAAATTTCTCCTCAACGGCTCAGTTATGTTGTGGTAATCCCTCCTATCAAGAACCACTATCCATAACGGAATCACTTATTCTGTGTTTGTAAGCATTGATGCTTTGCTACTAGGAGCAAATTTAACTTCCAAGATACCAAAAGAAATTAAAAATGTTGCCATGAATGGTCTAGATCAAAAACTAAACAAGTTTTATATGTCTGGTTTTCACCTGTCCTGAAAAAGCAATCAGGAAGAATGGAAAGCACATGAAAGTCTTCCTCCTTCTTTAGCAGACAAACAGCAACAAACTGCTTGCTATCTCAGGATAGAGAAGATGCTCTGGAACCAGTCAGAAATCCTCAGGGAAGGGGATGAAGGGAAGCAAGTGAAACCACACTTGCTGTAATGAAACCTTTTCACCACACTACCATTAGCCACAAAAGCCAAAATCAAGGTTACAGCAAGACATTTGTAGCAATTCTCATCTGTGTTTGATAAACATGGCGTGACTGTAGGCCAGTAAAAGTCAAGCTGTTTATCCCTTTTTGAAAAGTTATGACATATTAACAAAGTGAGAACAGGGGTAAAAAACCAGATTAGTTGGTTATTCTCAGAGACATCTACATCTCTGCTCTGATTGTCCTTCTGGAACACATATTTCCAGCATGAGATGAGAAACAGAATTTGAGCTTTGGAGTACCTCACTCAAGGATCTAGACATGTCCTAGCATTTGACAGCAGTGCTTCAGCACTTTCAAGAGTAAAAAGAAGGATATTTAAGCAACAATTATCTTTAAAAAAATATAGAGATTAATTTTAGAACAGAAAGTTACAAAATCTTCCTGACCTAGGAGGAAAAGCAGGCAAGATCTGCTTTCTTCCAAAGTACAAATCTTGAAGGGAAGTAATTTGGTTATCTACAAGTATTTTGTGGATTCATAGCCTTTGAGCTCAAGAGCTCAAAAGAGGCCTTGGAGATAAAATATTTTTAAAAGAAGTAACATGCTGTAACAAAAGAAATCAAGGCCAGCAGTGCCCTTTACAAGGAAAGCAGTAATGTGTGGCCTCGTACATCATGTATGTTTATATTAAAGACTAGGATAACTCCTTACTACAAAATATTTTTAAGAAACGGACAACTTAAATAAATGATGTCTAGAGTAGAGTATATTTCTGTTCATTGGGAAGCTAAAAAATGACAAGAAAGAAAAATGTTGAATCCCTGTTTTGGGAATATCTGTTTTCTTATTGTTTCCCAGAAGACTCCATCCCAAGTACTTCAAAGCATTTAGTCTTGTAAAATGCACTCTCCCTTTTCCCTCCCAGCCCCCAAGAAAAAAAAACACTTATTGTCGAGATGTTACATCTAAAGCACCAGCACTTTATAAATGTATGCAAAGGACACCACTTGGCCACTTTGCAAATCTCCTGGATAGGGACAGATCTACGGCTAGCAGCCAAGGCTGTCCTGTTCCTAGTAGAATAAGCCTTGACATGATCTTCAAGCTGTAGTCCTGCCAGGTTTTAGCAGGAGAAATGCAGTCAGACATGTAGCTATAGCTCCTTTGCTAGCAAGAAAATGTAATGGGCTGGTTAAAAACTTTAGAAGACTCTCATAGGACTCAAAGTTGTGGTTGATTCCAACTCAACACTGTCTTAAACTGGGCACAAATAGAAGATTAAGCATTTGGAGAGGGAAAAATGCTAGTAGAATTACCTGTTAAGGCTATTAAACTTTACGGTCATTAAGAATTTGCTCAAATTCACTTTTCCAAATTAAAATTATCAGTGTGCAAATGTAAATTGGTTCCTAAATCTAATTTGCATTTGGAGTTGAAATCACTATCACTAAGATTACAGAATATTAACTTTCCTCAGCAGCAAGCATTATTTCCAGTAGCATCCTTCTATCGATGCTTAGAAGGCTTCTTTAATAGAGCTGCAGCAGTAGTGATCTGTTTTTAATTACATTACACTTGAACAAAATTAGTTATCCTTAAACAAAAGCATATAAACAGAAGTTGTGCAAGTCAGTATGAAGCACTCAAAATAGTCTACTCAGATCATTCAGTATTTTTTATTGATGGCAAACTTCTCCAAAGCCTGACAGGATTATTTAAAGCTTTTATAGCATTTCTAGTAGCATTTTAAACTCTATTTTTTGCCATTTTAATATGAAAGATACCAACAAATAGGCTCAAGACTGACACAATCAGGTCAGACACGGTTATGCCAGTGATTTTGAGCACTGGATTTATCAAGAAGCAACAATTAGGTCCTAGAAAAAGAGTCTTTGGTGAGCAAAGACAGGCATTTTGCAAATGCCCTTTAGTCAAAATAAGGCCAAAGCACTATGAAGATTTTATCTGATTTTTTTCTTTTCTTTTCAGAAGATACTGACCAGGAAGACAAGAACATGAATGCGAATAGGCCCAAAAGAAGCAAAAGTGCTGCCAGTAATTCACACAGCCTACAGTCAGCAACACTCTATTTAAAAAGAGGGAGTCCTGTGTGGAAAGCAAAGCTTGAGGATAGAAATTGTTCACAGAGATCAATGAGGAAAGCAAAGAAACATAGGAACTGGGAATTTTAAGAAGCTACAGCTTAGGAAATGCATAGCATAACAAGCTTACCGAAATACGTTTATCAACTCTGAGCCTTTCTGTGAAGGCTTATACTACAAATGTGAGAGACACCTCTGAACAAGGTACTGGCTTCTGCATTCTGAACTGCTTCTGCAGGAGGAGCTGCAACAACTACAGAACAAACTTTGGAGGCATCACAGGTTGGGACCAAAGCCAGAGATCTCATGAGGGAAGTCACAAATTGAGGGATCTATACCTACATTTGGAACAGTTCTCAGCATCACCTGCATCCATACCAGCCTGATCAAATACTTAAGCACATCAGTCTCTCTAAACATATGGAATGAACCTATGAACATATGGCAAAAAGGATACTAGAAGACTTTCATAAAGCCATTTCAACTCCAAGTATTGCAAATAGCTGACTATGCCTATTAAAACTAGTAAATACATTTTTGGCATTGTTAGAATGAACACCAGTGTTCAGCTCCTAAGAAATAATACTTGACAAAAACCCATTTGATTTTTAAAATGCTAATGTTTGGATATACTATGAAGAGCAATATTATGTTATTACACTGCACGAAACAGTCACTACACAGGCTGCTGCATAACCCTTGAGCACCCAAGGTGTTTCTACCTTTTAACACAATTTCAAAATGAAGAAAGAAATACAAGTAAAATGGAAAAAAAAATCAACAAAAAAATATCAGGAGTCAAAAAAAATTTTGCATATTTTTACAGTAAGACCTCAAGTCCAATCCTAATTCTTATCTCTCCCCTGCTAAACAAAGAAAATGTTCCCCAAATACTATCCTTCATGGTTCCAAGCATGCAGAAATATCACTTTCTTAAGTTTCTGTCAAATTACTTCCTAATACCCAACAAGAATAAGACTGGAAACTTTCATAAGCAGCTCCTTAGGTTTTCATTTTCCCTTGTGCCTGCAGCTGAGCCATGCCTCATCTTCTCATATCCAACACAGAATCTATATCAGATGCAGGAAAGTCCATCAGGCTTTCAATGAAAGTTCCCATGCCCCAAAAAACTATCCTCTCTTTGATCCTCAGCACTTGGCAGGTGTGTTAATCTATGAATGCTGGATCCACATCTGCTTTTGTTGGTACAGATCCAAAGCAATACTCATATTAAAGCACTAACCAAACAAGTCAAAATAAGGTATGAATCCTCCTTACTTTCCAGGATAGTGCACACAGAGTTCTTTTATTTCTTTTAATACGCTAGACAAAGGTAGCACTTTTATCCACATTGAGTGGCCAAATTTCTGTGCAGTCTTACATTCTGCAAACAATCAATCAACATTTTATACAGCTTAGAGCAGAGTGTGGTAGATAAAGTCTGAGTAAATGAAAGTCTGTTTAACACGAGACAAAAACTGGAGACAGATGAGGAAGAGCAGACAAGTAAAAGTGCCACATGCAATAAAAATAAGAAAAGATCATTTATGTGAGCTGCATTCATAAATGTGAAACATAAGAGAATTTACATAAATGGAGGTTTCAAGACAGCACTAGCGAATACCCTTTGCTAAGTATTAGCCTTGTTTGCTGTTATATTTAAAAGCACATCAAGGTTTATCCCTAAATTTCCTGAAGTATGTCTGTGTGAATTTTTTGGGGGCCAACACCACTGGCAGACAGACACAGCATTTTACTTAATGCAGAATGGAAAGACACACAGTTCACATACTTTCCAAGCAAGAGAAAGTTCACACATAATAAGAGTCTGGTTCGGTAAGGACAAAAAAAGCTTGAGAGCTTTTTACCTCACCACTTAGAACCCATTCATGATGGGTACAGTGGCAGCAGAACTCCGGATTGAGGACCCTGAACATCAGTTATGAAACAACACAAGTGCCATTAGTGTCCATATGCCTAGAGCCTTTGAAGATAAGACTACCAAGTCCTTACTCTGAAAGTTGTGTTCTGGGAAATATTTGGAATCTTTGAAATGTGGCAAGACATACAAAGAATCAGTGAGGCAGCACCCAATATTAGTTGCATTTCACTGTACCGATGTGCACCAGTCAGACACTCCACCCCCTTAAGGGGGACCAGGGCACAGGGAGGACACAAAGAAAATGCAAGCTACTTGGCTAGAAAACACATCCATTGCTCCAGAGTTTTTTTCATCTATGAATATCTCTATTCTGGTATTTTGTGTATGTAATCTCATTCTGTCTATGTATCAAACTGACCAGATGTCCTAAACATATGTTAGGCACAGCGTTAGCCGACATTAATGTATACTGCCTCTCCCTAGGCCTGTTTATTTGGCCTTGGGGCAATGCTAATGCATACACAGAGCTTCTGGTTACAGCTGTTTTCAATCCAGACAGCTTGGCTTGTATGCTTGCACCTGCCTGCAATATACTGGGTAGAGAAATCTCTGCATGAAAAGTTGTCTTCAACAGACACCATCCTATCCCAATAATTAAGTGAATGAGTCCTCAAATACATCTTTGCCTTCTCAAGTCTTGTTCTGTTATCTAAGACTCATTTATAAGAGTTTTATCTGAAGTTTACAACACAAGCCTTTCTTTCCAGTCCTATGGACATTCCGAATTCTTTTGCTATTCAATTATATCTTGGCAAGCCAATTCCAGTAATCAACTTTCAATGTTTTTAATATCGATTCGATGAAAATTCCAAATAAGACAGAAAATGACATTGCCTCAGAAAATGATATTGCCTAAGAAAGTTATAGGAGGAATTAATAGCTCCAGAACAGAGACAGTGTCATTGAGAAGCATTAATCTTCCAAGGAAGAACTAAGCAACAAAACTGGACTTTTTTTATTTTTAATTAAGCTAATTATTTCCTTTCAGTGTAATATTACTGCTAGACAAGAAGACAGATCAGAAACTGTGTAGTATAATCAGCAAAGTTCTCTTAAAGTATTTCTTAATTGCTGTACAATGCTCTTTCAGGAACACAGTACTGCATGGCGTATCAAATAAAAGTAGTAAATTGTGAAACACTTCAGATTTGAATCACTAGTTTCTGATTTCACTACCTTATCTCCATCATAAACAATTACATCTAACAATTACATGATTTATATGGTTTGTTTAATGAACCTTTCACTTATTAAAGTTAAATCTGTCTTACATTCAACATGTCATAGGGTTCTTTCAATCACCTACCTCCCCGGCTGGCAAGGACAGTACCATCATAGGAAAATGTCAAACATGAAGTGTCAGTGCCTGAAGCATGGGCTTGCCTGCAGTGGAACTTTGTATGTACCTGTTTGTCAAACAAAGAAAACATCACAAAATAAATTACCATTACAAATCAAATTACAAATGAAACAAATGCGACAAACATTACTTCATAGCATTTTCTGTGCTCTGCTTCTATCCCTAATTCTAAACAGAAACCCCTGCATTTTTAGGAAGTACAGTAGCTGAGTATTTCCAACAGCCTTTTAAAAATGTCATATGTGTTTCAGAATAGGCTTCCATAACAAGAGCTTGAATGCAAAATTTGACTTCTTCACAGGTTTAATTATACAGTACAGATTTACATAGCATCAGTGCTCTTGGAAAACTCCCACTAGCGCTGAACAAAGGTAGTTATGCCTGGTTAAGATAAAAATACATTCCAAGACAGTTCTCAACACTTCCCTAAGCAGGCTTTTAGTTTCTAAAACTACCAAAATACAATATACATACTTTGGAAAGGACTTAAAAGGACTGGAAGAATTTACTTCTGTCAAATTTAATCCCTGACGGAATTCATGGCTTACATAACAGAACAAAGTTCAGCTATTGTAAGGTCTGTGTTCCATTCAGCTGCAGTAAAATTCAAGTTTGAGAACAATGTATGTTTTATTTTAATTATTTCTATTTTGCTGATAATCCTAAAGAAAGGTCGAAATTATCTTCAAGTTCACATTTTGTTCTTGTATGGAGTTCAGTTATTTATTAAGTCATTATTTAGTAAAATACTTAAAAATTCTATTAAAAATTAAATTTAAATGGTCTTGTAAAATTAAGTTTTCCCACTTCCCAACCAAAACCAAATGTCTCAACTAAGATTCCAAGATAGGAAGTGGAAACACAGGAAGGGAAAAAGGGAAAAAAGGCAGAAGACAGAAACAGAGACAAAGGAATTTGAGACAGGTTGATTCCTTTTTTAATACCTAGGTAACTACGCTTTTCATTTGCCCTCTTTTCATAAAATAAAACTAATTCATATAGCTGTAAAATTAAGCATTCAAACTTAAAGGTTGCCAGTGCAACTGTATCTCATCTTCCCATCTGTAAGATGAGAATTAAAACACAGCGGAGAGGATGACAAATTAGAGACGTTGAAGTCCTTTATTTATTGCAGTGATGAGCAAAACAGAAAAATATGCATATAAGCATATCTTTTCAGAGGGGGGGTTGAACAACATGTGGTAAAATCAGACCTAGAATCCCACCCTGAACAGTAAGAGGACAAAACACCGAGCAGCTGCTCAGTGATTTCTATCCAAACCATGCATTAAAAGAGACACAATTCTACAGAATAAAAGTGGACAATGTGATCACAAAATGCAATCATACAGACTGATTCAAGCTTGCAAAGGAATCCTCAGTTAATTCATTTTCTAATTTTTGACTATGCACCTTACTTAGCCTCTTTTTACGGGCTATTCCGTAAGTAAGAGACACAAACTAGTAAAGTAATTAATCTTGTTTATTTTTAAGAATATATGTTCTAAATTTGGTTCTAAAGCTAGAGAATCTTTGTGTGATGACATTAGTAATTATTGCAAGCTCATCTTGGTGTGCAGATTTAGTCAATCATCGAGAGGAGTCACCTGAGGCATTCCCTCCACAAATGACTCTTCAACAAACAAAGGGGGACTTCAAATACCAAGAACATGCTTCTTACAGTATTTGAACATAGAATGGAATGGCCTACACATAGCCACAGTAATTGTTTTGAAATTACTGTCACTTCTAGCCAATTATACATACCCTGGACTCTAAGAACAGACTGCAGTTTACAACTGTTTGTCTGTGGTGGGAGTGTTTATTAATATTAAAAAACATATTTTGTGCATCCAATTGCATAAAATTTTCCAAGTATGTGGGAACGTGTAAAGAATAAAGTGTGAATTGGCTATCAGGAAATAAATTTTCTGTAGTATTTGTTAAACATTAACAAGCAATTAAAATGATATATTTTTTGTCTAAGAAATACCATGGACACTTCCAAAAACATCATAAATGGTTAATATTCAGACTTTAAAAAATGCCAGAAAGATTACATTATGATATAAAGCTAATTCAAATAAATTGAAAAAACTTCATTTGGGCTCGACAACACTCCTGTCCCTCTAGGCAATGTCACACTGGCATACATATATTAAAATACTGTTCTTTTCACTCTACTGCCCAACTTCAATGAATCACCTCACCTAAGGGTGGAGGGTTTTTTCCTTTCATTTCATCCTTAATCAATCTGAAATGCTTTCCTCCTGTTTTGTGCTGGATCCAAATTAAAACATAGAAAAAGACCTGGGGTCCAACTAATGCCTTTTCTTTTATGTTTTACAAATAAAAACCCAAAATGTCTATCTAGAGAGACAGCAAATCACATTAACAGTTCAGAATTTGTGTTATTTTCCTATCATTAAAGATAACGATTTTATTTAGCATTAATTTATTAATCCATTAATAAAATCTAAACCGTACCTTTCAGAAATTAAAGAACTCATCTTAAATTGGCCCCAAGTTGTGCCAGGAAAGGCTTAGATTGTGTATTAGGAAAAATTTCTTCACTGAAAGAGGAGTCAAGCATTGGAATAGGCTTCCCAGGGAAGTGGTTGAGTCACCATGCCTGGATGTGCAGATGTGGCACTTGGACACATGATTTAGAGGCGGGCTTGGCAGAGTTAAGGTTGTATATAAGGTTGTAAATAGTGGGACTCAATGCTCTTAAGGGTCTTTTCCAACTGAAATGACTTTTTGATTTCACATCATGCACTATAGAGCCTTCTCAATGAAGTACCTATACTCTGAATAGTTTTTACCCTTTCTTCAACTGTCCTAAAGAGAAAGGGAAACAGCAACATATAGATCTCAAAGACTGACATTATTTGCCTTTAATAACAAAAATGAAAACAAAAGAACAAATTTTGCCCAATTCTGTCCAGCTTTGACGCTTTAGGATTTCATGTAAAACCATTCTTGTCTGAAAGGGACAGCAAGATTACATGAGTAATCCTATTTGTCTTTCAAAATAAACTTGCTTAGTTTACCAGTAAAAATACTGTTTTCCTAACTTTGAGCTCTGCAAGCTTGCCCTCCATATATTATTCTGCAAAGGAATATAACCCTGAATTGTAATACTAAATCAAATATTCTAAAGTGATTGAAGGTTGGAAAGAAGTTTTTACACATACTGGCAAACATTCATTGCAGTTTCCAAAGAAAATAATGGTTTTGACCTCTGACCTCTTAATATTCTTAACAGATGTCTAATCTTGCTAACAAATCATTAGCAAAAAAAGATGTTATCAGAATGTTTCTTGCTGGAAAGACATGAAACAACAGAACCAATATACGCAATTCAAAAGTTTGATTACAGAAGGGAAAGGCAGAGCAAAGAAACACAACATAAAGATGTCAAGATAATTAGGGCAAAGTGTATCTACGTATCTCCTTCATTACCCTTCTCCTTTTGTTGCAGAGGTGCCTGCTATTATGAAGTAAGAGTCATGTGCCATACAAAATTTGACAAGTTCATCAGTCCTTAACATTTTTTAAAGGTTCAGTTACTTCAGCAAATTCTGCAGTAAACCACTATCTTCTGCAACTTGTTTAAAGGCTTTCTAACAAATACTCCAGCAATGTAAGCATTTTCCTCCTAGTTTTGTATTAGCACGTATATTTTTGTTAAGCAATTACAGCTGACTGTACTTGTGTGCAAAACGAGATGACAAGCATAGAACATGAAGCACATGTGAGAAAGGACACAGTTGCACGTATCAAAAAAAACTAGAATAACAGATAAATGTCAGGGTTTGCAATATTGCCACAGTCCTCAGAGAAGATGAGACCCACAAGATAAAAGGAAACCAGAGAAAGGCTTGGGAAGGGGTGGGGGTGGGGGCAAAGGTACGTGACTGGAAGAGTATCAGCAATGAGTGTCCCTTGTACAAAAATCTGTAAGGACTGAAGAGGACTCATACAGGAAGTGAAGACGACAGTGCCCACATGAAGGGTTTATCACAAAAGAAAGACTAACAACAGAGCCACATGGCTACAGCTCTGCGTCCCACAACTGCTCTCCTGCTCCAAAACACTCAATAAAACTTCTTCTAGGAAAAAGACAGACCTACTCAGTTGTTCACCTCCGAAAGCCAAGCCACATCCACGAGAAAAATAATAATATGTTTAACTGATGGAATATTTGAACTTTCCACATTGTTTCTGGGATACAGTATTTCACAGTAAGCTGACACTTTCCCAATGTGCTTCTCACATTCTGCCCCCCTCGCTTTCCTTTTAACGAAACACTGAATGCCCCAGCCAAGACATTCTTCTTCCTTCTTATTCCTAACATCTTCTTTTTTAAAAAGCAGAGGCAGTAAATTAAGCAGGCCTTGGGGAAAGTGAGACATACAAAGATAGCTATATCAATCTTTCTCTGTTTTACAGATGTGTAGCAAAATATTACTTATTTATTAGTGTGAACACAGTCAACCATACAAGCACAATCGAGATTTACACTGGTTTCAAACATGGGGCAGAAGGGCAGGACTAGCTCAGCAGAGATGCCCAACAAGCAAGTCCCAGGCCATGTACAGTTACTTGAGTTTTAAATGGGTCTTTTCACCTAAGATACCTACAGCAAAATAAAATAGCTCACACTAACAATATTCAATCACAAAAGTTGTAATTTTTAGCAAATGTAAAAAGCCTTCCAAGATGACATATTATCATAGGCCAGGCTCAAGGTGACAAAAGTATGAGTTTTAAAGCTGCAAGAAAACAAACAAACAAGCCAGAAATCTCCTTTATAGTCACAACTGAGGAAAGCTGTTGAAAGCAACCCCATCAGAGACAGACAACATCTCAGAGCTGTGATCACAGCTAACAAGACAGACAGGTTCCCAAGGCACAAGTTACACTCCCCAAATGTCTACTTCCCCATCCCCGCTTCAGCCACCTCTACTGAAGGAAGTGTATTTCCTTTGCTCTAAATTACAATCCCCAACAGAAATGTAAGTGTACTTTCTGGGTTTAGTATATCAATTAAAAATTGTCAGGTCTACATATGCCAGCTGAATTCAGGAATTTCTCAATATTTTCCCTGAGTAGGCAGTTGCAGGCTATATTAGATGCTTTCCTTAAGTCTCTGTAAACATGATCCCTGGGCTTTCAGTTTATGTGAGAGGTCTTCAATACCACTTCCCGTGGGGTAGAAATGGATGCTGTTTCAGTAACAACCACACTGATGCAAAACATGATTAACTTGTGAAATCTGAGGTTTTAATGTTTACATGATTACACCCTTACATGATTTCCTCTTCTCTGTGACTTTCTAACTCAGTGACATCTACATGTATCATTAGCAGACGTGAAACACTCATTCTTTTCTGTCAATCCTAATTAACCAATTATGAATACAGTAGCCTAACTTTACTTGCCATAACCAGGACATCTGACAGACAATTGTATTTAACTGTCCTGCGCATCCATTATATTCTCATCTGTTGCAACTAAGGCCTTCTTCTGGGTGACAAGTCTGCAGGATTTCTTTCTCTCTCACACTCAGCACTGGTTCAAAACATTTCAATAATCTCTCACATGTATAGATATCATAGAGAAGCTTACCTAGTTATTTGCAGTTACTGAAGACATAAAAGACTTGGCTTTTTTTTTTTTTTTTTTTTTAAATACTCTGTAGTTTTTCTTAAGCAACTATGTTACAATGGAAAACCTACATAACCAAGAGGGAAAAAATGTATATAACTATTTTTCAAGTTTATTGAATCTTCAATGAATCACGCATTATATTATGCAATTATGAATGAAAATAAAAACACAAGTGTGAAATACTTGGAAAATGCTCAGATGTTATGGAAAAGAGCACTCTTAGAAGAGAAGCCATACAACAGTGTAGCCAGTCAAGGTGAAAAATTATTTTGTGTTTTGTTAATTGCAATTGATACAAAAAACTTGATTTCTATTTAAAAAAAAATCTAAAACATTTACTCAGAAGGCAATGAGGAAAGGCATCTGATATATTTGACCAATGGGTTTAAGCAAAACAAGGAAGCAAGCAGGCCAGTCTGTCCTAGAGATGTGTCTGATCCATTGCAGAATGATGAGAAAGTCTTTCCTATCTATCCATGCTTACTTCACCAGGAAAGACATTCAATTTCTAAGAATATTGCTGACCACAGAAACAATTTCTTCTTGTTTAAGCTTATCCATCAAGAAATATTTCAGGAAAGCATTTTAGAAAGATGGCTTCTTAACAGCATTACTAAATATTTTTTGCCTAAGGGTTTGAAAATGAAACCCCAGTTGAATGTTTGGCTGCATGGTGAAACTTTGCATTTGAGAAAATAACCCATCTTGGCCACAAAAATGATAAATATTACTAATAAAAATAGCTTTTGGAAACTACTCAGTTGGCTTCCTTTGGGGATTTTTTACACTGCATGAGAAAAACATACCAGGATGTAAAAGAAACTTTCTTCTGTATCTTTTCATAACTTATCTAACCCCTCTCATGCTATCCTAGCAAATTTACATTTTTCCTCCTTCATACTATCATAAATATGGCTTTTGTAAACCAGCAAAAAAGCCCACTCCTCCTCTTGCCTCTTTAAAAGTTAAATTAATCAGTCTTAGACTTGCACAGCTGTTGAAGGTTTCTTTGCCTTCCAGAAAACAATCAAATGTGATCAATGTTATTCTGCAAAAATCTCATTAAAGATTCACCTAAGATATACTAGAACTCCACTGAAAGTCTACAGATTTCTTCAAACTCATTTATGCCAACACTGGAGGTTTTATATAATTTAAAAGTATCTTTTGGCCTCCTGGCAATACACAAACAAAAATATAAACAGAAAAAAAATTATAAAGCTGCTACTAAGATGTCTTCAAAAAGGAGCTGTGACAGACTCACTCCCAATTACCCAATACAATTTCTCCTATTCTTTCAGTCTTCAGTGTCCCCAAAGCTTAAACCATTTCTGTGGTCTAACAGAGGCACAGAGTAAATAGAGTGAAATATGACTGAAAATACACAAAAATCTATATGAAGTTAACATTTCAGTAATCCTTGAGCCAAAAGAGGTGGTTTGGAGTGAGTTATCAAAGATGGCTGTAAAACAAATCTATTTGCTTGTTGTAAATAGCAGCTAGCACATGTATATTCTAAGAGGACGGGTGTATTTCTCTAAGAAATGCAAGTATTTTCACTAAACTGCTTGTAATGTATCAGGCTATTATTTCTTCTACATTATTTGATTTTTTCTGATAAAACTGTAGTGTAAACCATCACGCCATATTTTCTCTGTGTATTATTTTAAAATGTATAATTTTTTTAAACTACAGATTTGGTTTTATTTATTCAGATGGAAAGATGAAGATGGAAGAATGCCTCAGTTAAAGGGGTGATATTTTTCCTCATGAAGCATGTTACTGATAACACTAGCATTCTTAACTCTGAGCCTCAGTGGTTTACAATGTTGCATGAAGTGGCTGAGATTATTAGCTCAGTATACTTAGCCTGATTTTCAAGGACAATACATATGTGAATTTATATTTTTAAGTCTCTAGAAAACAAAAAACGCCATCATCACTCAACGCAATAAGTTGCTAAGAGAAGGTGGTTTTGAGAAGTTAAAAGAAACTCCCTTTCTTCTGTTTACAGGTCAGCTGGACACTTTAGGATGATGGGTGATATACTCTTTTTTAATAATCCAAGATATGTTGCTATTAATCTGCAAGACGCAGAGTTCCTAAATACCCTTAATTTCAGTAATCTTTAGCTCAGAATTTTATGTTATAAGTTCACCAATTTCAGGATTAGGCCTCAGACTTATATATGAGCAAAACGAAAATGTAGAGAGCTGGCTGGAAAAGACGTAAAACAAAGGCAACTCAAGTAAACCTAATCTTCTTTTCAAGCAATATTCTTACCTCAGTTCCAGGGTTCCTTCTCTGATGTTGCTTTTTGCTCACAATAGTTCTATATATTTGACTAGCTAAATAAGCAAACAAATAAAAACCCTACGCACTTGCAAGAAAAAACTGGCAAAGCAGGAAAAAATTTTCAAAAATTGTTTATAGTGGTTTATACTAACAGAACAGTGTTCCAAGCTAGCCTTCAGAGTGGCAATCAAGTACCTAAGCATTAGATAGAGTGAAAAAGCTTGTAATATCTTTTAGAGAAAAAGGTGCTTGCTATTCTACAGTGCAATTTCTGATAAATTTTCAAACATGATCACTTTTAAAATTAGTTTTTCTTTTTAATGGACCTTAATGCCAAAATTATTATTTTAAGTATGAGAGTAAAGAATTCCTTTTGTTTGCTATTAACATCCTTAAAAAAATTAATCCCTTCTCTATCAGGTAATATAAATAATAAGATGATTATTAAAGCTATGGAAAAAATAAAAATGTCTGAATTGATATCCAAGATTCCTTCAAACAGACTGCAGTATTTCCATAAAAATTTGTCTCTGAGAATACAGAATTGTCACATAATTTTTCATTCTGCAAGTAGCCTTCTCCTCTACTCTTAATGTTTGCTGTTGGCTTCAAACCGCTCTTTCCTCTTCTTTTTCTATTTTCATGATGTATTACCTCTGTCTGCTACAATTCTCTTTGACCACCAGCATCCCTAGAACTCTTCTCCATCCAACAAAAAGACTCCTTTCATTTTCTCATTCTAGCCTCCCAGTTTCACTTCAGCACAAAATTTCACACTTATGCCCAGTAACTTGTATTTCTTCTCCACCAGCAATGGCATCCTCAGAGCATAGGGAGATAGAACTTTCACAAGCAGCAATTCATCTATCTCAAAACCTTGTTTGTATTTCAATTCAATGCAATTGTATTTCACTTTTCACCAAATAGCTCCATGTTTCTCTCTTAGTCTCTCTCTCTCTCGCCTTTTCATCCAATAATGTCTTCTCCTCCACCCTCACTCCTTGTCAATCTCACTATATTCCATCTTGAAAATGCCACTTAAATTTCCTCCTGAGTCTCAGGATTATCCCCGACAAATACAATACAGGATGCTACCCCACCCTTACTGTCATCAACCTTGGGATAAAAGCGTCTATTTTCTGGTTCCCCTTCTTCATTGTTTGATAAGGTCCAGTACCTCCTGCACACCATCTACTTGTTGGCTCCCTTCTTCACTGTTTCCTCTAGAACATGATTACTTTTCAGTTTCTCTGGCTATTCACTGCTACTCAATCCCTTGGTCACTGAACTTCTCACTCTACAGTGTATTTTTAAACACCTTATTAACAACCATGACTCCCAATATTTTCACACCATTGAACTGTCTTCCAAAAAAAGGTACATCACTGTCTCTCTGCTGAACATCTTAGTTCACCTTGACATCACTTAGTGATTAGCTGGCAATACAAATTCAACATTATGAAAGCTGTTCCTGATTTTCTTACATGGATACCATATCTTCTCTATTTCCCTGGAAGATCTTACGTCCTTTAACCATTCATCATAAGAAAAATGTTCTTATATGCATCCCAATGTGTCATCTCCTTTCTGTCACACATTGTAAAACATACTGTAATAAATCCAACCAATAACCCACTGCTAGTATCATTACTTTAATGTGTTTTCCCTCTTTGTTTCCATGATAATGGTTCTTTACTTTCAGGGGTCCACTCTTGCTTCATTTGATCTTTAACAGCTGTATTTCACCAATTAATTAAATACAGTCTTTCAATAACAGCAATTATAGACCATTCATTTAATCTGCAAGCACACCTGTGTTTTTCTCACAAAATAAAAGAAAACCAAAATCAAACCAAACAAAACCACCACTCCTTTTTCTGCAACATGTGGAAATACAGTAAACCATCGAGTAAAAAAATGACCAAAAAAAAGGGTGGGACAAATAGTAACTGAGTTTGCACATTGCCTTGTTTTTGTTTGCTGGTGTAAACCTCTTACCAACTTGACATTGAAGAATTAGTTTTCTGACGTAGCCATCTTTACTTATGAAGGAAGTCAAAACTGAAGTTTGTTTTACACGTGCAGACTGACAGCAGTACACATTATTGCAGCCCTGCCTTGCCCTCTCACCTCAATAACAGCCAAGAAACCACAGTGACCCGTCTGGAACACAGAAAACATTCCTACACCTCTGCCAGCTCCTACCCAGTTTGGCAACACACTTCAACACATCAACTACTGAAATCAAGCAGACATTTTCACATTTGTGACAGGTAACAGTGGCTGGCAATGCAATGCTTTCTGCTGACTGCAACAGGTGTCCCTGCTTCTGAAAAATCACTCAGGCTCTTCAAGGCTGTCTTGAATACATGCCAGTCCTCCTGTCACAAGGGCAGGGATGCAGTACCTGTCCTAGTTCTGCTCTTGTGAGCCCTGGTGAAACAGAATCTATAAAGGCCTGCACAGCGTACTCTGATGGCCTCAACAGGATGAAGTTTTCTTACAGATCCTGGGCTCTCCAAGTGAGACCACAGAACTGCATAATGGTGAGGATAAAAAAGCAGGCTAGTGAGCTAGGATGCAGTGCCTCTTATATTTTCATACCAGGGAACACGTTGATCACAGCACCTATGTTCACTCCTAGTGTCCTAGTGTCCATAAAAACAACACAGAGTCCGTGATTATACAATGAATTAGTTTTTACTGCAACTCTCTCTTTGTATGTGAATTAGCATAGTACTTTACAATTTGGCCATCCTACCTCAACCTTTATAAAATGCACTAAATATAGAATAAAATTTAGTGTTGATTATGGGTGACTGCTTTGAGCACAAAACAGTCACAAGCCAAATCTTGAAATGATACATATACACAGTGCAAAGTGAAATAGTAACCATAAAGGCATTTTATAAGAACTCCACATACTGCTTAATCTAAATGAAAATTACGTATGTTGAAATAGCTAAGAATACGTGGCTTAAATTACTGCTTAAAATGACCATACACATCCAGGAATTCTATTGAACTAGAATGTCATTATAAGTCTCTAGACATACTTAGACACACTGTATATGTATTTACACATAATGTGTGAAACACATAGGTAGTCATATCCAACTCCAGGTCTAGTTCTCTATCTCATGAGAAATTTAGAACTTGGTTTAAGGAAAGCAGCTGTTTCACGGATGTATCTGATTTCAGTCTGTGTAGTATCACTGCAGTCATACATTAAATAAAACACAGCTGGACAATG
Organism: Eulacestoma nigropectus; assembly: GCA_013397775.1. Taxonomy (NCBI): domain Eukaryota; kingdom Metazoa; phylum Chordata; class Aves; order Passeriformes; genus Eulacestoma; species Eulacestoma nigropectus. The sequence continues at coordinate 78,172 of VZTE01005467.1, read as the reverse complement.
CTCCACCTATTTCACCACCCTCTCTGCTAACTGTTTAGCATTAACATCTGTTGAAAACAAACTTTAGGAAATAGGGAGATCAAGAAAAAAACCCTTAATTTTAAAATATTTTGCACTGGAAGAAATTTTGCTTACTTTTAAAGAAAGCTTCACATATATTCAATCAGGTTTTAATTATGAGACTTATACCTAGAGTTGCAAGAAATCTGCTCACCGAAGCTGTCTTACAAAAAATATAACATTATTAAAAATACTTTTAATTTAATATAATTGGTTTAGTTCTGTACCTGCTGCCCTGCTGCCAAGATATGTTTTAGCTTTGCAGTTTATCTTCTCATTGATAATCATGGACACAAAAATAACTTGTTTGGCTTATATTCTTACTACGAATTCTCTAGAAATGCCATTCAAGTATTTTCAGTTAAAGTTAACTAGACTCATGTTCTTTAGGAATTGAAGACAGTCTCTAATGCATTATGGCCAATTATTTAAACTGTATCCTCACAGAAGTGCACCTTTAATGGATGTAACCATGAAACAAACGTTCTCTGTGTAGAGAAAAAGTTGTTTATTATCAAACTTCCTGAGTCAAATGTATGTAACCTAATATTACATAAAAAAGCTATGCCTCACTATAACTTATCTTCTGCAAACCTTTATGTTCCATGGCTTAGAAGATACTTCCTACAGTTTTTGGTTTTAGTCCACTTGTTCAAGCTGCAACAGCTTTCCTTTGTTAAGTATTTTAAAGTATGGGAGTTTTAGGCTTCTCTAATAAAATAAACCTAATGACCAAGAGTTGTACAGAAATGTATTTGTCACTGCTTTTAGGAAATTCACAGCATAATCCTGCTGTTCATCTCTTCACAAGCTTCAAGAAATAGAGCCCTACTATGAAGCAGAGTGAGATACATTTGGAGGCAAAACTAGCTTCCTAATACATACGTCAAACACAGCATTCTTTTCATAATTTACAAACTCTATCAGACTCTAGACCACTGAAGTGTTCAGATTGCTTGAGCAATGCATATACTACTGTATCTAAAAGCCATTTCTCTGATAAGCTAAACCACTCTGAAGCTCATTTCTTGTTAGATCAGAATGTAGTATTTGTACTTTCCACTTTTTGCCTCTGCATAAAAGGAAAACTTTCTCTAAAATAACAAAGCTAGCTCAAGAAGGCTCTTTTTTTTTTCTATTATTTTTCATTATTTCATCTATTTCTGTAACATTATTCATGTTATATTAATATTAATAGTACTGCGATATTAATAAAGCCAATCACATTGCTATAATGCCTACTCTTCTCAAATTGTCATTTTGAAATTATTTCTGTAAGTTCTTCTTTTAGTTTTCCAAATAATAAACCAAAGAGAGATATATAATCCTTGTGGGATAAGCCTTTTTCCTTTAACCATACATGAATGCAAAGCGAAATCCTTTAAGCTATTTTCATTGTGTGAAAGACTTCAAGATTTAGAATTGCCTTTCATCATTATATTAGATAGTGCAAACATTTAGATAGTTCTTAACTATAAACTGTTTATTACATAAGAGAGAAATGCACTTAGAAATACAGCAGGGCACATTTTATCTCAGCATATGATTGTCAGATTCTTTACTGTGGCTGGCTTCAGGGTACAGATAGTGATGTACTGGCTAAACCAGACATATACAAAAAGGAATAATATATGAATCTGTTAATATTTGCTGCTGGCAAGCTTGTGTGTGATTTCCAGTTTCTGGAACAGAGGTCTGGCACATATACATATGGAATGAAAGGGTGGAATATTATGGATATGGAAAACTTACCTTAAGTTTGAAAGGGGAATATAGTATATTTGGATATCCTTCATCTTGTATTTACACAAGAAATTTCCAGATGTAGCCAGACTGCCCTCTTCAAAGCATGAAGCATGTTACATACTTGGGGGAAATTGGAACATTTGCCTGCTGTTTAGCTATAGTAGTGATAGTCAGCAAATTTAAGAACAGTCATTGTAAACTGTTTCTATTAAATACCGACATTTCACTGGAATATTTTTAATGCTGTGAAGGTATCAATATAAACATTAAATTATATATATAAAAAAATCATCCAAATAGACAAGTGAATAATCCATGGTAAAAAAAGATCAATAAAGTCTAGCTGGTGTGAAAAAAGAGCAATCCTGAAATGCTGTGATAGACACGATACCAAAGACACACAATGAACTGGTAGAAACCGCATCTAAAAAGGCATATGTACACTAGTAAAGTTTTCTAGTGGATAGACATAAGACATTTCAGGACTTAATTACTGAGAGCCATGTCTTTTGCATGTCAGCATATGCAAAATGCATTTGTAACTGTGCAAAGATCCAACAACCTCATTTTCTTAACACATGGGTATATATCTCCTCAAAGGACCTTCCAATTAATGGAGAAAATATTTACAGCAAGTCTCAGATCTTACTACTAGTTTTCATTACTTTGTCTTGGCAGCATCAGCTGTAAAATCCACCATGAACAGCAAAAACTTTTTTTTTTTGCAAAAAAAAATTTCCAAATAAGATCTGGACTTGGATTCCCATTCAAA
>VZTE01005467.1:0-75545 GCA_013397775.1 Eulacestoma nigropectus | reverse complement strand
TTCCAAAAAAAAAAAAAAAAAAAAAAAAAAAAAAAAAAAAAAAAAAAACGAGAAAACCACAAAACAGAAAAGTATCTCACATAAGAATTTTCATCATCTAAATCTGTGCCCTTAGTTGTACAGAATTTTTTCAAAATAGCTCCAGTACTTATAAAACTTTTCATCTAAAAACTCTACCTTAAAACTTTCAACAGCACACCACAAAACTCAAGCTTACAGAAACCCCTTCAAAGCAAACAATCACTAAATATAGAAATGTATTTATCTTACATCTATAAATCATGCAATTATTTGGAAAATACTTTTAACATGACTATTTGTAATTAAAATGTACAGAGCTTAGATCTGTTTAATTTCAGTGCATACTGCAACATTCCACTTTTCTTCTCCTTATATTTTGAGGATAGGGTGGCTTAAGGGTGTGTGGAAAAGAGGTTATTGGGATTACCACTTGATCACACCTCTTTTGGGGATATTCATGTGGGCACTACACTATTTCAATATTATTCCAATATTATTGTGAATTTTAAGTTCTGCAAAATCACTTTGAGCTTTAGCTAAGTAATTTAAACTGATCACAATACACAAATTATTCTAGCAATTTAAAATCAGAGTAAGATTTTAAAACCAGGAAAAAAGAAAATGCTAGCAAAGCAGTAATTCAGCAATATTGTAGCAAATGCTCACTTTTGAGCTGAAGAATGGAGTTAAACCTATGGCTAAGTCTTCTATGAAACAAGTAAGTAAAAAAATAGAGGTTAATGCATACCTATAAAAATATTTCCATGAGTACTGAATCAATTTGCTTAATAAGCATTATGCTGAAAATCAGAAAACATTGTATCTTCCATGTTCAGATTTGCACTATATAAAAAGAGAAACCTATTACAGATATAAAAGACAAACCTATTACAGAGGTATTTGTCAAAACTAATTCTTTACTACTTATAGTGCAGCCAGTAGATAGGTAAAAGATTATAAAAATTACCCAAAGTTTATAACCAAATTTAATATAGATAGGAGAAAAAAAAAAAACAGACAAGATTTTGGGTGTACAAGCTGTTTTCTCAAACGCATTTAAAAGACATGACCACTCCCTACAAACTCCGCCTTCCCAACATCCTTATAAATATTTTTGTATCACAGCTGCAATTATACACCATAAAATATGTGATGTGTGAAACTGTGAAACATGATTCAGCCTGCCATACACAGAGAAGTTGTTTATGCAGTCCTATGCTGAATGCACCCAGGAAAAGTTGGGGGAAAAAATTCACACAACAGGTAGCCTCATCAAGTGCTTTGAAAGATTAAGAAAGGCTAAGTAAGAAGTCTAGGTTTTTTACCCCCAAAAAACTTATTTGTAACTAATGAAAAACATCTCAACCCTTTCCTGCTTATTGTGGAAAAAATGAAGGGAGCTTTTATGTTCATTAAAGAGATTTCAATCAATTTTAACTCACAATACACTTCAAAAATTACTTCAGTCTTTCCCTATATCTCTGAATGAGATGCTCCCAGGAAAACCAGGCACACAAAGGTTGACTGACGGCAAGACACTCTGCGTTCTTGATACTAAAGATTGACTCCATGGATCAGTTTGTCCAGAAATATGTACTACTATTGGCTTGCAAAAAGCTCTGAATGGGCAAGCACAGGCAAGATGAGGAATTTCAACTTATCTGAACTGTAGGTAAACCTAGTGGTTTTACTGCACTGCCCTGTGAATCAATAATTTTCAAGGTCCTTTCTTATTTTGACCACTAATGCTCTCCAACTCTCTATATTTGCCAGACATTTTTCTCCATGTCTCAGAACATTTAAACTGAGACTGTTCTAATGTGTTGTGTTATGATTGACTATTTCACACTGTTGTTTCAACTATTCTTTCAAAGTTTGAAGGAAGTTATTTTTTATGTCCTTTGAAGCTGTTATTTTAAGCCAAGCTGACAGTGTTCATAATATTTCAAACACACTGACAGATCGCTCTGCTAATGTGCACTGTAAATGCACATGTACATGAACCTTAAAGAAAAAACATGCACTGACAAAATAACATACGTGAGAAAATAACACAGATTTATGACAAAACAAAAAAATCCTCTGAGGCAGGTGATTATAATGGATCATGATCCTGCTAAGGAAGTTTGGAAAAAGGCAAGGCAGAGCCAGAATGCATTTGGCTAACTTCAGCATTAGCAAGTTACCAATGTCAGTGTCATGAATTAAGAAAAAATCTTCCTCCAAAAGTTCCAAAAGTGTTTTTACTCTCACTGCATACAGCTGGGAGATTTGGAATCATACCAAAAAATAGTGGAAGTACAAAACTGAATGAAACATTCATGGTGTTCATTACTAGTCAGAACTAAAGAAGTGAACTGATCACACACCAAAATCACTCCCTAGGCACAGCAACATAAAAAAAAAAAAAAAAAAAGCAGATACTGAGATGGTTCAAAAGTGGCTTGGAAAAAAACAACTGAAGAAGATAACTTAAAACAAACAGCTACTTTGACTACAGCAGGATGGATAAAATATGACATAGAGAAGATCTTATCTTCCTCTAAATTAAAAATCAAAAATTATTTAATCACACCATTCTAGACCAAGTTCTACACTGTGGAGCAGTGTACAACACAAGTGATGTGTCTGTGGTGATGGGGCTGCCATTGCACAACAGGTTCATTTTTCATTTCTTTGTCCTTTGATTGACACACGGGTAGGATTGCTGTAGACAGGTGTAACAAGTAACACGTGAAGCAGGGAATAATAAACCTATACCAGCAGTCAGAAACTATGACTACAGTGGCAAAGGAGATTTGTGGGGGCTTTTTAGGTAGCTTCTATCTTGCAAAGTGTTATAGTGATGGCTTCCCACCAGCACTGCCCCGCTGTGCCTGCTTCTAATGAGTGCCCCTTTTACTCTTGGAAAGGGCCAAGAGACCCTCTTTCCTATTGGGGTACTCACTTCTGCCCTAGGATCTGCTGCCTCATACTTTAATAGGACACAAGACAATGGGCAGGAACTGATGCACAGGAAGTTCCACCTGAACATGAGGAAGAACTTCTTTACTGTGCAGTGACCGAGCACTGAGCAGAGTGCCCAGAGAGGCTGAGGAGTCTCCCTCACTGGAGATATCCAAGAATGATCTGGACACAGTCCTCTGCCGTGTGCTCTGGGACAGCCCTCCTTGAGCAGGGAGGTTGGACCAGATGACCCACTGTGGTCCCCTCCAGCCTGACCCATTCTGTGATTCTGTGCTGCACTGATGAGCCTTTTTCTGTGGGAAAGCAGGGACTTTACATTTGCAAGGAAGCAAACAGAAACATCCCCCTCTAGTAGGCTCTGCATTTGACAATAGTTTGTACTCAACCCAAAAATAAATGCATCTAAAAACTTTCATAGACAACCAGGATAACAGGCACTATATGGATGTGTATCTAGTGTGAGCCATAATATCTGGATGGAACATCTTCATGGATTTCATTTGTACTGCTACTGTCATATGCAGGAACAGTGGTTTGGGCACTCAAGATCAGGGCTGAAATGAAAGAAGATCTTGCATAAATGAAAAATCAAATTCAGACAGTCACATCATGCCATTATTGGGTCACCCCTGTCATGAAAGTACCATCAAGTAAGCTACAGTCAGTTTTAAACACCTTCCTGAATCTCTCATTCCTGCTGCGCATGGACCAAGCATACAGCATAAATAATGATGCCAGAATTATTCCAAATTGATCAAGTATAAGAAAATATGGCAATTATTCTCTACTTTCAAACACTAGTGATTTTTGTTACTGACTCAATAGGGCCTTGTCAAGATAAACACAAATGCTGTCTTAATTTGGACTTGAAAGTTAGTTGTACTATAGCACAGCAAAATCTGTATACATACAGCTCTACACTTGCTTCAACAAAACCAAACGGTATTTGCTGGATAGGAATTAACAGCTTTCTGTTCAAAAATCAGAAGCTAATATTTCTACTATATACTTCTTCAAGAAGCTTAACCCTCAAACCTCTGCCCTCCACAGCTTTACCCATTTTCCTGTGTCACGCACAACTTGTACCCCTAGAACTGCACCAATTTGTAGTAGCTTGTCATTTTCTTCTTCGCCTTTGCAAGCATCTCTGTATCCTGTCAGGCCAGTAACTGCTTTTATCATTCCACTGCAGGAGTCAGTCTCATCCTCTTATTTCTATTATGTTGAACACACGTTCCATTCAAAAATTTTTTTCTTGTCCCTTCCCCATCCTCAAACATAAGATGAAGGCTTTTTCTAATTGTTTAACCAACATGCCTTTCGAAACACTTGACTAACTATACACAGGGATCTCCAGAGTACACCAGCAGTTTTAGGTAAGAATACTACTAAAAATCCAATTTACCTGCTCCTTTACCCAAAAATCTTGCACACTTAATGAAACCAACAAAGGCAAAGACAAAAATTCTTTAGACATTAAAAATACAAACCCAAGAACACTACCAGCTTAATTTTCACTAGAAAATCACTTTACTCTTGCCTTGTTATGCAGGGGTCACCCATTGGAAATTGCACGAGATGCACAGGATATATCTTTAAATTACTCATAATCACCTTAAACTGCACTCAATCAGCATTGCAATATGTCATCTTACAGACACAGAAAAGTTCAAAAGGAAAAGCACATGAAAAAGCAGACTACCAAGAGCACTATTGTTAAAACTACACCAGAAAGCTTAATATTTCAATACTGTATATGTTAAAATAAACAACATACACAGGTGATGAAAGCCAGTCTCTGAAAAATTTATTATTCTGTTAGAATAAGTTTACACTTAGGATGAATTCTCAAGCTTCATGCCATTAGGAAGTTTTACTGGGTTTATAGTGGAAATAAAAACAGAAATAAAAATAGATGACAATCCCAAAATACAGGCTGTACTTTGAGTATGATCCACAGGCTTTCTTTTCCTTTCAAATCTATACATTTCCTCCTGCCTCCAGCAGTCAAATCTTTTTAAATCTTTATAAAAAGCTCCCTAGATTGTCTGTTTTCCTTTTTAAAATCAAATATTTTGAAATATGAACAGATTCATGTAACCTGTACTAGTTCAGTTTTACTTCCACAAAGCCATCCTACTGGAATTGTACAGCTTTCAGAGATTTATGACATCAGTTTCATGATCTTGTTCTTCTTGCATCATTTCCTCTGTATTCTCACTTTGGCTTTAAAAAGAAATTGACTCTATTTCCATTTTCTCCTCCAATGCATGCCATTGGTACTTATCCCACTGAAGTGAAAGGGACTTTCACTTCTTTGCATAAGATAGGCATAAAGAGAGGATATGGATGATTTACTGGGATGATTATTTTTCAAAGCAGTCAAGCTCAGCCTGGTGAATTTGCACTTGACATTGCAAAATTAAACTCTTGGAACTGGACTGGTTTGTAAGCTGTACTACACAAAGCAACAGTGAGCACTGAATGCTCTAAGCTCCAAACTATAAAGTAGTAGCAAGAATTGTACTTGTTAGTACAAGTCATAACACACTGGAAATTGATTGTTTAGTTCAATATGAACAGAAATATTTCCTAATTTTGAAAAATTTGAAATAGTTTCCATTCTGACTCTTTCTGACCACAATGTATTTACATAAATGGTTCAAATTTGCTTCGGTGTTAATTTTTGCACATTAGACAATATAACAACATTCGCCACTTAATGTGCAGCATTGGCCTTACCCTCAGTCACTTAGATGCTATTCTTCTCTACCTATTATATGGATTAATGACTGATTTCAGTATCAAGTTTTAAGAGTTACTCCTTAATGTATTCAATATCGCAAATAAATATGCAACAACCAACAAGAAATTACAGCTTTTCTCACAAGCATTGCAACTTAAATGAATAATAAACTAGATCCAGATATGTGGTCGATTTTTCTTTTTTTAAAGAGACTGCCAAGAGTTTTCCCAGCATTTTGAACTTAGTGGTAGCACACTTAACGATTAGTTGTGGACAGGCAGAAGAAATATTAAGTTATGCCTATGAGTTACTTGGTTTTCAGGACAGTGGGGAGAGGAGAGGAGGGGAAATAAATAAAAGTATAAAAGTACCAAAATTGATTTTATCTGCTTCAACATTCACACTCGAAATATTACAAGAACATATTGTTATCAAATAGTGGACTTACGCTCATATTCCTATCCCAGATCTGGATAGAACCGTCTTGACAGCCAGCTGCAATAAGTTTCCCATCTCTGCTGTACGTGCAAGTTGTAGGAATCACCCGTTTACCGTGAACTGATCGTGGCTTAAATATGCTTTTGTGCTTTTTTTCGTTGTTAACATCCCAAGTCCTCACAGTTCTGAAAAAAGAGTTTAAATAAACAGTTGTTTTAGAAAACGTTAATACATATAAAATAATAATTCTTGTGGTAAAACCAAACCCCTTTACCAGCACAGACGGCATATAATATTGTTCAAATTAAGTTGTAATGGCAAAATAGCATTTAAGATATGAGAACAACTTTCCAAGTAAGAAACATCATGTACGCTAAAATGCATCTCAAGTTTAAAAAAAAAAATTAAAACAAAGAAACAAACAAAAAAACCCCAAACTAAACCAGTTTTTCCCAGAACTCTCATGTACAAACATAAATTACTTAGAATTGGAAAGATAACAAAAGGTTATTACATAGGTACTACATAGTCTCCACTGCCACTGGAAATCAAGAAGATGAAAGTATTCAGTCCTCTACAAAGAATGAATGTTCAGAAAACAGGCATGAATGCTTATACAAATTCATAACAGATTTCTTAATGATTCTGACATAACAACAACTGAATATTCTGCTTTTAACTGGCTGGTTAGTCTTCAGACTTTATTTTTAAAAGGCATTTTAAACTTCAATTGTAATATTATTGTAATTCTCTTCCACTAATCCTGAAGGTCTTAGAGTTCTATTATAAAAATGTTCTTCAAATACTTTAGAAAGACTTATTTAGGTAATATTGTTTTCTTCAAGTTGAGTTTTTCCCACATTATTAGCAAAACAAATACATCCTTTCTCTTTTTAATGGAAAAAGAGTATCTGCCTGGATCTTCACTGTTCCTTAGATACAGAAAAACATCCAAATGAGAGAGAACTAAAACACTAGATACAGGTGGACCCTTTAAACTGTCTTAGATACAAATGTTTTCTGTCCATTTAATATGTTAAGGTCTTTCCAGATAAAAATTCAAAACTATTCTGGCATCTAATGCAGAGAGGAGTTTCAAAATTTGGCAAAGGAAGGAAGATCATTTATTTAGAAAGAAAAAATCTCAAGGTTCTCAAGACAACTCCATTTGTTTAGACTATACAAACATTGCCTATGATCCAATAGCACATAATTCACTGGTCTGCAGCAAAGCAAATACAACTCTAACAGAGGCTGCCATTTCTCCAGAATGAGACAAGATACCATGGCATAACATTAAGAACTTCCATCAGAGCTTAAAGACCAGACAGGTCACAGAGCTGACATATAAATAATTCTAGAATAAAACAGATAAGAAAATGAGCTGGAAATACCTCATAGAGGTTACATTTAATTGCACATTTAATGACATTAATGAGAAATCAGTAACTGTAAGTTAGAATGAATAAGTAGAATTAACCTCCAGTTGTCCATAATAAAGTCAAGGTTAGTTTCACTTTTCAAAGTCTTCAAATCTCCTATCTGTAAGGCACCACTTCATGGCTCTATTTGGAGCTCTAGCACAAGACATTCAAGTGTTCTGATTATTAGTTTCAGTTTGAGGTTTTGGTGGGTTTGTTGTTTGGTGGTTTTAATTATTATTTTTATTTTAAATGAACCACTGTACTACAATTATAATTAGGTTGATTAGAGGATCTTTAGAAGTTACTTCCATCCTCAACCATCATATGATTCTGAGATTCCCTTTTTCACCTCCTTATGTTGTCAATAACCATCTCAGTCTCCTGCCTTTCATTCATACTTTCTCCCACCATGATATTTGCTCAAAACTTCGGTCTTCTTCCACTCCCCTTCCCTCATAATACTCAATCCCACCAAAATCTCATTTGAATTTCCTGTATCTTCAGCTTCTCTTCTTCCTTCAGTGATGACCATCTCCTACTGGAAAGCTCTGTCCTCTCTTACAGTCCAAGTTTCCAAGGTCTGCCTTGGCACACCCCTTCTCAGGTGGTGCACCTGGTAACACAGTTACGTGCTGGGAACTCCAGAGCCTGCCTTCCCCTTTAGCTCTAGATGCCTCACAAGCATCTCAGATGTAATTTCAAAAACAATCTCTTGAGAATCCTTTACTACCCTAATTCTTTATTTCTGCTGGCACGGGATGACTTTTTTAAAGTCTTCAGTTTCCTTTTTTTAGGTCTCAATGTCCTGTCAAAACCTCAAAAATTGGCTACTCTAAGAGCATGTTCAAACTTTTTTATCATTTTACCTTTCTACTGTAAAGGAAGAAGAAGCACTTGCATACTTTTATTCCTTATAACACATATTAAAAGAAGTATGAGCTCTAAATCAGCTGTAATATCAGCAGGTCAGTTGAAAAATCCAAGTTCTCTGAACTGCTGCTTCCATTGCAGACAATTGACCATATTCCCACACATATAACTTACATGCCCTGTCAAAAATGCCCACAGAGCCTATAGTATATATTTAACATTCCCTCAATGTTTTCTTAATGTTCCCACACTGAGCATGTGTTTGCTGTTGCCTTGCTGCTACTGGATCTAGTGAAAAAAATTTTCTACTAAAGTAAATATTTTGTATGAAATCTTCTATATATTAGCTACAAATCTGCCAGTCACTCCCAGAGAGCCCTTAATTCTTGAGCTAAGACTGAGCTCTTTCACATAAGATCTTTTAAGTATTTTTATTCTTTATGGAAATATTTCCTATTTTTACTTTAAAATGGACATGATATTGCAAACACATCTCATAATACCATGTGCAAAATTTCAGCTTAGCATGGTTTCTGACTGAATCACCACCAACTAAAACATCAAGAGTAATTTGTAAACTATGTATGTTTTATATTTTCCTTCAGAGCAGTGATAGACTAAAAGCAGGGATCACTGAAGGATTTCAGGGACATACCTTCACCGGAATGAGAGGAGGTTTAGGCTGGACATTGGGAAGAATTTCTTCACAGGAAGAGTGATTAGACACTGAAATAGGCTGCCCAGGGAGGTGGTGGAGCCACCGTCCCTGGAGGTGTTTAAGGAGAGACTGGATGTGGCATTGAGTGCCATGGTCTGGTTGACCACGGTGGTGCTGGGTCACAGGTTGGAATCAATTCTGGAGGCCTTTTCCAGCTCAATTGATTCTGTGGCTGGACATGCCCTGGCCATGGCACTCACAGCCCAGAGAGCCAAACGTGTCCTGGGCTGCATCCAGAGCCCCGTGGGCAGCAGGGGAGGGAGGGGATTCTGCCCCTCTGCTCCACTGTAGTGAGACCCACCAGGAGCCCTGCATCAGCTCCGGGGTCCCAGCACAGGAAGGACAGGGACCTGCTGGGGTGAGTCCAGAGGAGACATTTAAGCTGATCAGAGGGTTGCAGCACCTCCCTATGAGCACTGGCTGAGAAAGTTGGGTTTGCTCAGGCAGGAAAATAAAAGGCTCTGAGGAGACCAAAAGCAACTTCTAGTACTAAAAAGGGGCTTGTAAAAAAGATGGAAAGTGATTTTTACATAAGCAAATAGTGATAGGAAAAGGGGGAACAGTGTAAACTAAAGGAGGAGAGATTTAGGATTAGTATTAGGAATAAATCCTTTACTGTGACGGTGTGAGGCAGTGGCACAGGTTGCTCAGGGAAGTTGTGGATGTCACCTCCCTGGAAATGTTCAAGATCTGGTTGGACAAGGATCTGAGCAACCTGGCCTAGTGGGTGGCATCTCTGACCTTGGCAGGAGGAGGGGGGAGATTGGAATTAGGTGATCGCTGAAGTGTCTTCCAACCCCAAAGGTTCTGTGATACTGTGACTAATAAAGTCCTCCCATTCTAGCCAGAAGGAAAGGAGATAAAAAGGCAAAGAAGCATAGAAATCCAAATAATTTACCTTCAGGTAATATTGTCTTTAAATTGGCAATATGGCAAAAATACGCTAAGGCTGCTTCCATATATTCTCTCCTCTTTTGCTATTGATCCTCAATCAGCATACCATATAACAGTCAACTCAGGGTACTTTATGTAATTATGACTCTGGGGGTTTTTTTCTGGAATATTTTGTACCATTTAATAATTTCCTCTTCCTCAGACATAATGAAAAAACAAATGAGATTGCATTACAGAAGTTCTATTTTCACGTCCTAAGTTCTTTGAGCTCAGTCTGTTGTTTGTGTCAAAAGGAGTAAAACATTTTACCCCTGCATCAATCAGATAATTTCCAGGACACTCACTTTCTTCAAAAAACCCCCTCTTACTAAGAGTATATCCTCAGACTTTAAAAAGTGGGAGATGAAACAATAACACTGTTTTATGCTCTATGTTGCACCACTTAGCAGAAGCATAACAGTAGTATTTATCTGTTGATAGGCAGAACTAAGGTATTTTTGAACTCTAGTAAAAACAAAAGAAAAGCATTTCCTGAATGCGTCTTTTTTTCCACCTGAAAACAAACTATGTTTAACGAAAGTTTCTTCCTTAGTAAAAACTATACATATGGATTTTTTTTAAACTGTACTTCTAACATACACTTTGTTTGTTGTTTGTTCATTACATCAAGTTTTAATACAGTGAATGATAAGCACAGTCACATCAACATTTTGATTTCTCCTTCATAAATTCCTTTTCAATTAAAGTATCCATGAAAAAGGCTTTACATACACACGTTTAAATTTAACTTTTTAAATTATGGCTTCCACATCTGCTAAACAGATTTTACAAAACTGATTCTGTAAAGTTCTTATATTTGCCAAGAGCAATGCAAAGCAACTTTGAAAAGGAGGGGAATGTTCTTTTGGAAAGGTAATGTGGATATTATCATGACCACTGAGAAGTTAAGTGACACATAATAAACAACTAATTTAATTACTGAGGTTCAAGGGGAGGCTTTGGCAGGTTTTTTCCCCAAAAAAATTTTTTTTCTATCTTTTTCCCCTTCTCATGCTTTTATGATGTTATTACTAAGTTAAAATTTCTAATAAAATTAATCACTGGCAATGCTGCTGCATTACACAAATCATTACTGTTATGTAGCTGCATTTCCCAGACTGCAAGCACAGAAAATTTCTCTGTCATGAGTCAGCTAGACACTGCCCTAATACAATCTGTTGAAATTCAAGAAGTGAACCAATTCAAATTTCAAAAGACTGACCCGCCAAATTCCACTAAGCTTTTTCGTCTGTCCCACCTCCTCCGTTTCTACTGGACTAGAAAAATTGCCTAAAGCAGAATACATAAAGAGATTAGCTAAGAACTAGCTGAAAAGTTCTGTTAAGATGTACTTCATGCATATGGAGCGTTATGTCAGCAAGAAAACTTTCATTGTTGTGTTCTTTTTGCCCTCTTTCAGCAGAAGTAAGTAATAGTTTCCTTCTGTTGAACACACAGAACCCAATGAAGGTTGAGTCACCTGCCAGACAATGAAAAATTTTGTACACAGAGATGGAGAAATCCAGAGAAACTTTCCATACTTGTTTGGCAGAAAAACTTCTAAGTAAGCTACCTACTTTCAGCATTTGAACAGAATTAAAATAATTTGAACCAGAATACAAGAAAAAAAGTCACATCCAACATATGTAAGATCATAACTACAGAAGGAACTGCCAAAAATATGGACACAACTTAGTAATTTATAACAATTCTACTTTTCTGTTACTTAAATAAACCCTACATGTAAAAAACAAAGAGAAACATTTAACAGAGTAAAAAAAAAGTATGTGATATACAGCAAATGAGCTAAGCAACTATGAAACCGTATTTTTCCATATTTTCAAATTAAACTGGTAGCCTTTTTTGACAGGAGAAATTACCATCATTTGTTACAAGAGTACGAAGTACACCATTTGTATGCACAAGTACAGCTGAATCTTAATTACTGGGGGGGAGTAGATTAAAACCTAATAACAATGAATGGGAACTGCTCCCATTCTCCAGTGTGAATGAACTAAAAAGCAACCAACTCAAAATGAAAATGACACGTAAGCATGTCTGAGAGAGCACAGAGCATAGGTGTTCTGAATTACTAAGCAAAAATCCTGCTGCTGGCCAATATACGCAACATTTGAGGAAAACTAAATGAGAAAAGGAGACAGAGAAGAACTGGAAGAGTATTGGTTTGGCTAAGAAACCAGAACTAACGCAGGTAAAGGAGAAGAGTAGAGACAGAAAGAGACGGATCAAGGAGGATAAAAGCAAGGAACAGAACGTAAGTTATCATGTCATGCCAGATTTGGCACGACTGCCAAATCGTCAAGTCAGCTGTGCAGCACGTTCATGGGAGGAAAACAGCAGCAGCAAATGCTAGTGAGTTATGACATACAATCACCTCTGACTGAGGAGCTGGCCAAAAGATGCATTCAGACTCAAAGGGTTACCCACCAATACGTCTGTATGACCCTTTAGAGATTATACTGTAAAGACACAGTAGAATACCTATCAAGAGAACCTCTCAGTTATGGCATAAAGAGTCTGTTTTTAATGAAATCAAAGTTCACAAGCCTTCTGGACTGAGTAGTTCTTGCTTATTCCCAGATTAAACCACTGGGTGATGCTAACAATACCAAAAGGCACTCTTCAAGAAGGTAAGAAATTTAAGAGCAGGAACAAATTTCCCAGAAACAAGCAAGCAAATAACATAATACAAGTCTTATACCTTTTTTTTAATCATCAGATCCTGTACATAAAATGGTATACTTGCAAATGTATTGCATATCTATTTCACCTGTTCCCTTCTACATACCTCTCCAAAGTGATAGAAAATACATGCTTTGGAATTTTGCACAGCATTTTTTTTTAAAGTACTTCTTTCAAAACCTGAAGATTCCTTCAAAGTATCGACAGATCAGTTCATCAAAATGACCAACTCCAAAATTGGGTCATCCTCAAAGGTTATAGCAGACATAATTTGCATATCACATTGGCAGAGAAGGAGTGACAAAACACTGTACAGTAAAAACCCAATTCTACATTTTAAATGTAGACGTTTATCAATTATCAACAATAGCTGTTAAGTCAAAGCTCAAAAAAGAGCATCAAGCCACACAAATTGAAATATTTCAGAATGGATCATAAAAGAAATTCCAAGATTCTGCTCTATACTGTCTTCCTACCTTCACTGTGAATTTTTCCACTGAATTCCCAATGAATTCACAAAGCAAAATTCAGATAAATACTTTGCTGTATTCAGTCTTCAACTTCAAAGATTCTGAATGCTTTAATTCAAAACAATAAGTTTCATCTGGGACCTGAAAGTTTCACAAGACTTTTTTTTTCTTTCTAAAAATCCTAAGGTAACAACAATTCGTTTTGTATGTAATTGCTACCTTGGAAGACAGTATAATGTATTAATACACAAATCATATATAGAAAGGTCAAGATCAAAAGGAAAGTAAATGATGGAAATTTTTCAATAAAAACAAAAGAACAACAACACTACGTGTTTATTCCATTAACAGTTACTAGTAAGTTCCAATGCAGTTACCAATGCTCAGTAGAATTTTCCTCATATCAAAACAAATACTATGAACATCAATAAAAAGTTTTGTGGGAGAAACTTTACAACCTTAGAAGAAAAGATATAAAAAGAGCTATTATGGAAAAGAACACACAAGTAGAAAAAGAGGCTGAGAAGGAATATGGAACTGAAAAGTAGACCAACTGTGTAAAACTAAAAAAATTAACTAATGTAATCACTGGACAGAAAACAATAGCTGAGAGCATGGAGACATGCAATACCAGTGAGAATCCTCGCTTCTAAGGAAGAAGGATTAACATTCAACATCCATCATATATTCAGTGCTGCTTAGAATACAGAAAAATGAAAGAAAACTAAAAACATTGATTACATTCCGAAGACAGGATAATTGTTGGGGCATGAGGTAGGAATGGGACATATATCCTCCCTCCGTCTCACCAAATTAAACCAACAGCTTCAAGAACCAATAAACAAGAATAAAATACATAATAGGGAAATTATGTTATTGAGAGGACATATTACTAAGAAGCAGACTGCACTTAAATACATTCAAATTCTGTAGAAGATGAATTAGAGGCACTAGAAAACAAACAAAGAAAACCCAAATAAGACCAACAAACAAACAACAACAACAACAAAAACCAATGTAAAAACCAACACACAAACATGCTCCAGAGGACTGCTTAAATTCCCAAAAGAGTGATACAGAAAAAGGTCTCTTCAGCCTAAGAAAATGGTCTCCAAATTAAAGGCATACACTGTACTGAAAACAAATGCTACAGGACTCATAGGTTAATAAAAAAATAATTCACTTAGGTGTTCCAGTCTGTGTTGTTGTGATGGGTTTTTCCTTGAGGAATTTTTTCTCAAGTTTAACTCACGGATTCAGTCTGTTTGCCTCCCTTCCAAAAGCCAATGTACAGGTAAAAGCTGAACACAACATTGTGCCCAAGTTCCTATAAGCTTTTCTCCCCTAGTATTTCCTTAAATATTAAACTATTTTCCTTTCATATTTGCCTGAAACACTAACTATATTTGACTGCATTAGTGATAAATATTTGGGCAGCTAAACTGCACTAAGAAAAAGAAGTCTTGCTGGTTTTGAATTACTTTCTTGTTAGGACTGACAGCTAATTTGCTTTGTTTCTTGTTGATGATGTTGTCACGTCCAAATCTGACTGAAGAAAAAGGTTGTTTATCTTTACATCAACCATTAAGATAGCAATCATGGATGTCCGCACCAAAGTGAATCATTTTTTCAGTTCAAATCAGCAAGGTACCTAAAAGCAAGTCTTCAGAAAACCGTGCCCAGAGTAGGTTAGAGAACTATCCCCTTAAGATATTTTCTTCAAATGAGTAACAGATTTGGTGATTTTAATGAAGTATACTGAGAGCTGTAAGGAGTCAATATGGTATTGAACTAATAATAATTCAAAGTCTAAGTTAATGCTGTGCTATTTTAAAAAATTGAGCACCAGTATTTTCCTAAGACTGTGGAGCACTTTACACGCAAGAAGTCTCTCATTTACTGTTCCAGCAACATTTAACTTCAATATTATTATTTCTATACAGAACATTAGATGAATTACAAGTATTACGTGATTCTGTTCTGAAAGTTGTGACAGTAAAAGCAGATACAATTTTGTGTCATTTTCCAAATGGGGCAAGCAGGCAATGACCTGAGATCTCATCTCCCACTTAGAAAAGATAAAGTGGGATGTAATCAATCTCCCTAGGGGGTACATCTGATTAAGATCAAAGGGGAAGTCTTCTGGCAAAGAACATCTTGACAGTTCAAGTTACTGTCACCTGCATGAATTGAAATTACTCAAGATCAGCCTTGCATGATACTGCAAAAGGAGGGGGGGTTAATCACTAAGAAAACAGGATGCTTTCTAAAGACCTGATTAGTCATGGCTATAAAATAGCTTAGGCTCACTTGGATCTCAAGTTTTTTTCACCCCATTAAATAACCTAAATTGGAACTAACACTTAGCTGAACTCTTCATTACACTTGTGAAAAATCAACTGAAATTAAAACAGTCAAGCAATCAAAAGCTCTCTGAAGCAACATCTCAGCTGACCCTACATGCATGACAATTAGTTTTAATTGGTTTTGCTGTCATCTTAGATTCCACTCAGACACTTTGCTACAGGTCCATCAGCAACGAACTGCAATCTAATAAAGGTAAGTAACTGAAGGCAGCAAATTGTAATTGATTTCTGAAGTTACAGAATCTGCTCTAAACAACGCAAATTTTGACACAGCTGCACAGATTAACTATGCACTTTGGGCTACAGAAAATTCTAAAAGTGAGTTTTACTTTGTATTTACGTATGAAGTACCAATCTTCATACATCGTTGTGTAATCATATAAAAACTTATCACCTACTTATAAAGACCAAGACAAACTGCACACATAAGTTAAATGCAAATTTAGGTATTTATATTTTCTGGAATATCCATCGAACTTTAAAGCACTTCCCTCATCCTCACAGGAATTCAGAAAGGACAACAGTATCTCTTCAAGAAAAGAAATTACTGTTCTTAGCCTCAGAACTCTAGAGAGTCACCTGTCCGGATAACCACAGAGAATATCCTTTTTTCATATACTCATCATCATGGTCTGCTCATATCATAATACTGCCACTACTGAAGAAGTCCCTGTATTCTTTTCTTACTTTTGTGTAAAGATAAAAGTTTAAAGCAATAGTTTACTAGACAAAATAGTATTAAATGTTATCATTCTTGAGGATAAACACTAAGGGACTTACACTACCTTAGTAATTATATTCTCCACATGGGGGAAAATGGTGAGGATTTTGCTGAGTTTCAAACTGTAGATTTAAAAATACTGAAGGCAGGATATAAACAACTAATTGCCTTTTAACAACCTTTTAACAACAGTCCTTTTAAATAAAAAAACCACCAGAGAAGTGACTTGTTTCATAGCTTAATTTGATAAAATAATCAAATAATCAATAATAAAATAAAGTATCAAATAACTCTAGAGTTTGAATATGTTACATGTAATGCCCTAGTCTTCTGTTTACTTGAAGCCCTGAAATTTCTGACTCTTCAGAAATTCACCTTTTAGTTCACTGCACAGCCTGCTGCTACCTGAGCAACCTGATCTGAGTTGGCTTTGCACTAAGCAGGGAATTGACACAGATGACCTCCCTATGTCCTCTTCAACCTAAATTATTCTGTGACTCCAGACAACTCAAAAGGGTATTCTACCATGCATTTAGAGCATATGAACACTCCTGGCAGGAACCCGCACTTCTTATATCTAAAACTCTATGAATGAAGAAAAATCTGAAAATCTAGTAAGAACAGAACTAAGTCCAAAATCACAACAAAGACATACAAATGTTATCAATATATCTGACTTTAAGAGCTACTGGGAGACAGATACAGGGAAAGCTGCAGTAGCTCTAGCTCCAACTTATGTCCATTGTCCTAAATGCTGTAAAGACATGTCTTATGTCACCGCAGTTAAAAGTACCCACTGACATACCACAGCAATCCAATTTTAACTTGCAACTGAGAGCACTCTTACACAGGTCAATCAAGTAGCAGAAAAATTCTCAAATTTTTTTGTTTGTTTTTCCCCAGCCAGAATTCACAGATGCTTCCTCAATAATTCAGCTATTCTTAAGTGAGTGCAAATGCCCAGCTCTACCTTTTCTTTTTACCTGGGACATCAGCAAAATTCTTCATTCTTACTTTCTTAGAATCACAGACCAGAATCACAGAACATGTCAGGTTGGAAGGGACTCACCAGGATCATTGTTCCTTGCAGATCTACATAAAACTAAACCACCTAAGAGCCTCGTTCAGATGCTTCTTGAACACTGCCAGGCTTGACACTGGGACCAATTCCCTGGGGAATCTCTTCCAGAGACCAACCACCTCGTCAGTGAAGAGGCTTTTCCTAATGTCCAGGCTGAACTTCCACTGATGCAGCTTCATTCCATTTCCTCATGTCCTACCACTGGCGACCAGAGAGATGAGATCAGCACCTCCCCTCTGCTGCCCCCCAAAAGGAAGGTGAACACTCCTCTTCTCCAGGCTGAACAAGCTCAGCAATTTCAGCAGCTCCTCATAAGTCTTGCCCTCAAGACCCTTCTCCATTTTGGTCCCACTTCTCCTGATACACTCTAATAATTCAATGTCCTTATGCCCTTATCCTGTAGCACTCAGAACTGTCCCCAGGACTCGAGGTGAGGCCCCACCAATGCAGACCAGTAATTTAGCATACTTTGGTCCCACCTTTTCTCTGCATTGTAGGAAGTTTCCCTTTTGATTTAAATTTTTAATTCTTAAGATGATCTACCTGAAACTGTGTGTATCCTTTAAAAATGAAGCTGTGCAGTAAAAACGTCAGTTGAAAAAGCCCTCAAATGTAAGCTCTTACCATTGACTGCATATCTTCTTGCAGCAGCTAACATTTCAATCAAGAAAAACCTCAGAAAAAATATTAATGTAAACGCACATAGTTTATAAAGACAAAAATAGCTCTACTAACCCTTTTGTAAACATACAGCTTTCAGCAAGGGCCAGCACAGTCATTATTCAAACTCTTCTTAACCAGGCCTGCTCATTTGCTGTACTCTCTTAATCAGCTCTGCACTGCATATGTATCTATAAATAGATAAGTTAGTCTAGGAGAAGCCATCCTCATGGATCTGTAATGGACTTCACACCTTTACACGTCAAGACAAAAAGCAAACTACTCTGCCAGTGCAGTGCAAATTACTACACGCGAGATAACCACACTTTTTTGATGAATGCACTCTTGTATTACAAACAAGTCTCCACAGACAATTTTTCTAAAGTCTTAAAATTATGACTTATCAGAAGATTTTAACAAGAGTGACAGAACTTTAACCCTACAAAACCACAATGATTCCTCTTCCTGCAAAATACCATGGTTCTGCACCAAAGGACGAGAATTCAGCTGTTCCAGAGACAGCAGAAAGAAAAAAACTCACCAGAACTTAACATAATTGATATACATAATTCCTAAGCCTCACTGTTGCAAACAGTTGAATTGCTATGGCTGACATAAAAAATAAAACATCAACTTTGTGAGGATAAATAAAGTGGGTATAAAAGTCTCCGTAAGTAATTTGATCTTCATAAATGCCAATTCTGCTTTATTTTTACCTCATGCAACTCTTGAGAACAAGTTTTTAGATAAGCTGCATGGCATTTCAATATAAAATATTGAAATATTTTAAATAGTAACTGATTATATAAAATACTGGTTAAACCAGGTTTGTGTGGAAGCAAAAAATATTACATTTACGTAAGTAAACACTGAGATGAAGACTTAAAACCTCTAACTGACAGAATATTTTAAAATCACTTTAATAAAACTACTTTATTTTGGGACCAGGTATCAGACTATTAATTCCTTACTCCTGGTGTTCACTTGCATGCACAGGCACAAACATCAGGTTTCTCTGAAGCCATAACATTTTGTTACTTCCTATACCTCTAACTTTCTCCTGGTTTGAATTTTATGAAGGTTGCACTAGTCACATAATTTGATATTTAGTTCTAAGTAGTATTATCTGCAACAATCTGACACGGCCTTATTTAAGTTAATTTCCAATTCAGAAATAGTCATTACAAGAAATAAAGCTTGTTAGGCTCACATACATTAAAGTCTTGCATCTTAAAGTGTTTATGGCACTAAAAATGCATGCAATACAATTAAGTTGTATTCCATATAATGATAAACATTTCAAAAAAAGTGGGTGAATCTTCCACATCTCTAACACTTCCAGTAACTTTGCAGTATTCACTACTTTTCCAACACCTTACACTCTTGAAACTGGTAGACTTCATGAGTACTTCAGCTTTCACTTGAAAGTACCATGAACTTGCAATATTATGCAAGTTCCAACTAGAGGCTCAGAAACAAGAAAGCAAATAACCAACTTGTTAAATATTTTCTTTATTTGTATTTTGAACAAATGGATGCTATATCTACTTGAAGATCTACTTGTCATTGTCTAGGAAGTCACCATCTGTTTGTTTCATTGCTAAATCATTCATTTGAATGTAACCTGATGAAGAGGCTCTTTAAACCAAGCCACTGTCTTTCTAACAAAGCAGATGAGGAATGTTCACAATATTCATTCCATCAATCCTGTCATAAGAGTGCTAACCTTCAGAAGAAGGTTAAAAAAAAAAAGAGCTTGCAGTTAATTTAAAACTACATTGACTTTTCCCCCAAATATCCAAATCTGTGAAACTAAACTGTAATGCTACAATTTTTCATGTATAGTGCTTGTGAGTCTATTAATGTAATCTAGAGCCTTCTAAACATGGGTGGGTGTTTGCTTCAAACCCAAGCCATTCTAGAGTCACTGTGAGACATGTTACTCAACTGCCAATCTTCATGTAAATAAATTTGAGCCAAGTGAAATATAAGAAACATCCCTTATTTACTTGAAAAAGTTTTTAGAGCAGACAAGTCATGGCCATGGACTCTGGCCCTCTGAGGTAGTCCCACCGTGTGAAAGAACCGGAAACATATATTTCATTTAAATGGCAACTTTGATTTAGTGGTCCAAGAAGACAGCTACATAATGTATTCTTACATAGGCACAACACTCAGTGTTCTTGAAAGACTAACAAAAAAATTCCAAAGGAAAAGCAGTTCATGCTGCAAGTAAACAGGTGCTGGAATGATACATCAACTTATAGATAAGTAAATTTCAGAATCATTCAGAAAAAATCCAGAATTATTATAGTTTGGATGAAATAAAGTAGATTTTTTTAAAAAAAAAAGATGCCAGGACAAGAGATCTAAAGGTAAATTTTATCTCAAACCAAATCTGCTTTAAGTTAGATTATTTGCTAGGTTTTATAATAAACATACTGATTGAATAATTAATTTTTAAAGCCTAAGTGTGTACCACCAAAAAAGGGAAGACACCTTTTTCTCATCTCTGAAACTTCGGTACCTGTTATTCTGCTATCCCTTTAATTCACTGTGAATCACACAACAGAAGAAAGCTACAAATGAACATAAGTAAATTATTTATTTTGAAAGGAGGAATGTATATGGAATGTAAGTTTATGATGACAAAAGATCTGCATCTTATCTCACCAAAAGTTCAACCTCAGGAGACTGAAATGTTTGCCAGCATGTTCTAAACCATACAGACACCAGTGAATGTGGATCTTAATTGTAGGATTACCTGACCAGAAGTTTCCACTACCATTAATGAGCTAAACTGAAGAATATCGATCAGATGTCTTCTGTCCTAGCAAACTGAAGATTTCACAAATCACACGTCTGGAAACATTTCAAGGAAAAGAAACATTTCCAAAACCAAACTAATCCCTCTCAAGAGAAATGGATTTAATATAAAGCTTTATTAGCAAACATTTGAATGACTACATTAGCTTAAAAGACTAACATTACTGCCATGAAACAACTGCAAAATTATCTACTGGGCAATGATTCAGAGACAGAAAGGGGGGAAAATGAGCTAAAAAGTCAATGAGGAATTGGTTGATAAAACTGTGAAAGCAGACTGATTTTGAAATAAAAACACACACCTAAAAAAGGAACAAAGTCTTGCAATTAATGTGATAATGTAACAACCATTGGATCCATATCCTACTTGCAGCTCCACATGGACAGTTCTGCCATCCTTAGAAGGACTAGGTATGGACTTCATCCTATCCTCAAAAACTGAGTAACTTTAACAGACACTCACAGCTCAATACCAAGCCTTTATCTATAAAAAGCTAAGTGATATGTACAGTTTGATCACAGTTTTTATCACTGAGAATCACCTGCCTATTCCAATCTCAGATTTATTAAATGGTGCTTTTTGTGTTCACTGGTTTGTCTGATGATTGAAATAGAAGTTGCATCCACAATTTCTGTGTGAAAGCAACAAATGGTAAAGAATTTACTGCATTTCTTCCTTAATAATCAGTTCCATAGTCACATAATATATCTGTTTACAAAGAAATACTTTCTTTCTCCTATACAAACCTTGCTAACTTTCAGTTACTGGGTCAAGTTATGTCTTTAACAACTTAAAGAACTTTCAAATGTTGGACATTTTATCTCTGTTTCAATATTTTTTTGCTATTGCTAAGTCTCTTAATATCCTATTCAATAAGCTGAAATGTATTCAGCTTCTTGAATATTCTTGAATTAGTTGAAGTTTCAGGATACATATCTGACATTTTTCCTTTTCAATCTCTTTTACCATCCTTTTTTAGACTGCTGTCATTGGAACTAGACACAGAATTCAATGAGTATTGCTGAAACAAAACATTAACATCATATCCTTTACCAACGCCCTCAAAGTTAATTCTCTGTGTGTGCATGCATTTTTAAAAGATGTGTATCTGCTTTTCCACAGCTTCATACTAAGAGCTTATATACAATTAACCCTACATAACTTTCAGGAAAATATTCTTCTCTGTGTATGATTTCCCACGCTGTTGTTTTGACCCAGTTCACTAACCAATCTGCTCTCAGAATCAGTGACTAATACTTAGTGTTCAGGTTTTACTAGAAATACATTCACACTTTCTCTGATAAAATCTGCTTTAATTAAAATAATTTATAGAAATATAGAAGTTTTAAGGCAATAGTTCAGTTTTGTGAAATTGCATTAGGAACATGTTGTTTTTATTTATGTTTTATTTATTCAGATCATCAGTTTTAAGATCTCTTCCTATTAGCTAGCCCAGCTGATAGATGATAAATATCTCACATGTATTTACAAGATTAATCCTTTAAAAGTCACAAACAAAACTTATTGGAATTAACAGAAAAAATTTCAACAGATTTTGGAATGTAATTTACTGCTTGTAAGTTACTAATGGATATTATACAAAAACTTATAAAAGGTTTTATTAAATAAACAAGAGAAGCTTCTGTCACAAAACTCATACATGATTTCCATGATATTCTATCTCACTTGCGAAACGGGATTTATCAGCCTTAAACAGAAGTTTCTGAACCGAAAACTTTTCTACGCTTCATCACCTTCCAGTGAAACCATGCACCTTTGAAATCACTACCAGCTGAGAAACGCAACTTCAGGTTGTTCCAATTTATTCCACGAAAAATAAAAACCACCCGACATATATCTCTAAACAAGCAACTCAGCAGTGCGATTTTAACTAAAACATATATTTATATAATAGGAGGATCCTGATAAGAGGAACAATTTAAAATTTCATTACTCAAACAATGAAATTACCTACAATTCTAAACGCCAAAAATCACAAAGCAAATATTTTCATAGAGTTTTGATCTATAAGATATTAACTATCATTAGTCATTACTGTGTAGCTTTAATACCGAATCAGATTTGAACATTAATCATGGCAATTTAATTTTATTTTCTTAGAGAGAATGCATATTTTATCTTTGTAAGCAAATGTGCCAAAATAAATCATTGTCTACCCTACTTCACTTTCTCATTATCAAAAAAACCCCCATTTTAGTTTGGTTTACTAAGTCTATTGTACTTCCCATTAGTACTAGAATTCTGGTCATTTGAGTAAGATGCATATCTCATGAGAAAACAGTCCTTTAAATTGAGTTATAGGTTAAAATTACCAGTGAATACTTGAGAAGAAAGGATTTCATCTTCATATAATAAAAGACGCAATACATTTTTCATGGGAAAAGACAGGAGAGGAAATTGCCAGTGAAAGATACTTGAGGAACAAAGTTACCACAATGGAAGTATTCGCTCAACAACCTCTATATGACCCCAAATCACGGGAATTTTCCTATCAATTTTCCAAATGGCAAATTTCTGTCTTCTTCCCTATCTGATATCAAGTTGAGCTGATGGAAGTACTAAAACTTTCCAGTTTTCTATTCTGCCAGAAGTTATGCCACAGATCTACTAACAGAACTGCTCAAAAGTATTGTCTTTTCTCAGTCAAGATGAGCCGTACTACAGAAGACGCAATAGAAAAGCTTTGCCAGTCTGACAGAAAGGGGTTAGGAAACAAGTTTAAGGGGAAGCTTATCCATATATAACCCAAGTAGTGCACAATACAGGTGACAAGTGAAATACTACGTTTTCTGGGATGAAAGAAGCAAATACATGCACCAAAATTTCTGCCTTCCCATCCTAAGCTAAGAACATTGCGATTGTCTAGTAAAAGCCTTTGAAAAGACTGTCCCTTCTTGCTCCACTCACTGCACGGTTCTAAAATGAGCAAACTCTTCAGAAAGAACTGAAGTACCATGAATACTTAAATTCTGTGCTTGCCAGATAAACCAACTAATTTTTTTAATGTGTACTTTCATTTGATGCACAAAAATACTCTCAAGTTTCTTGCTGTAGCAAAAAACTTCACTTTGGTATAACTAAAAATAAACCACTCAACAGAACTGTATTCCTCTATGCTCTAAATTAATTCTGAAAATTTGCCTGAACTGTAATATTGTACTGGGAATAAAAGTATCTCATAAAAATCTTGAAGAAACATTTTCAAACTTCGGAATTTCATTTTCATATGGAATATGGCCCAGTAAGTGAATATGCATGTGTATACACACCTGTATATTTATGTGCTTGAAACAACTTGGCAAGAGTTACTTCTTTTCCTAGGATGGAAGTCCAAGTTATACTATTCCTCTGGCAAATTCATCTGTTTCACCACAATGTTATTTGCATTCCCTACCCTATAAAGTAGTATGATGCAACTAGATGTGATTCAGGGTGATCTTTTTGGTAAGTAAGTACTTCAGACTCCAAAGCAGGTCCTTCACTCTATAGCATGCAGCTTGTTTTAAGAAGTAAATCTAGAAACTGCACAAAAGCACAAGCCTAAGACTGCAATTAAAGATTTTTAAATGATCCCCCCGATGAAGGTAAAACATCAGTAATTATTTTCAAGTATGCTTTTTCCAACTAGCCTTCAAACCTATTAAGACAGAAGCAGTGTTGAAGCTTAGGTTGTAACAAAAGTTTATATAAACATCTTGGTGGTAGCCTTGGCACTGCTATCTTACTGTTCTCAGCAGTTTTCAAAGCTGCAGATAGATCAGCGTTAACCCTATTTATTACATATAAAATGTTTCAAACACTGAAGGCATTAGGACTATTAATATTTATTCAAAAGCCTTCTTCAGTGTTGTACTTCGGTGCTTTTAAACAAAACAAGGACAGTGTAAGTAGCAAGCTTTATCATTGTATTTCATCAAATATATTATTTAGAAAAATCTATAAATTCTGCAAAACAACAAGACAATATAACTGCACTTACACTAAACCACACAATTCCAGATTCAGCTCTCACCTATGTTTTCATATGCACAATATTCCTGATACGCTAAAGTATTAAAGAAAAGTAAAATTATAGCTTAAGTTCTCCAGTTGTCAACCACACTGTTCCAGGCCTTAGCAGAGTCCAACAAACTCCAGGACTGTATTCACTTTAAGTGTAATCAGCTTTGGCTGAGCTGCTGTCAATCTGGAGTGAGAAGACAGTATGTAACCTGAAGCTTAGATTCTATAAATCTAGCAGAAATGTCATATAATCCCATCTTCATAGCCAGTGGGGCTGTCCTTCACAGTGTGCAGCCAAGCAGGCTGGAGATACCAACTTATGCTCTCCTGAGAACATACTACCATGGAAAGGAAAATCTAAGGAGCAAGTATATGGCCTATAATAGGTGACTTGGCTCTTAAGCTTATGGAGCACAGACTTCAATTAAAGAAAAAGAGAATCATTCCTAGCTGAAGGGAGCTTGCCAGTTCAAGACAAGCTGAACAGCATCGTGGGAATAACTGATTGTTCCAGGGGCAGTGAAACTGACTGCTGGGCATCTTCAGCAGTGCTATTCCAGACCTTCCTCAAATCTCTTTTCTGCCAAATTACCATGTTTTATGCAGTTCTCAGCCTAATAAAGGGCTAGAAAATAGTTGTCATAACAGAGAAGTGATACGCTGATAGCTGCCACCTAAAGAGACTGAAACAAGGCAGCTAACGGGAGAAGATGAGACAGCAGATATTCTAGATGCAAACCCAATAGGATGGAAATAGCTAACATATGAAAACTGAAAGGTAAGCGGAGATAAAAGTCATCATGAACAGCGTTCACTAAGATATATCAAATTTCAAAAGCCCCTAGTAGTGTCTAGGACATAACAGATGTCTTAAAGGAGAGAAAAATCATCTAAACAGCAATGGTTACAAACAGCAGATATATGTTATGCAAACTCTTCCTCCTTCATTAACTGTAATTTGCTGCTTGAAATTACAAAAAAAGATACAGAGAATAGTTACTAAGCAACAGTATATGGTTAAAACAAAAGTTTAAAACCATATTCCATAGAGCAGAGTAACATTATACTTGAAACACGCATTTGACAAAAGACGAAGAATTCAATTGTGCCTTAAATGCAAAATCCTATTTCTGAAGTTTTGAAGCTATTTCACTTAAATAATTAAGAGATAGATCTACACTGAAGTTGTCCCTAAATAACTTATCACAGAGATCAGTTTGTGATGGCAGTAAATATTCTCTAGGATACCTTTAAAAGAGTATGAACACTAACTTACTAGAGGGTGAGAGAGGAAAGACTTGTGAGAGGAATGCTCTACAGTAAACCAGCTGTTAATCAACCATAACCCAAGCTGCAATGACAAATCATAAAGTTCATGACTGCTAAATTTCAAGTTTGGCTGCAGTTCTGCTTCTAAAAGGAAAAAAGTATATGACAGTAGGGATGCAGAACACCTGTTGCTAGAACGTTTAATATCACTGACCTCTCTTGCTTATTCAAACAGCACTACCTATCACATTTGTGATAAGAAAACACACAAATAACAAAACCAGCATTATCTGTTTTCTCTTCTTTCTTTGTTATTACACAGAAATCAACTGATATTTTGGAATGATATAAACAAGGAGTTAGTTATGTCTTAAAACACAGGTTATTTTTAAAGGTCACTCAGCTCAGGTGTATTTCCAGAGAATAAAATAGTTTTTAAAGACTATCTAATTTCCAAAACTTTTTTTTTCTCTTTTAGGCAATGTATTAATGTTGGCATTTCTGCTACTATCACCTTTAATGCAGTTCTGTACATTTATGCAACATACTGCTGATGAAATGAAAGATCCTTGCCTTAACAAGTGCATCTTCCAAATAAGCCTAATATTGTGGCAAAGGATCTATAGGAAAGACTAAGATAGTGCTGGTTACACACTGTATTCTGAACTTTATCTAGAATGGCAAGGAGCATATGCAATGAAAAGTGATGGATCATTCACGAATAGGTGTGGGATATTTAAAGTTCTAGGCAATATACAGCCATAAATGAAAAAAGACAGCTTGTGCAAGAAAATGTCTCAATCAAGTTAATATCAATACTGATGAAAGCTTTGCGTGTATGCTTTAAGAACAGTGAAAGGTTGATATGGATTAATTAATTAGTCTCAAATTCATTTAAATGGAAATTATCTGTAACACAAACTTCAGAATTACTGCAGTTCCATGGAGAAGACAATTGCTTTTCTATGTTTGTCTTTTCTTTTAATGCAATTTTGTTCTAATCACATGAAAGGTTGTAAAGTTGAAGCACCGAGAATATGACAATTCTCATATATGAGAGTCTATGCACAAGATTTAATCTAGTTAAAAAAATACATTCAAATACCTACTTTAGCTAAATATCTAGGCTAGTATTATTCATTCACACACTTAATCACCAGATTACTGACAGAACTGACAACTTTCTTACTTCCTTCTGCAACTAAAAGCTAATAAACCCTTAACAACATGCAAAAGATCAAGAAAATTATTATTCATCTGTAATCCCAGAGTAACAAAACCAATGTTTAAGAGTAAAGCTTAAAAAAAATAAAAAAAAAAAAAACCAAAACAAAACAAAAAAAAACCCTGCCCATAACATGAAAAAAAAAGAAACAGTATGTTTCAACAAGCCATCATCTGGAATATTTTCACAGAAAATAAAATTAAATGAACTACTGAGAGCTAAATGTACACACTAATAATCGCATAAGTGGGCATAAACTTATACAAGTTAAGAGGAGTTTTCAGACTTATTCTGTAACTGCTGTGTCTAGGCTCTGGCTCATTTCAGTGTGCAAGCTGACCAGCTTCTGTTTCTCTCATATAGGAGTCTGAAGGAACTGCGTCATTTTCTTATGTAGTTTTTCCTGAGTTCAACATTGTGTCCTTGAACAGTCATACAAAACGCACTGAGACTCCCTGCTGGTAACCCATATATCTGCAGTCTGATGTAATAAATTTACAAATAGCCTAATAACTGTATATTAGAATATATTATCATCAAAACCTACTTCTAGGATTTTTGTAAAATGTAGAGCATATTTGAATGCCATGTGTAAGTCACAAGAAACAGATCACCTCTCAAAATACATCATTTATAATAGCAATTCTAAGAGCCTTTATTTGAATTACTTTTTAGTTCAGACTATTACTACAGCCTTAGTCACCTGGAATCAAAAGAAACTGTCACATACATACAAAGACTATCTCTAAGTGAGTATTTGAGTTATAGCAGGTTAACATAAAAAGTTTAAAATATTTGAAAAGCATTTACCTAAAACGTATTTTAAATATGTTACTTTCATTTGATGCCACAAGACCACTTGCAAATTTTGCTTTTTAACTTCTTTATGCATCATGAAAACTCCTGTTTCAACATGCCACCCAGAAAATGCAATTTTCTTCCTTTACTTTATTTTCAAACTGTATGCAGGTGGCAACCATTCAGCTAAAGAGAAAGACAGTGCAAATGCTACAGGAATCAGATAAAATACAGTCCACAACTTGCAAACAGTCATTCATTCGGTTTACGAAAGACTGTTTTCTCTAGAGGAGCTGCAAATGTTGTCTAGAACTATAGAATACAGAAATAAGGCTTAACAGTACATTAATATCCCTCATGTGCTCTCCTGTGTCCTCTTTCAGCCTCAGACCCTGCCACTCAGTGTGCCCCAAGGAGCATGACACACATGCTTCAACCATTATTTTCAGCACCTTCCAAACTCCTGGATGATTAACTGAAAACCCTTATACCTTTTCTTGCAAGCATTTTCAAAAACAGGTGTTGGTTCTGGCAACCAGGTTTGGAGTACACAGAACCTCTCCACACAGAAATACTCATCCTGTGAGTAGAGAAGTCTCTGTTTAAGAGACAATTATCACTGTGCTTTACTGTTCTGTGTGATGTCCAACACAGACTAAAACCAGCAAAAAGCAAAGATGTTCAGCTTTCCTTCATACCTATATTAAGAGCATTCCTGGTAACAACTTCCCACATCCATACAGGATGACCCTCTGAAGGGTCCTATTTTGGTGTTTAGTGTTAGATGTATACTCTCCACACATGCCAGTTGTGGCAGTTTCCTTTCTCAATGTGAGGCTTAAATGCCAACCTGTAGATATACAGATAGCATTACGATCCCTCTAAAAGTTTCAGAGCAGTCACTGTACTCAAGGTAATTTATTCTTCCATCAATGTCTAGTAAAAATTCTAGAACAAAACTAACAGGAATCTACTGCAAAATTTCCAGAGCTTCTTTTCATTGCATACAAGATCAGCAGTGCATTGTCAGGATAAAAAAAAAAAAGAGTAGATGCTTGATTGCACTTTTCCTCTGATATAATGAGAGAGACTGTAATACGTCAAGGTCTATGAATGCCAAAGCATATTAGTGTATAATGTCAGGAATGTCTAAACTGGGTACAGGCAGGTCTCCTGCCCTATAAAAAGATTGTTTCAGGCCTGGGAGATTTTCTTATTTTTTTGTTTAAAACTATAAACATTCATACCCAAAATCTCTATCTACCAGAGCCACATAAAGCTAGACTGGGCTTTGTCTCACCACCTTGCTTGAGAGAGAAGACCTTACAAACAGTTAACTTACTCACATGAACACTACGCAACTCCAGATATAAAACCTCTGCAAAAGTATTGTATCTTGAGAATCCACACACTACATTTCCAACAGTAAATCAGCATGAAATTACATCCTAATTATTTACTGTCACTGAACAACACAAAGATATAAGGAACATCTGGCTACATCTGATCATAGGTTCATTTAGCCCTGTATTCAGTCTTCAATCACAGCAATAATGATGCTGACAAAGTCTGGTCATTACAGTTCATTCCCTTCATTTCGCCTTACTATCACAGCTGTCATATAGAAGGCATTATAATGCCTATTGCATTTCCTATCTGTTTATGAGTCCTTCTAAACATGAATTTTTCTCATTCCTTTTTAAACTTGCCTTCATGTCCTCCTGTGACAACACATTCCAGAATAAATCTGAACAGCACCCAAATTTTTTTTCTTCTGTTAGTTCTAAACTTAACTATATCCAGTTTCAAGAAATACCTCTTAGGTTTGGAAGAGGTTTTGGAAAACAACACTTCTACATTCAGCTCACCTACCATCTTGAACATTTCACAAACTTTAATCACATACTCTACCTACTTAGACCCCTCTTCCCTAGAATAAAGACTGCCAGTCTTTTGGTCTGACCTGAGAAGCCCACAGTCTCCAAAGTTCAAGTTTTCTTATAATTATATTGTTTCCTCTGCATGCAACATAAACCAAGTTTTTACACAGACTATTCAATAGTTTCCTATTTCTGCCAGCATTTCATTAAGTGGAAATCTATTGGCTCGAACAAAAAAGTCAGCTTTACAAATCAATGAATACAGTTCTTCAACACCTAAGGGTCAGGTATAAATACTGGAATAAATGTTAAAATTAGACAGATAGATACAGTTGTAACATTTAATGACATCCATAACTCATTCTATGCAAAATGTCATATAAACAGTATTAAATGAAAAAATTCTAGTTTCTAGAATGCTTGGTACAAATTGCTTTTACTTAAACTTCAGAAAACCTGTTTATTTTAAGTATAAACCAATAGAAGTTTTCAATTACATCTTGCTGACAGAGACCATTTCTTTCTTTAGATTTAAACTCTCTGCCTTGACACCTAAGTACTTCAATGTTACTCTCCGAAGCAAAACACTCTCTGAGAATACCATATCAAGGCAATCTTATGGAAGTTATTTTTCCTCATTTAAAAATTGCCACCAAAAAGAAGTCAGAAATTCACGTGATACTGGTTATAATAGCTGGTATAATTCCAACAACTGCTGTCAGTTAGAATCATTAAGTTTGGAAAAGATGCTGAAGATCATCAAATTCAACTCTTAACCTGAAACTGCCAGATCCCCCACTAAATCATATCCCTAATCACTTTCAGGAATGGCAATTCCACCCCTTTCCCTGGGCAGTCTGTGTCAATGCCTGACCACCCTGTCAGGTAAGAATTTTTCCTAATTTCCAGTCTAAACCCACCTTGATGCAACTTGAGGCCTATTTCTTCTTGCCCTGTCTCTTGTCACCTAGGGGAAGACATGGACTGACACCTGACCTGACACCTGACCTGACACTCCTTTCAGGGAGTTGTAGAGAGTGCTAAAGTCCCCCCTGAGCCTCCTCTTCTCCAGACTTAAACAACTCCAGTTCTCTCAGCTGCTCCTCATCAAACTTGCGCACCAAATTTACTAATGGAACATGTATTTTCAAAGGTGTGCTACTCACTAACTCAGCTCACCTTTACACAACATGGTTAATAAAAAGAACATTACAACTTTTATTTATGTCTTTGAATTAATTTAGTTTTTGAAGCTCACTAGACATGGCCATAATCAGATGACCTTCCCTACTCAGACACCTGCTTTTTTAGTTCAGCCGGCCCAGTGTGGGTCAGCAGAGTGTCCGGGCAGCCCTGAAGGCAAACCCCATCCCAGAGCAGGGAGCAGGGCACAACGACCCAGAGAGGGGATGGTCCCACTGGGCTCAGCCTTGGGGCAGCCTCAGCGTGGGCCCTGCTTGGGCCCTGCAGGTGGACAAGGATGGGAAGGTCCTTCAGCACATGCTGAGGAGGGAAACAAAGCTGGAACCTCCCATGAGGAGCAGCTGAGGACTTTGGGCTTGTCCACTGTGGAGAAAAGCTTCATGAGGAGGGGAAGGGCACAGAGAGGTGCTGAGGTCTTCTCCCTGGTATCCAGGGACAGGACACATAGGAATGGTTCAGAGCTGTGCCAGGGGAAGTTCGGACAGGACACATACGAAGGGTTCAGAGCTGTGCCAGGGGAAGTTCAGACAGGACACTAGGGGGCATTTCTTTACTGAGAAGGTGGTCCCAGACTGACACAGGCTTCCTGGAGATACGGTTGACTGGTCAACGCCCTTAGCAACAGGCTTTAACTTCTGGACAGCCCTGAACTGGTTAGACAGTTGGATGATCATTGCAGGTCCCTTCCAACTCGAACTATTCTTTTCAATTCTTGTTTACAGCTCCAGTCTTAAGATGAATTACTGATTAAACTTTGGAGACTTTTAAGTTTCTGTTATTATTAAATCTCACAGATGGAATACTGTCTTCAAGCCCTGTGAGACAAATCAAGCAATCTAAATTGTTTCTTTTCACAGGACATGTCCAAATCATGGAAATACCTATCACTAGCATGAAGCAAAATGCAATGAGTTTAAAATACTTTTCTTGTAATTTCAGCCATGTCGTATCTGTGAAAATGCAATTATGCAGCCATTTATAGTAGTGTTTATCTGGTTTTTTCTTACTTGTCTAGACCATTTTAATTCACAGCAATTCAAGCATCAGGGATGTACTGAATCCATTTTTAGTATATTAGTTAGGGACTTGCTTAGACAGGAGAAAATCAGTCAATCTTCATAATTTATAATATCTTGTTTTTCATGACCTACAAACTATTCAATCTAATAAAGAAGCCATACCAATGTCTAACTGCATTCAATACCAACAAACTGTTTAAAGCATTGATTCTAGCATTTATTAATAATTCCTACTATGGAAGTAGTACCTTTGTGCCTACAATCTGGAACAATATATAGTTTGCTTAACTGTATCTTTACAAATTAATTTCTCCATAAAGCACAATGTAGAATTTAGCTTTTTCTCCTTCTGACACAGTCTCATCAGAAGCTGTGAATTTTCCTATTAAAATAATATTTTCATGTACCCATGTGTTAAACCAGTAAGTCAGTCCCTTTTGGGGGAAAAAGAAAACAAACCATGTTGTTTAAAGTAATAGATAATTGAAGTCTCCTTTTTACAGTGGACCACTCTACAGATGCATTAGTGGGGAAATTCAATCCTTACGGTCAGTCTGGAGTAAAGGAGATTGCGTATTTGAAACACCAGTAAAAAGTAATTCATGAACCTGCTACTGACAGCTGCAGTAACTTAATTAATGCAGATGCCATGTGACATTCTGCCATTTGATTCTAACCACAAAGATCAAGACTGAAGCCACAAAATAATTTCTAACAGTCTCTTTGACACTTGTCAAACAACATCCATCAATACTCAGTTACACCTAAAGTGAAACTTGCACCTTCCAATTGAAATCCTCAATCTTCCTAGCGAATTCAGTTACATTGAGTCTCTCCACAGGAATTATTCTACTCCAAAAGAATACTGGGTAAAGTTAAATTTTGTCCAAGAATTTTTGTAAAAAGAATTAAGCAAAACTTTCATGAAATATAATTAAAAATAATTTTAAATTACAGAACTAAAATAATACAAACAAAATACCTTTATTATCTAGAGGCAAAACAAATATAATATTTTCGTCCAGTTTTCACTGTCCTAAGTACTTACTAAAGACTAAAAAGAATGATATTTAAAGTAAATTAAGGCACAGTAAAACACAAAAACAAAACAAGCCTCTTGAAAAATACTGTCAAAGATAGACCTCAGTACTTACCCATCATTAGAACATGTCAAAAATTCTTCCTTTATCTTTGGATGCCAACAGCCTGAATTGAGCATTGCTGTGTGACCCTAAAGAAATAAAAACAAAGCTCTTACAAGGCCTTGTAAGCTGTCTTACAAAGTTTTACAGCTTTTACTCTGAATGCTTCAAGTGGAATCACATGAAAGCTGAGGGACAAATCAGACCCTTTGGACCCTTCTGACTGACATCACAATGATTTAGCATATTGTATGTACTCTATCAATTTCATCCTTGCTTGTTTTCATCTCTGAATTAGAAAAACCCTGACGTTGTTCTACTTTTTTTTTCTTTCAGAAAATGGCATCTAATCACACTTCTTTTTTCTCTTGAGAGAACTGTAATGCAGTGAA
Source organism: Eulacestoma nigropectus (assembly GCA_013397775.1). Taxonomy (NCBI): domain Eukaryota; kingdom Metazoa; phylum Chordata; class Aves; order Passeriformes; genus Eulacestoma; species Eulacestoma nigropectus. Next base: position 41,649 of record VZTE01005467.1, on the reverse strand, counting down.
AGGATGAAACAACAGGCATCAATAGAGTGTCACACAAACTTTTTCAAGCTACAGAAAAATAACAGGGATAACACTAACAACCAGGGTGACACAACACACATACCCAATTGTCAATCTACACTAGCCAAAGATTCTGTTGAAGAAAACTGAGGAAACAGAATTTGAGAGTCAAGACAGGTTTAACCTCATGTGAAATTTTCATAAAATACTCAAGTTGCGTTGCAAATTGACTAGTCAGTTTTTTTTCTTTAAAAGAAAAAACAGAAGATAAGTGTTTTATGCAAAGTAAGCAATTGCCATTATGGTGACTATGAATATAACTACATTACTGGACCACATATTGTCCAGCTGGCTTTACTTCTTTGAAGTACAGGCACATACTCTCTGACTATGTTCAAAGAGAAATTTGGAATCTACTCCTGCAATGCTTGAACGATTTCAGTTTGTTTTAAGCACAAACAAGGAGAGAAATACTGAAAAGTTAATGAGGCAATATAACAAATATTTTAGCATTTTGACTGTTGGACCACAATATACTGGAATTCTAGACATTTACAAGCAAAAGAAAATCTAAATTATTTTTAAGCAAACAAGAACTAAAGCAGATGTTATTTGATGGTTTTATATATGTATCACTAGCCAAAAGAAATAGTCATCTGACAAGAACAGCTTTAGGCAAAACAGCATTTAGCCTAGTTATTTGGCAATATACTTTACAAGCAATAAGTAAATCAACTTTATCATCAGTTTGAGCTTTAGATTTTATCACTACTTTTTAGGCTTAAGCTATTTTTAAAAACTGACTTGAATGTAAATCATCTAGGTAAATAAAACCATTGTATCAAAGTTTCTGGAAATACAAGGGCAAAATGGTCAAAATACAACCAACTGTGGTTGAAGTACTTCAAAACTATGAATGAACCCTTCTGTATTTGCATTTTTAACTACCATTAATAATACATACATTGTTGCTTTTGAGTCTCACACTCACAGCTTGCAAGTAAACAACCAACCAACTCCAGCCCCTGCCTTGAAACCTCCAGCCCCTGCCTTGAAACCTCCAGCCCCTGACCTTACCTTTGTGTTTGTCATATCCACAATGTACTGGTCTCCCTTTATGCATTCCATTACCGGGAAGCCATCTCTGTCAAGGACTTTTGCCTGAGAGTTACCAGAGACAACAAGAATGACATCTCCTGTGCTGCTATACTGTAAAGACTTGATTTGGTGACTATAAAGAAAAGAAAGAAAGAAGAAATTAAAAAAAAAAAGGAGAAACAAAACATTTTCATTAACATTCCTGTAAACCTACACTAAAACAAAAGTGTCAATGGTGAGAAACCATATTGCAGAAATAGACCCATGCACACTCCTATATCAAAGAAGTGAGAGGCAGAAAATATTTTACTAATGGAATAAAGTTTTTTATTCCACTGTGTGTGTGCATATGCGTGTGTCCTGTTTTTTTCAAGCACATACAGCTCATCAAACATGTAAAATGTCATTTCTGGCAAACATATTTCTTTAAGAATGCTATTATAACTCCAATGGAAAAATAGTATGTGTCAGATTTAACTGTCCAGAGCTGAAAATTCTTTTTCATCTTCCCAAAAGTAAAATGTTGAATTACAGTAATCTGTAAATTACTACAAAAGGACGTTGTAGTCATGCACACAACTTCATTGTACCTTGCACATCAGGATATTAGTCATAGGTCAGCACTCTTGCAACTTTTTCTATGGTTAGGGCTTTAATTTCATCAAATTCTAAGATAAAGTTAAATATACCATCAGCCCTGGAAACATGACAATAGATAACAATCTGTCTAGTCTACTATGTCTTCGGTGACTGTTCACTTGTTGTAACAGTGTTCTCACATATTTGTTCCATTGACTGCGAAAACCTGAGGCAGAAACCATAAAATAATACCGAGATGACAAAAACAAACTGGAAGTGGAAAGCTGACTGACAAATGAGAAGCCCATTTCCAGCTTCAGCATACTCTTTCAGCATCTTGCTTTATGAACAAATTTAATGGCTCTTGCTGTATCTAAGCAGATATCCCTTTGATCCCCTATACTCTGTTACAAGGATAGCAAAGAATACAAAGCAGTCTATCCACTTCACACCTGCCAGAATTTATATCCTGGCACATTAACAGAATGTGCACAGTAACATTACTTTACATTAATACTTGAGCTCTGCATCTAGATTACTCTCAAGTACAGGACTGGAACACATTTGCTAGCTAGATTTGGATTCCCATGGCACCCAAACTGTCCTTGAAGAAATGTCTTCCTTCAGCTTAAGAATATGACTGTGTGCATTCAAATCCTAGTACCTTTCAGGAAACTACCTTTTAACACTATTTCCCATCAGTAAAGCTAACACTCAGATGACCAACAAAACCAGCTATGCAACTTGTAACTTAATATTTTAGCATTTCAGTTCTTATACAGTAGTGACTTCATGTAATTGTCTCAGCAGTAGCTATTATCTGTTAAATCTGTCCTCAAACCATGAGTTACTACATGAAACACTTAAAATATCATAATACTTATTTTAAAAGTTCTGCATTGATCATAGTAATGTAAACTAAACATAAGTTTCTTATTCAAAAAAATGTTTGGCAAAACATTATAATTCAAAAGCCAAAAAGTGCTTCAAGTACCCCATTACGTAATACCAACTGGCAGCCAAATTGGACTGAGTACTATAAACTGATTTTTAATAGAAAGGAGACACTCAAATCTGGGAATTGCTGAAATAGATCACAGTCAATGTCTGAAAAAACATCCTGATCCTCAAGAGCAAAAATGAATACCTTCTCAGAAGAGAAGATGGCCAGCTATAGTAAGCTCAGAGGAAACACTGAAAGAAATTAAAGGAAACCCACAAGAGAAATAATATCTAAAGTCTAGAATATTCTCTGCAGACAGCTGATAAACATAGACTAAAGAATACATCAGATTCAGCTTTTGCAGAACAAACATATCTTACGAATTAAAAATTTTTCCTCAGTTGTACTCCCAAGTGCTCTTGCCCATTCACATGATTCATACAAACCTCAAAAAATTCCTGAACTCCACCTGAGTACTGTATACAGAATGAAGTACTCATTAGGTTATATTTCTCATACTCTAATGCTGAAATTGGCAAAAATAAACAGCCAACATCTCCAAAGCACAGGTTCATATTTTCACTTAACAGTTTTGAAATGCAAGAATAAAAAATAAACATTTAAAAACTAGACTAAAACTTCATTTTCACTTGATGCACGTCTCATGCATGAAAAGGATCTGACCACTAGTTAAGAATAAATAGCTCAGAAGTAAAATCTGATTTCTGAAAGAATCCACAATACATAGAGGCCCACAGAGTCTTCTGAAAAAAAACCTGTTTTCAGACACTGAAATACTAAAAATAAAACTACAGACATTAATACCATTAACATGGTACCGTTCATAATTCAAACAACATCATCTCATTGCTTCTTAGTAGTTCTGTACCAGCATGTTTGAGCAAACTTTGCTTTCATCTCAAAATTTCTCGCAGTAATGAAAAGCAACTGGTTTTACAGCACCTAGCACAATGGAACATAACCAATAATTTATCAAATCAGTCATGTGAAAAAATTTGTTTGAGAGACAAGATTTCCATAACTTTTACCTAAAGAAAAAAACCCCAAACTCACACCTTCCTGACTGTGCAAAACAACTTTTAAAATCATGTCTAGAAATTGCTTCTATAAGTAGAGTATTTGCAAAGTCCCAGAAGTTACCACTTTTCTGATGTTTATTGGAACATGACCAAGAGTGAGGCTCTGCAGAGGCAATTCTTTAAGAAAATATTTTTGGTTCTTATTAATGTTATAGCAAAAGTCTTGGGAAACTTACAAAAACAGTTCCTTTTAATAGCATTAATTCGAGTCATTTTGGTTTAATGCTGTCAAATCTGCACAGCACATTGTACCAGGACCTGCAGAACAGAGCTATATACATGGGTAGAATCACGACACACAAATATTTTCTACACACATAACATCTTTGCCTTACACTTGCTTTTAGCTTTAACGCCAAGATATGGCTTGAAAGTACCAGGTTTTTGTCAGGCTGGGTTTTTTTTTTTAACTTTACATCACAAATCCAAGGAGAAATTAACAGAGTAACCTGATATTATGCTACAAAATGGAGTCTTGACAATATAGAATTGATCTCAGGCTCCTTCATTTTTAAAATGAAATTAAATTTATGGCTCCAGATCTGGATTTCTGCTAACATCTAATGTCTCCATACCAGAACTACTCAGAATTCTTTGAAATTCAAGTCTCTGAATGCTAATAGCCCTTGCAATAAACTTCATAGCAAAAAAAGTAATATAAGAACATATATACACCTGGACACAAGTTATATAACACCCTACATAATGTTCACCAGCTTGTCTCAATGTCATCATGAAACAACTTGAAGTTGAATCTTTTACCAGACATAGTTCCAGTTTCATGTTTAGAAAAAGATACAGAAGTTGTATTTGAATAATAATTTTTTAAAACCCCCAAAATTAGTTCATGAGACTTGCAACATAAGTGTAATTTCCAAACTTCACAGCAGTCAAGTCTATTTTTAATATTATTTCATGTTTATATTTTAAGTACTTTATTTATACATCAACATACTCAAACTACAAGAATTTCACAAAGAACATTTATATAAAAATACTTGTGAGATCCTTGCAACACACTAAATGAACAGTGTCAGGAATAACAAATATTTTAAGTTCATATTTTATCATTAGTTTTTTGCCAAAAGGAGCTTACCAATTTATCTGCAAGCTATCCCTGAAATAGAACATTAACATACAGTCGACCTGTGGTTTTTATACAACACTTATGTTTTAAATCATTATTAGCAATTATGACTAAATTTGAACGCACTCTTATGTTAAACGTGAAAATGCTTCATTATAATAATTTCCTACTGTAGGAGTAAAGACTCTCAGCTGTTTCTGCTCAGTTATCACAGAGGCAGGACAATACCATTTATATCCTGCTAACTAATCATGTAAATGAAATTCATGCCAGAAGAGTCTGAATGTCACTTTACATTTGAAAACTTTAATTTATTTATTCCTAAGTGGCATGTGTACTCAATTATGTTTTCAAAGTAAATGTGCCATTTGTCAGTTTGTTATAAGAAGTCAAGGTCTGTCAAAGAGATTGGAATTGCATAATGCATTCTAGCACACTTTCTACTTTTCTGATTTTTCACACTTCAGAACAATAGTAAGAATCCCTTCCTATTTTGCTCCTCTTCAGGATAACAGCCCTAACTTTCTCTCATCTTTCATTATCTAGATTTTTAGCACATCTACAGTCAGTTATATGCATTCTAGCCTTCTAAACTGACCAAAACTCAGCTGTAGCTTTTTAAGATACTAATGATTAAAAATAGACTAAGTACTACTTACTAAGCACTATTCTAAGTACTGCTTACTCCGTGTATAATAAAGTTCAATCCTTTTTTTTAAGCATATTAAGTACCTTATAAACTGTGCCACATAAGTTAGACATCAGAAAGTACCTTGCTAAAACCACTATGTTTTGTTTTGCTTTATTTTATGTAATACATTTTTCGGAAAGTTCAGTGTGCACTACTGTCGAAGGAGCTCTGTATTGCAGTTCTCTGGAATAATTAAATGAACTCATTTCACATACTTTCTAAATTACCAGTGAGCAATACAGATAGTATGGAAATAACTCTCTAAAAATGCTTCCTGCATTTTCTTTTCAATTTGCATATATAGAAATATAGAAATAAATGTAAAGAAATTTTTTTTTTCTTTGAGAGAGACAGTATTTCACACTATGTCGCTATTCAGTAATCACTGCAATGCAAAGGACCAGTGCTCCATGAAACGGAGGACTTCATGAAAATTAAATAACTCACCCTTCGCTTCAGAACTCCTGGCAGCAGCCAGAGAGGCTCTCCACAAAGGGGTCAATTGTTTTAACTTGCTTCTCCTCTTAATTCATTTTATATAAGCAGAGTACATAAAGAAAGCGTTTTCTGTTTATGTCATTTAAAACTATGGAAGTCAACTTGTCTTTGGTCATTTTCTGATGTGCTATTAACACTTTCATCTGCAAACTCACCTGCTGCTTTCTACAGCAAGTCACTGTAAAAAGCAGGAAAAGAAATAAGCAAACAAGTTCTTAGGTTCACATTCCTTGGTATTCAAGGGCCTTTTAAACAAGCTGTCTTACAAGGCTTTTGTGCATTCTACCAGGAGCTTAACACAGAACATTAAGTGCAAAAGGCAGTCTTCGTGCTTACCATTCACAAGGCTGGAGTGACCGAAAAGCTTGGAGAGAGGCATCCATTCCAGCAAAATCCCAAAATTTTACATCATAGTCATATCCACCAGTTATCAAACGAGCACCTGAAGGATCCAAGCCCAAAGCAGAAACCTGTATAGAAAAAAAAATTAAAATCATATTCATTCAAGCTTTTTATTTTTTCTCTACAGTTCTTCAGGGTGTCACCAAAACATAAAATGCTACTAAAGAAAAAAAAAAAAAAAAAAAAAAAAAAAAAAAAAAAAAAAAAAAAAAAAAAAAAAAAAAAACACCCCCAAAAAAACCCCACACNAAACTCATGCCTCAAACAACCCAGTGCACTGGTTTCTTACTAAAATATCTTAGCTATATTTTCATTTTGAAATGTCACTACCTTGAATAACATCTGAATACTTTTGAAGGAGTAGGAAGAATGGAAGTAAAAATTACATAGTCTGAATAAACCACTGAAGACAGCTGAGAAAAAATAGTTTACAGTGTTTACTTCCTAACCATCTCATTGCAAAACTTGGCTAAGTTCTGTTTCTATGAAGAAAATTGTACTTTAGACTTCTATCAAAAGTACAAACAATATTTCTAGCAAGGTAACAAAATAGTTTAAGATTCTAAGTTTATTCAAGACAGCTCATGTGCGTATACACATTGCTTAGTTAAATTTCTCTTCTGAAAAAAAAAATAATAATAAAAAAGGGTATAAACTTGATTTTTTTTTAAATCACAGATTTTAAAAAGATACCATTGTAACAAAATAGGTCAAAATAACTTCTCAAAACCCATTTCTTTTATATACAAAACCAGCTGCTCAGAGCTTTTTAGAACTTTGAGGAAAGAATGCTAATGCTTATTACTCTCATCTGTTATTCTCAAATCATAGGTCAAGTAAAATGGGAATTTTACTGAGAATCTATTTTAATTCTCTATTCGAAGAACGGTAATGTTTTATATTACAATAAATAGTATTTCATATACTAAAATAAATAGCAGTGTTCAAATCACCACATGGAGAAATGAGATAACAGAAGGCATTTCACTGGAAATTATATAAAGTAACTATATAAAATAATTTACCTTCAAAATAATTTCTTTTCCTTTCTCATTTGTGAAAATATTGTATCTACTACCATGATTTCAAACATTAGTAAAAGATTAGCTGGACAATGTGCTAAATTAAATATTGGAAATCAAGTAGGGTGAGACAGAAAGCCATCTTGGCTGAACAGGGATGTTCTCTTGGAAATAAGGCAAAAAAGAAAGGTGTATGCCCAGTGGAAGCAAGGTCAGGTGACATGGGAAGAATACAGAGATGCTGCGTGGTACTGCAGGGAGAAAATCTGTACAGCCAAAGCTCAGCTGGAGTTGAAGCTGCCCAGAACCAGGGGGGGAAAACACAAATTTTTTTCAAATATATTAATGGTTAAAGGCAGTGTAGAAGTACTTTAAGCCTGTTACAGGATGGGGATGGGCACCTCACAAAGAGGTAAGGCAAGGCAGAGATGTTTAAAGCTTTCTTTGCCTCTGTCTTCTGACAAACCAAGGGGGTCTCAGACCATGACTGTGAGAACGATCAACTCCTAGCCAACCCTGAAACTGTGCAGGATCTGCTGCTCCAGGTAGATCCCTACAAATCCATGAAGCCTGATGAGATTCATCTGAGAATCGTCAAAGAGCTGGCTGATGTTATTCCAAAGTCTCTCTTGATGATTTTCAAGCAGTCTTGGGAATCCGGAGAGGTCTCAGTTGACGTGACTTTTTTGAATATAAGTAAAGCTTTTGATACTGTCTCTCACAGAGTCCTTCTAGATAAAATGTATTAAGAATAGCTTCTTCACCCAGAGGGTGGTTGGGCACTGGAACAGGCTCCCCAGGGCAGTGGTCACAGCATCAAGACTGACGGAGTTCAAGAAATTTTTGGACAACGCTCTTGGGCACATGGTGTGACTCTTGGGGATGGTGCTGTGCAGGGCCAGGAGGTGGACTTGATGACCTTTGTCAGTCCCTTTCCAACTCAGTATATTCAGTGATTCTGTAATGAAGGTACCTCACAGTATTTCAAATATAGGATGCCCTAGTACAGCTAACTGTCTGAAAATAGTGCTTTCAAGAAAACCAAGATGTGGCAGAAATGATGGTCCTATTCACCAGGCAACTGACTTCTCCTTAACGTAAATGTCCTGCTGTAATTCAGAAGCATTCACTTGCAGAAATCTTTTCAAATGCTTAATCTCTCTTTTGTGTTTCCAAAAAGAATATGCCCCTTTTAGAACTTAAATGGAAATTTTGAACCCTAAGCATTTCATTCATGGTTTCTGACATGCAGAAAAACTGCACACCTCCAGATTAATCAGAAAACTCAAGTGTTCTATTTAGTAACTTCTATATGAGGAAGCAGTTGTGATATGAGATATTAGAAAGCACAGATTACATATATCAAAAGTACCATGAGAAATGAAAAATATATATGAAGTTTCATTGGGAACTGTAATTCCTATTACACTGTACAAGCAAGACAACTGGGAAATTAATCAGGTTTCTGGAAAGACTCTCTAGCTTGGGAAATCTTTTCTGAAATTTCTCAGCTGCACAGGAATAGAGTCATCATCAAATCCACATCCACTAGATTGAAGAGGTACAGATGGGATATATATGTTTAGCTGAAATACAGTACACTGTATGAATATAACGAGACGACTGTATTTAAAAACACCGGGGCAAAACACCAAAATCAAGATATGAAGTTACTCCCATCTTTATGTATCTAAGGTCATGGGTAAGTGGTTTCACTGTTCTAAAACAAACAAAAAACTTCAAAAAGATAGCCCTTCTACAGAAGAGAACTTTTTTTCAATTATATATTTCATTTACTGCATCCAGTCTAATCCAGCTGTGCTACATATATCCCACATTACAATTCACCTCTGTTTTAGGTGATGACAGCTGCATTCTTCTGCAGTCAAAATACCTCAGAAGTCTTCCAAAACTGTAACTTCCACTTTACAAGGCCTTTTAGTTAGAAATAACATGAGCTTATTCTTTAAGAAGCCATGAAAAGATTTACTGGTTAAATATAAAGAAAAATAAATCAAAAAATTTTACCTAACGAAGTTTGTTAGGACATGTATTCAGGAAATATACAGCAGAAGCAGTTACTGTCACATGTAAAACAGGAAATTGATTTGCTCTAGTACACTACTCTGCAAAACCTAGTATTCATAAAAATTAATATGCAAAGCAGTTGCATGCACTACGTGCAGAAAAATTAACTCTATTTTGATTAGTGTAGTGCAACGCATCTTTTACAGGTGTTCGATCAATCCGCACAAAAAGCAATTGAATTTGTGTTGGAAGATGTGATTATACAAAGATAGAAACATATGGAGAAAAAAAATGATACTTCCAAGTTGGATTGTGGTTTTTTAAAAGAAAGCAAAGGAGCAGTAGTGGAGATAAAATCTAGAAAAGACGCACTCAAAGACAAGAAAGAACAAGATCTCAAAAAATTGAGAATGGTGTACATAAAAGGCACTAAAAAGATTGAAGTAGAACGAAGTAGCCAGAAGCAGAAGTCGTTGGCAATAACATTCTCCTTTAAACCCATGACCAAAGAAAGATCTAGATTAGACCCATGTGTACATACTAGGAAGGTTTAGCCTAGAAGAGGAACTCTAACAATTAGAGCAGACTTGATGAAAATGAGACAACAATTGAGTCATGCAGAGCCATATTTAGGTTATTACGAGAAATTGAAGAGGTGGTCCTGAAACACATTTTCAATTGCACTAAGAAAAGAGACAGACTAAAATAACAAATCAAGGAAAAAATTTGATTCTTGAACTTTAGCTGGTATGTATTTGTTAACTTATTTCACAGAATGACACAGTTCTAGAAAAGCATGAAGGGTTGAAAACATGTTATCACTTACTGTCTTCGTTCCATGTTGGAGTGTAATTTCATGAGAATCTGGAATTTTCTTGACAGGGTTCTGGAAAAGAAGAAAAATCACCTTTGTGAAAACAGTCATTTTTAACACCAAGAAAACCCATAAATGCAACATATATGTAAAAGTAAGAAAGGTTTCCATCACATCAGTCATAACATGAGGAGAGGAAATGGGAAAATCATAAACCAGAGACTGATCCCACATTTTTATTTTCATGGATATACTCCCAAAAAATATGATGAATAATTGTTCTAAAAACATGACATCATCTTAAGACAAAAACAGGAAATTTTTTTTTTTTTCCCCTATTTGGAAGATATTAATTCACATAGAAAGAAATGTAATGGAAGTACTCAAGTACTTCTGAGCAACTTTCTACAAAGGTCATGTGAATCATTACTCTCAAAATGCTTATTTATCTGGCACCACTCCAGTTTCCTAAAACAGACACAATCTATCCTCTTGATGCCTGACATCTTTGTTATAATTTTCTGTTGCCAAAGTATGATTTTAGAAGAATTTTAGGCACATTTTATACTACATATCAAATCTCTTTCCTTATCCATCTCTGCCAATCCCTTTACTATTTTTCATGCTTCACAGAAAAGTCTCTATAGCATCAAGCTGATTTCCTTCACACTTGTTTTATCTTCTTTATCAGTTCCATCTTTTATTTCTCTGATAAAACTGAAACTTTCATTATCTTTGGTTTAGCCACCCTTCTTCTCACTTTACTTAAACTAAAAGGAAGTACATTTAGATTAGATTAGAATTAGGAAGAAATTCTTTACTTTGAGGGTAGTGAGGCACTGGAACAGGTTGCCCACAGAAGCTGTGGATGCTTCATCCCTAGAAATGTTCAAGGCCATGTTGGATGATGCTCTGAGCAACTTGGTCTAGTGGCAGGTATCTCTGCCCATGGCAGAGGGGTTAAAATGAGATGGTCTTTAAGCTGGGAGGGCATGTTGTACATGTGCATTCATTAGCTGTCTTCCAGAGCAACCACTTAGCTCACTGAAGCCCTACTGGGAAGCAGCAAGATATCCCCTGCTGATGGGAAGTAGAGAACAAATCTTCTGCTTTCACTTGTTCCACATGCAGCCTGCACTTTTACTTCATTCCCCTGCCTTTATTTTGATCCATGTGATTTTTTTTCCATCTTCCTGTCTTCTCCCGCTCCATCCTGCTGAGGATAGGCGTGATAAAGCAGCCTGGTGGGTACCTGGCATCCAGCCAAGGTCAGCTCACCACAAAGTAACAGTAAAGGTTTTACAATAGCTGCACATGACATCCTAAAAGGTATAGCCCACACGGCACTAAGCGACATTTCCACAGACTCAGTGGTTTAGAAGCTGAGAAGCAGCTGTAACTCAAAATTCCCAAGCAGAGCTGTGATTATGAAAATGAGTTTATTGTTCAACTGACACTATAAAGCACACAGACAAAGGTATAATTATAATACAAATTAAGTTTTCAATGCTCCATCAGTCCCTACACTATAAACTGGTATTTGCTGTTCTTGGGATGCAAAAAACTGCTCAATAGCCACTTGCCATCCAAGCACATTCCATAAAAACCAAAGTGTGAAAAGCAAACAGTTTCCAAGATTCACCCACAACAGCCATCACCCACAACAAAAGACGTACTATTTTTGTGAATCAAAGGCTTTCACAGAAACCATCTGCTGCATTCTTATCTTAATCACTGCAAGGTTGCTTTTCTGCATTGGAATATTATAGAATTCTTCATTTCATGTACCTTACCACAAAGGTAGGTATTGTAAGCCTATATTGTGTCAGCACTGAATTTAAGTTTCAAAGACTAACAACTACTTTAAGAGTTCTTTCAATAATTCAAAGAAAAAAGATGAATTTCTTAATAAACAAAATTAACTAGAACAAACTTATTTTAATTGCTAGCTCCTTCAGTGGACAATAATTAAATCCCCATTTTCATGAGAAGAGAGAAGCACTAACATGAAAACATTTTTGCTTATACCATACTCACATTGAACAGTATTCTGGCTACTTAGTTTAGGGAAGAAGAACAGACAGGAATATATTCTGCCACCTGATAAATCAAACATCCTGAGCCTGAAAGTCAGACATTTGGCGACTGCTACTGGTGCTAAGCTCTGCAATGTCCAAGGGATGCCTGACAGTTAAAGTAACTGTTTAGACTATTCAAAACAAAAAATTAAGATAACAACATCCAGGAACATATCTTGGCATAGCATCTTCAAATTAGCTAAACATTTACAAAAAACCAAGGTAGCTTATTCTATTTTAGTTAACCATGAACTTCCTAAATAACTCAGAATGCTGTATCTCCAATGTGCTACAGCACATGCCTATACACACACAGGATAATCAGGTGCAACTACCACTTTTCCAGTTATTACACTCCAAAGAACAAAGAATGCCATAAAATTGGGGGTTTTTTCGCAATCTGAAAGAGAAATATAGTTAATATATTTATGCTGATTTAAACACCTGGATATCATGTAAACTGGAATATTACTGTAAATCTGAAAAAAATGAAAAGGTAGAGTTTGCCTGAAGTGTACCTGCACTTCCAGGACTTCAACTTTTGCTTTGATTGCAGATGTTAAGCTTATACAAACTGATTCCATAATTTCACTAACATTGTTCTGCAAAATTTGTATTGTAATTAAAACTGGAGTAGATAAAATCTTTAGAGAATTTCAGGGGTTTTTTTTGTTGTTGTTGTTGCTGTTGTAATTTTCTTTTAAAGTACATGAGGAAAAGAAAATATTTTAAATTTCTCTTTCAGCAGAAACAGAGGAAAATAGTTATAGTGTTGACATATCTCCTAATATTTTTACAAAGAATTCTCAATTCCTTGGCTGACATAAGATTAATATATATTAAATCTGTGAAATAAGAGTATTCCGTGAGTTCACAGTTCTTCTCCAAATGAACAGTCTTACCTTAAAAGCAATTTCTGCAAAGGGACATTGCGAACCAGCATCACATCTGCAGTATGGAATTCCATTTTTTTCAAGGAATTCCAGCCCTAGCTGAGTGCTAAACTCCTGTGCCTACCAACAATTTTCTATTTACTGCACCACTGTCAGTAAATATTGTGGATTTTTTTTCCTTGTTCCTTTTGGGAGCTACCTTATTCTCAAACAATACCCAGAAAATAGGCCACTAGCAACTAGAGGCTGAAACTAGATTAGTCTCTCCAGAATGTCTTGAAAAAAAATCAAAGACAAAACCGAAAAATCAAATAAACCAAAATTACTCACTTTTTCATGGCCCAACCGGAAAAGGGAAAAATGATGCCTTTATGCCTAAAACCTCTACTGTTCCATTTGCAGAGGTCTATATATCACTAAATGGAAATTATACTGTATGAGAAAGATTTGCAAGCTATAGGTAATCTTTCACACATCAGACCCTTAAATAGGAACTGTTCTGGGTACCCCAAATACTACAATTTACAGAGAAAAAACAGTTCTTTTTTCTCTGTGTTTGCAATTGCTCTTATAAAGGATCATGCTTTCTTTGAGGATTTAAAGACCATATGCTGACCTGGAAGAAAATATTACATTCCTTTTCTGGATAGCTCCTTTGTTCTCAGTTCTCTCCTGAAACACTGGCTTCCTAGAAACTTGAAAACACCACTCATTTGTGAGAGCAGAGCTATGGCACAGCATGAAGAAAAAAATGCAAAACTACAGCCGGTTGAACTAAAAGGTGAGCACTTAGCCTGCCTTGAGCAAGAGAAAAGGTTAAAGCTGGTTTGGCTACTACCTATTTTAAATATCTTTAAGAGAGCCACTGAATTGATCAGGGAGCTGAAGCACTTCTCTTGTGAGGACAGGCTGAGAGCGTTGTTCAGCCTGGAGAAGGGAAGGCTCTGGGAAAACATTATAGCACCTTCCAGTATGAAAAGGGGGCCCAAAAAAAGCTGGAGGGACCACAAGGATATCTAGCACTAGGACAAAGGGGAATGGGTTTAAACTGAAAAGTGGGCTAGGCTTAGGTCAGATATTAGAAAGAAATTCTTCACTTTGAGGGTGGTGAGACACTGGCACAGGTTGCTGAGAGAAGCTGTGGATGACCCATCCCTGAAGTTTTTAGGACCAGGCTGGATGGGACTCTGAGCAACCTGATGTAGTCACAGAGGTATTGGAATGAGATGGTCTTTAAGGTCCTTTTCAATCCAAACCATTCAATAATTCTGTGATTCTACTATACTAAAAAACCCCTTCTGCTCCATGTGTAAACACACCTTGCTCTTTTGGGTCTCTGGTTTGGTACACTCCACAGGGAAGATGCTGTCTGTTCATGGGCAGGAGTGATGAGAAGGAGGCAAGAGCTACACTTTACAGAGATTTCTTCATTTCTGGTGAAACAGAACATTTCTGGTTTTGCAGAACAAGTATCACAGAGGTGGTCTGACATCAATGATTACTTATTTGAAGACAGACAGAAATGACTGGAATCCTAAATGGGCAGAAGGAATGGCTGGTGGAAGTGGAAGGGCAGCAACAAACCCTAGCAACAACTGGTAATGAAAGTACCTCCATCTACTTAAGAAACTGCAGCAATTCCAACTCCCAGAAAAAAAGGAGTCCCTACAGAAAGCCATGTTTTAATCATTCAAATTCCAGGCCTTCTGGCAATTAAGAAAAAAGAACTTTCTATTTTTGTGCCTTTTCTTTAAATACATAATGTTCATGTTTTCTTTCAAGTTTTTTTAAAGCTTATTTTCTTCCCATCCAAAATGACTGTTTAGCATCGAAAATACCACACTGCTGAGGGGCAAGGTGGGGAAAGCAGGAAACTTTGAGACCCCTTGAAAGGCTTTTATTTTGTACACCAGCATACAGACTGACAGTGCTGAAATCTGCCTTGAGACCAGATACCAAAAAATTTCTCACTCTTCTATTTTCTCCAGGAAAGAGTTCAAAATCACAAATGCAATTAAGAAAGAGTAATCAAGATGATAGGAAAGAGTTAAAAAGAAAAATGTAGTATCTCCTAATAAAAATGTTCATTCTGTAAATTACGTTACATACTAAAAGTGAATGTTCTTAAAACATTTTAAGGACAAAAATATGGGCAGACAACTCATCAACAATCACAACAGAAAGAATGGGATATCTGACACAGTA
Source organism: Eulacestoma nigropectus (assembly GCA_013397775.1). Lineage (NCBI taxonomy): Eukaryota > Metazoa > Chordata > Aves > Passeriformes > Eulacestoma > Eulacestoma nigropectus. The sequence continues at coordinate 26,211 of VZTE01005467.1, read as the reverse complement.
ATTCCCAAAGCAGACAGGTATAATAGCACAAGATTTTCACAGAATGATGGAATTGTCAGGGTTGTACGGGACCTCTGGAGATCATCCAATCCAACCCTCCTGCCAAGGCAGGGTCACCTGTAGCAGGTGACACAGGAATTAGCGCAGGAGGGTTTTGAAGATCTCCAGAGAGGGAGACTCCACAACCTCCCTGGGCAGCCTGTAAAGTTTAGACATAAAATACCACAGAAAACCACTGAATTCTGGAGATAAACCACTGTTTATCTCAACCACCAAAGAAATCTGGTCCAACTGCTGCAGTATCTAGGCATAATCACATGTTAATACGAACAGCACAAGGCTTTAATTCATGCTTGTTGCTTGCTATTGTCTGTATCAAAATGTGTTTGGTTTACAGGTCAAGTATTCTCTCTCATACACCACTTAAAATACAACCTAAATGCTTCTTTTTGGTGTAAAGAAGTTATAGAAGTCCATAAAACTTTACAGGGGGACACTCGCACAACCTTCTTGTACTGGAATTAACCTCAGGCCCCCAAAGAAGCAGTTTTTTCCTTTCTATCTCACATCCGACTTCGATATGCAAGTGACAGAAATTAAGAGACTATTTTAGTGATGATGAACAGAGAGAACAGAACCCTGTTCCATTCTTCAATAGTAAGTCTGAAACACTATTTGGAGAAAGATAAAAGGGTGTTGAGGAGAGTATTTCACAAATCTGGAAGAAAACATCCCTCATTCCTCTTTTCAAACTAGATAAATGTTTTAAGCTGTTAGGCACCCACATGAATTTTCCATGACAGCAGTGAAAGGTGAAGGCAGTAGTAAGTGTTCTAATTTATTTTTTCTGTTCTTTTTTAACCTCGTTTTTCAAACAAACATACACTGATGTCATGTGTTGTTCCACAATCATGCACTGATTAAAACCATATTACTTGTAAAATGGGCAGGTTTCCCAAGTCACAATTTTTCACTCTTTTCCTCTGTAAATTAAACTGAAAATAAACATGTAAGATGTACACTAAGGTTGCACAAGTGAACACTCCAGAGAAGGATGGAGTATGATAAACCACAATATGAGAGATGGGTAGGATGCTGTTCTACAGCAACAGAAAAATATAAATATTTTTGGGTTTACAGGAGTGCATTACCCACAAACTTCCATGCAGAAGGAAGCATACAGATTTGAAAGGACATTTCAACAACTTTTAATTTCCTCTCTTTTAGGTGTTAGAATTGACAGATGTATTCTCATTCAAACTTGCACATTATTAAATTCAGCTGGGCCCAGATTCATATAATCTTGAGTTACTAAATGTGATGCATCTAAATACGGAAAACACTTCAGACTTCCTATACAGCCTCCAAAAATAAGCAAATAACTCAAGAAGAAGAATGAGTGTACCAAAAAACCGAAATCATTTGGAAACCTCTTCTCTTCATGAATTATTCCGGAAAGTGCGAAGCATCTGAATTCCTAGCATAGGTGCCTTGATTACATTGGATGAATCAGGGCATGTGTGTCTGTACTATCTAAATTTCTGGTCTGAAGATAAAGGAAAATATTCTGGAAAACAGGAGGATGCATGCAAACACTGGTATGAATTATCTGGGCTGGCATTCCCACTAAACACCCAAAATATCTGTTACTCATGGAAAAACATAGATAACTATAACTGCTTGATGAATGCAGAAAACCTTCAAAATCAACAGAAATATTGGAAAGGCCCTACAAAATTATATTGTTCCCAGTTAGCCTTTAATTTAGGTAAGTCAAAACAGCGCAGAACTTACATCTTGAATTTTAAGTACAGGAAGATCACAGAGATGTTATTTCTACTTTAGTGAACTAAGAGGTATTGCTTCAGTGTGCACTCAAGAATTAAAAGGTGCTTTAAGTAGATGAACTTCCTTTCAAATACTTAGAGGAAGTAAATTTAATTATTCAATATGGAAATAGTACTGTGGCTAGTTCCTCCCAACATCATCTAATTCACAGATTCGTGTAATTTCTTCTTATGATCTAAACCTAAGTGCTTTGTCAGCTTCAACCAGCAAGGGAAAAGACCTTAGATTAAATCTTTATTCCAACACAACTGCCTAAAAATAATAAATTTCTAGTGTTATTATAGGTCAGATACAACATATTTTATTAGATGACGGGTCAAATGGTAACTCAGAGACTGTGGCATGACACAACAGGTAACATCAATTAACTCTCCCCTTCCCTTTCATGCCACTTACCAGCATATTCTTTTCTGAAAAGACTCCAATGGCTTAGCAGTTTAGAAAAGGTATTACAAATAGAATCTCAGCATGTTTGCAAGCACCTTTTTTAGATATAAACATCATACTTCTAAAGCACAGCAAAAAGCCTGCTTGATCTGTTTTCTTGGGGCTACTTTTAGATCGATTTCAGGAGGTTGCTATTTTTCATCTAGATTCCAAAATCTCATTCAGATAAATTTCTAAATTTCTAACAAGCCTTTGATTTATGAAGTCATAGTTTATATTAATGGTTATGACCTGGGAATTGTTCTCACAAGGTATACCAAAGAAATTCTCTTGAGCCTTTTCCAAAACAAGTTATCATCATTGATAAAACTGATTTAAATCTAAAATTGCCTGGAGTCATGCCACAGTCTCTGAGTTACAGGTGTCTCCCAGAAAGCTGAGTGTTCCAGTTACACTCTACTCACATAACCACCCACCTGTTTCATCTTTATCTTCTCAGTTTCAAATGTGTATAAATACAAATACTTCATATTTGCTGAAACAGTACGTACAACTGCCACATATCACCAAAAAGCACCCGTGTTCAGTGAAGCCACAGTTTTACTACAGTAAAAAAATACAAAACATTACTGCTACCTGCCATGTTAGGAATGAAAAAAATCTCTAGCATTTTCAGTCAGGCATATCCTTTATTAAGGTTATTCTTTAGAGTTTAATAGAATACTTTGTTTTATCATAATGGAATACTTCCATTTACCCTGGAACAGTAAAACAGCTCACACAACCATAGATCAGCTGACAACGAGGAAAAATAAAACAAACTCTGAAAGCTCTGTTCAGGTTGGTAGGTTACCATACCAGAGCTTAATTATGAAATCAGAAAGGATAAATAATTGTGAACTTTTAAGTCTTTGGAGTAGAAGTGACAAATGTTTAGTTCAGATGCAAACAGGCATTCACCGACTTTACATTCAGCTTGTGTAGAATTTTGTACCACAGATTCCATGTTGGATTTCTACCACAAGGAATATGCCATAAAAGACATCCATGTAAGAATCCAAAACCAAGACATGAGATGCACAACCAGAATGAAATTAACATTCGTTAATGCATAACATTTTTCAGCCTGCTAGCCAGTTCACTTAATTACTTACATTAAACTTGCTCCAAAATATCTTTTATCTAAACTACACAGACACTTCATCATTGTCACCATTTGGCAAACTTAAGGGAAAAAAGAGCATGAAGCTCTTTCACCTGACTCACCAAGAGAAACCATGAACACTTAGATGCTTTTCACTCTTTAAAATAGCTTTACTGTTCTCTAGATTTAGCCTCTGTCTTAAAACAAAAGTACTTTTCTTGACTCGTCAAAACTTAAAAAAACCAACACAACCAATAGATGATCGATATTTGGCACTGCTATCTAAAAGAGATATAGTATTACTACAACTGAAATAAAATGCATTTTTCCTCTTATCAAAAAAGAGCCTTATGCTCATTTTAAAACTTCTGGTGAACATGTTAGTATAAAACTTCATAAGCATCAGGATGATACCTCTATACCAGTATAACAGCAACCTCATGAGCAGGCCATCTCTTTTAAATTGTTTGTGGTTTAATAACCAAAATTAAAACAATACACCATTGGTGTAAAATAATACTACCATTGGTGTAGACCAATCCTTGACCTTTGACTGTGCAATTTATTTCACTCCTACATACCTCAGTTTCCTCATCTGAAAAAATGTGAATAAATACCTTTTTCAAGGAATGTGCTATCAGGTTTTCAGCAATGTTGGTGAAGTTTTTCACATTCCCTACAGATCCTGCTGTTCTCAGCAAACACACTACAGTCAGCAAACTAGACAATCACAGCTCAAGAGAGAGAGATGTCCACAGACTCCACTTTTCAACAGTACTCCAACTGTTATTGTAAAATGTGTACATTCAAATGTTTACTTCAGCATCTTGAGAGACAGAAATTTATGCAAAACATCCCATCTAGTGACAACGACTGCAGTTGTCTAAAAATTTACCAAAAAATTAGGGTAATGAATTAAAAGTGTATGTGTATGTGTGTGTTTGTCAGCTAGTCACGGAAAGAAGATATGCAACCACAGGGTGAACGTAGGGGGATGAGGGTTAAAAATTACAGCATGTCTCTGTTACTGCAGGAAGGAAGAACAATTTCCTATGTAGCTTCCACAGCTGGTTCCAATTCTATTACTGTTTCGATTACTAATTCTCCCATGCCACCCATAAATTACCTTCAAAATGTTAACATTTAAGCTCTCTTATAGCAGCACAATTTTATGTAATGTGACAAGAGAATAAATTGCTAAGTGACTTTACTATGCATCTGGAAAGAGGAAGAGATACATTTATATTGTACGGACTTGAGGTCCCTGCTTGGTAGAAACACACCTTCCTTTATGCTTCATCCAGGCATATTCTTTTATCTAAAGCTTATGGCAGAAGAAAGCAGTGCCTTAAGGCCAGATTATGTACCTCACATTGCTTAAATGGTTGTAATACCCAACGACACTGCAATACTAAGGCAAGTACTAAGCACTAGGTTAAAAACGGTAACTAGTGTGAATATCCTGGTTTTATTTGTAATTATAAAGCAAATAATTGTAAAATGTTGTGCCCAACAATTACGAAACATGCTTGTCTTCTATGCATTTATATGGTATATTTTACTACAGTACCTATAAATGTTGAGATCCCTCCGGCATATTGTATCAAAAATATAATTTCCATACACATAATGTAGTCTGAAAATTCCAACTGATTAGAATTAAACCTGACAGGACACACAGCTAGACAGAGAGCTATTGATTTCTACAAAGCAATCAAACTATAATTGTTCAGTATGGCTCAGTTCTGGGTTACACAGGAAAAGAACAAAGACATCAACACATCTTTCAGTGGAATGCTGCCCAAGTTAAATCCAACACTTATAATAGTCATTCCTCAAGGAGCCTGAGGTATACGACTATACAGAAGCAATGCCTTCACTTTTTTACCCAGACTAAGATAAAGATCCATTGTCTTGACAACAGACAACATTTTAGCTGTGTGCATGGAAAAGAACACAAAAATTCAACATCATACCTTACTGAAATGCCTCACTTCACAGATTTGTATTGACATTATTTAAGATCTCATACATCTTTCTTCCTTCATAACATATAGAAAATGTAGATTAGATACAACCTATGATATCTGTCCTTATTCAATAGGTTTCTTGATCTTCACAAGGAGTTGCTGCTCTAACTATCCACACTATACAAATATTACTTGAGTTACAGGAAAAATCTTCCTTTACAATCTAAAATTTAAGTTTGGATTATATAACTCAAATGAAGTTGCTATTAATTGTATACATAATAAACTTGTTAACCTAGTTGAAACGGATTAACAACAACATGCATCTTCAACCTGGTCTTAACAAAAGTTACCAATATATTTTTAGGTCATACCAATCTAGTACAAAGATGGCAACTTCAGATATTCAGATGAAGCTCTACAGTTACTTTCTTTGCAAGAGTCAGGAAAGAAAAGCACAGTCCATAGATATAAAGAACTCTAGATTTCAGACCACATATCTACTACATACCTGCCATAAAATTTTCAATATGACAGTTGCTTTTGCGCTTGTATGTTTTAAATAGGATAAAATGTCCCATCTCACAGGCGTGCTACCCTGATACTCCAGTAAATATAGTAGGTTTGTTCACTGAGCCGCTTGGATTCCACTAAGACAGAAACCATTATTAATGCCTATTATTTATAAAGAATCATTGAATAGTTTAGTTGATAGGGACCTGTAAAGGCCATCTAGTCCAATGCCCCTGCAATGAACAGGGATATCTTCAACTAGATCAGGTTGCACAGACCTCTGTTCAATCTGGTCTTGAATTTCATTTCCAGGGATGGCACATGTACCATCTCTCTCTGGGAGACTTGTTCCAGCATTTTACCGGCCTCAGCGTAAAAAACCTTATATTTAAGCTAAATCAACCCTCTTTTAGCTCAGTGCCATGACCCTTTGCTCAATAACTACAGACCCTGCTAAAATGTTTGTCCCCATCTTTCTTTTGGGGCTCCTTTAGATACTGGGAGGCTGCAGTGAGGTCTCCTCAGTGCCTTCTCTTCTCCAGGCCTCAATTCTCTCAGACTTTTCCTCATAGCAAAGGTGCTGCAGCCCTCCGAGCATCTTTGTGGCCCTTCCCTGGACTCAAGGTGAAAGGTCTATGTCCTTCTTTTGCTGGAGACTGGCAGAACCCTCTCCTCTCCCTGCCCATGGTGCTCTGGATGCAGCCCAGGACACATTTGGCTTTTGGGGCTGCAAGCACACATTGCCAGGTCATTTCATTTCCAAGTCCTTCTTGGCAGGGCTGCTCTCCATGCCTTTGTCCTTCAGGGATGCAAAAATAAACAAAAAAAAACCCACAACAGGGAAAAAAAAAAACCCGAGATTTGTGTATAATGCTTTTGTTACAAGTGCAGTCTTGCTGTTGTTGAGAAAACAGATACATGGTATTTCATACCTCCTGGCTGACTGATTGGTGAGGTTCCTAGGGAATGCATGATTCTGTAACTACTGTTTCCATTAAAAAAGCAAGCTCAAAAATCCTCTAGCAGTTCTTCCCCTGTAACAAGCAAGTCCAACATGATATTCTATCAAAAGAGAAACAAAAGTACAAAATACGCCAAAAATGTGCGTGAGAGAAGCAGCAAGCTTATAAACACTTACTGGCTTTTCACAGGAAAGGATGAAGTGGTGGAAAGGAACATATGACCCATAAAATAATCTGAATCAAATGCAGTCCAAGATTTTTCACTCATATTTGTTCAAATTCCCTGTTATGGACATATTCCAGACAACTCATAAGGAAGCCAAAACAAGGATTCCCAATTTTGCATAGTTTGCTGCACTTGGGCAGAATTTAACTCCTGTTTCTGGAATTCATTCTGTAAGCCCAAATTCTTCACATTAACCTCATGTTTGACATCCTCCTTGAACGTGTGAGCCACAAAATGACATGGTTTAGTTCTGAAACTAATGCTATCTCACATAACACCTACTGCTGTCCCAGACTCGACTGTTTCCCAAGCCTCTTAAGAATTTATATTTCACCTCTTGGGAGCCACACAAAATGGCCAGTAGATTTGCTTACAAATCAAACTGTTTTGCTATGAGTTTTTCAATGCCATTATTCTGTTTACAGAAAAATTGAAAAGTACGGGTCACTTGAAGGCAATTTTCTTTACATTCTTGCTTTCAGAATTTACCTGGCCTTCCGTATCATACATTTCAGATACTCTGGATCCTCAGTTCATTTAGCTACCACAACTTATATCCAGTCTGAGACAGCAAAAATGGATCACTGTGTAGAGAATGATGGCAACCCCTTGTCTTTAGGTTCCTCTCATGAGATCTGATAAACCACCACAGGGAGGAAAAGACAGGAAGAAACTTCCTTTACTTTATTTAAGGAGTAAAATTAGGGAGTTTAGTATTCACTTCATAAATCAATTCTTTCAGAAATGACTATGTAGGGCAATCTGTCAAAACGGGAAAACCTTTAAAATGCAGAAACCCTGATACTGGGTAAGTTGTTCCTACCTGTGAACCACTTACCCTTAGAATTTCAGTGTAATACAGAATTAAGGAAATACAGAAAGCAAAAGAATCCTGCTTTTAAAACACTGCCATCAGTTTGAGACAAACAGGTACAAAAATTATTAAAACCCACTATAAATTACTCACGTATTCTGAAATCCTCACAGTCACTATGATACTGAACCATTCCAGTAGCATGGACCATAGGTGAGGGAACAAGCTAGAAAGAGTGAGCAAATGCATATAAATAGATTTTTGCAGCTGGTTGTGGATATCAAGGACTTACAAGTATCTATTAATACTGACAGGACCAGGCAGATAGAAATTGCAGTATTAAAATTTTTCACAATAAAGAGAGTGGGAGAGTTCTGTCTAAGACACTGGAATTTTTCATAAGGTTACATATTTGCTCCAAGATGATATTTACTGTTCAAGTATCCACAAATTTGCACTTAAAGAACTCAACCAATAAGCTACAATGCGAACTGCATGCAATTTAACCTATCCACCCCAAAGGATGAAAAACCTGAGATGACCTTCTTAGAACTTGTAATTACAACGAGGTATGGTATGTTAAGCCTAATGCTTACACAGTAAGCCCTTCTCACTGTAAAAGTGCCAAGCTGAGAGATTATTGTCAGTGTGCCTCCTGCATGCCTTTTAGCAAGAAGAATGGCACACAGCGAGGTCAGGCAGTGCATTGTCAGGGGCTGCCACACAGTGTTTTCAAAGCCCCTACAAAATCCAAAGCTGGGTTGTTTTCTTCTATGAAAGATGAGTTGTTACAGGTTAAAGATAAATTAAATATTATTTATTCAACTTATTCCCAGTAGAAACATTCTGTACATGTTTGGATTCACATCAGCTCTTGGCCCACAAACTTCCTAACACAGAAAGCCTAAATCTACCAATGATCTTTCTTTAAGAGGATCTGTGCCTCAATCACTTCCTGATTTAATTTTCTTTATCTACAAAAACTTCAATACCTACAAGGAGCTTTGAACCAAAATCAAAGGAATTTCTAGGAAGTTCTAGTTACTGGGAAATTCTCCTGCTCAATTTAGTTCTGAAAATGAGCCAACTACTTCAGTAGCTATGTAATCATAAGAGAAAACACAGCATAAAAATGCTTTTTCATTTACATATAAATTTGTTTTTAAATGCTCCAAAAAAAATGTTACTAACTAATATTCTAAAAAGGTGAACACACAAGAAGTGCCAAGGTTGACTCCAGAAAAAAAAGAAAAATCTTCTTACTATACTGGGAAAGCAAGTATGTTTTAAAAACACATAATCATCAGAATGAAACATGAATCTGCAATCCTACGTTTTCCATTTCTTTGTCTCTCCATGCTTTGGAAATTTTCAATACTTTAAAGTATTACTCAGAGTAACATTAACTCTTCTTCAGACTCCCATCCACAAGATGCAGCTAGACACAAAAGTTTCTCAGAGAACTTGGGTAATTTCTGTGATACTCTGTGATCTTTCTGTGATAACTCTCCCACCCACTCAAACTTGGTTGCTGAGTCCATCATGAGTATACTCCCTAAAAGTATTAGACAGAGTTGCAGCTTCCATTAGTTCCTACACTGTGAGATGGTTCTCAAGAGGTAAACTAATGCAAATTGCATTAAACTACATGAAAATAATTACAGAGTTAAACTACAGCTGACAGCCATTATATTTTTTACAGGATAGGACTAGTTTTCATAACTATCATGTGAATTGGGCAGATACTTATTTAAAATAGCCTTATAAACAGCATAGTTATAGCTGATTTAGATTTAGTGACATTCATTTTACCCAAGGGAATTCATATTTCTGCTGAAAATGCATTGCATTATTTTACTACTCCTCATTCATTGAAACACTGAATGCAGTTCCTTATTCGGACAATAAGACTTTGAGAAATCACAGGAAACTACCATTAGGCCTTCTCATAAATTCACCATCTATTCAATGTATCACAATTGTCTTCCCTAAGAAAAATATTTTATAGACAGCAACTAGACTAAGTCTCACATCATTAATGTACAGATAATTGAAAGTATCTGCCTTTAAAACTGCAGTGGTCCAATGAAGAAACTTATTACTTACAGGCTTGCATTGTCACAAATATAAACATTTGCTATTTTAAAAATACATTTTTCAGAAGTTCCTTTACAGAAAGGAGAAAAATATGACAGTCACAAGAGATAGGGATACAAGCAGGAATGGGACAGAGAGGATCAACAGAATGCCTGATCCCTAAAAGGAACCTTAGGAAGAGCAATTAATTATGACAGAGTACTGGTTTGACAAAAAGAAAAAAGAGCAAAAAAAAAGCCCCAAACCAACTGGCTGTCCTCACCAAAGAAAATGCTAGATAAGGCAACATTTCATCATAGAACAGAGAAACAACTCTGAAGGACTCTGTGAAAAGAAATGTAATAAATGCCAAGTTAAAACAAATGAAGTTAATAAAACAAGTAGTTACTATACCATTGACAGAAAAAAAATCCATGTCAGAATTTTCAAACTATTTTCTATTGAGATATACTGTGAAGTTTACTCTGGTATTGTTATTTCTAGAATTTAAATTTGGATAATACACTTTTAATGAGTCAAAAATTATCACATTCTTAAAACTGAAAAAGGCCACCACGACTGACTGTCTTGGTTTGAAAGACAGGTGTCTGTTAAGGAGGGCAGGAGCCTACCTTGGAATCGAAAATGCAACCCCCTTCCCTCCAAATTATTATAATTTTTGAAATTAAGGGGCTCTCAGGCACAGATATGGAGAATAGGAATAACAGTTCTTTACTAATAAATAGAGAGAGAGCGAGAGAGCCAGAGAGCGAGAGAGCGAGAGAGAGCAAGGCAAACCAACAGCACTAACTACGGCAGTGATAACAAACAGAAGCAGGAACCCAGTGCCTGCCTTCCCTCGGCTGTTTGGGGAGGGTGCGATGGTTCCCTCGCGGCTGCAGGGGGCGCTCCGGAGCGAGCTCGGGGAGCACGCGGCAATGGCGGACGAGAAGCTCGCCTCACAAACCCCAGGGGCAGCCGATCCCGGAACAGCAGGGACGAACACACAGAATCCCGGGTGGGAGGCGAGATGTATCAAACTCCGGAGCTGCAGCGGGAGCCCCGGGAGGTCTCGACAGGAAGGGGGTGCGGGGCTACAATGCAGCGAAGGCTCAGAGCAACAGCAAAGGAACGGCAGCCGTGGCCCGGCTCCCAGCAGGGCAGGGAAAGGCGGGCTCGGGATCCCGGGGTCCCCTGAGGCACCCGAGCAGATGGGTAGAAGGAAGGCAGCAGAAGGCAGAAGTCTGTAGTAGTGGCGAACTCTCTCCACAACGACAGCAGCTCCTCTCCCCCTCGAATGCCGGCAGGACAAGAGACGGAGGGACCCCACCCAACCCCTTTTATCCGGTTCAAATCTCACGACCTCTCTGCCCCACACGAGAGAAAACCTCAGGTGAAAGAGGCTGGCCGCTAGACCCCTCCCCCTGTGGCCAGGTCTTTTGTCTCTTTGGCAGCTTGTATGGGGAAAAATTCTTTGAGAGAAAAAGAAAACAAAAGGAGACCTCCTAAAACCCCAACACTGACTGAGTTCAACCCTTATTTAAGACCTTGAGTTCCACCATATGAGAATCTTCACTGAAATTAATTCCACACATCCACATAATCCAAATCAAAATCTTGATACAGTATTACTTTACTCTGAAAACTGGTTCCAAGCTAGCTGCTAAAGAGGGCTGCAGAAACTATGCAAGACTACTAAAAGTTCCAGGAATGCTGGTGTGCATCTGTGGTGTTTTCACTGCCCCTCTATGCAATTGTAGGGAAGGAAAATAAAAAAAAGAAGTGTATTGATGTTAGCTGGCAGAATTAGGGCTAAAGAAGACTGCTCCACTCACGAGTTTCTTATATGCACTTTGAGAGCAAACTTTGCTGCAACATACCATACGCTTTCATTTATTAAACACTGGTTAACTAATTAAACTTGGAAATAAAAATTAAAGTCACCAATCACCCTCTTTCTGGTAGAAGCAAACTATGTCTTGTCTGTGTCTTCTGTCTCATCAATAGTGAAAAAGCAAAGGTACACCACTGGTACTTCCAGTGAGAACACATACTCAGTCCCACTTACAAAACTGGAAGTCCATGTCTGCAGTTCAACTGAAGTCAATACAGTATTTACCTGAAAATGGATCTAAACCTCCAATCTTAAATAATGAACCTGAGCTTCAAGAGGTGGCTATTTATTAGCTATGTGCACTAGGCCCTGTTTTAGAAAACTGAACGGGAAGCTCCCTAATGCTACTACATAAAAGTCTTGTCTGAACTATTTATTTTGTATTGGGAATAAGGGTTACATAACATACCATCTTTTTGCTATTCTTGCACATGATGCTTATATGAATGTAACTTTTGCTTAAGAAACTAATTTTCTCATATAAACAGATGCAGGATTAGAAGAAAACTGAAAAAGAAGTCTTCATCTTATCTGTCATTAAGTAGGTACTTTGAGACATTTCAAGCCATTTTTCTACAGAACCAACATATTTAAAACTAATAATGTTCAAAATTAAAATACTTCCAAGTAGAATAAAGGAATAAATAGTTTACAAAAGCACATTTCAAAAGCCTCAGAACTGGATCACAAAAAGCCATGGTTAGTAAAAAGTCATACAATTGGTTTTTTATGATTATTCAGGTCCTCTGGAGAAAGTAATTATATTGGTTTATGAAAGGAAATCAGAAAAAAGTATTTCTTCTTTCCATATTTGGTTATCTGAATATTTATTAATCTTTAGTTACAATGGTACGTCAAATAAACATTTATAAATAGTAGACAAGGTAAAGCAGTAAAATACTATCCAAGATGCTAAGAATTTGAAAATAATTTTATTAGGCTTTAAAATACAAAGAAAAAGGATAAGCAGGAGTAAAGGAAGGAAGTTCAGTGTGATTATTGTGTGATCTGGATACTGTTAGCATCAAGTATGTATAGTCCCTGTATACTGCTAAGTGCCCACCTGCAAATAAGAGATGCCATTGCAGTAGTTGTAAAACAATACATGTGGTAGTCTCACATTCATAAAAATCCAAAGCCGTCTTTTAAACAAACAGCAGACATTCCTAGAGTCAACACAATTGCTCTCCAAGGATTCCATTTGAATGGTCTGCAGTTCCAATAGTTTAACATAAATCATTTGTTCATCAAAAATCCTGTGAAGACTTGTTCTGGAGAGGAAGTGTAACTGCATGTCACTTACACTCTTCCTTCAAATGCAATCTTTTTTAATTATTTATTGATCCCAACCCTAAATATTTCAAATACTTGTTATCATGGACTTCATTTTCCTCTTGATTCAAGCAAGAGTTCTCTGTACCTGTATTTCTCCTTATTCTGTTTAGAGCACAAACAACTTTTGAAAAAGATAACACTCACATGCCAGATACAGAGAAAACCTGCTATCTTCCATTTGTGTTTTCCATAGTGATGCCAAGGTCGAATACAATGTGACCACTGCTGTTAGCTCCCTGGCCAAATTCAAAAATATTTTATATATTCTAACACTGATGGAAATAATATGCTATCTGTGCTTCTTTTAAAAAGTATATTGGAAATTTGTTGCAACTGCCAAAAAAATGCATCAAGCATCATGTAAAGAGGCAGTCACCACTTCCTTTTGACTGTAAGCTTTTTAGGTTCTCAAAGAATAAGTTAATTTCGGTATCTTCACCTTCAAAGATCCCAACTTCTAGTGGAAGTAAAGAAAAGAAAGTAATAGAAATAAAGAAAATAAGATCCAGGATAGAATGTTCATATACCATTGTATGTACAGAATTTCCTAATATTTCCAACTACCCATTCTTGTTAAATAGTACTGTATCAAAAGTACAATCTTGTGACTGAGATAAACATGCAGAATACGTGCTTAGAAAGACTTAGATTTTTTTTTCTTAAGGGGTATGTCACAGAATTGTACAGTCTCAGGGTTATGCATGCCTTAAACATACTTGGCAGAAAAGAAATTAGAATTCTACTATCCCTCCAAGGGCAGTAGAGGACATTAGCTTCCACAAAATCTTCTGGCTATAAAGAAATCAAGGGTCTCAGGAGGGATGAGCATAAGGATCCCGCTGTTTCAACTGTGGAAGGTTTACAGCCATAGCATATCTGGCCCTGAGATGAAGAACACCTTGCATCACTCTTAACAGCTCCCTCTTCAAACACAGAAGTGGTATCAGCAGCTTCTAAATAAGGCTTTCTACAGGTTCCACCAGCTAATGTTGACCTGGTAAAGGGTCTCTAAAGGAACTGATAAAAAGTGAAAACAGGACATAAGAAGATCTCTGAATTTCACTAAAAAGGGCAGTAAAAACAATAATTATGTTCTATATCACATTTTATTGAATGTGATAAATCACCTCTCTCTAACTTTGAAGCACCTCACAGACAACAAATATACGCCTATTAATGTTCTCACAAGATATTTCTGGAAACAAACTCACAGGAACCTAAGTACCTATCTGCAGAGGAAACATTCTAAAGCTTTTCATATTCTGTCATATTACAAAATTATTAAAATTCATATCATCCACCAAAAAGCGTGGCGTGATATACAGCAGAGAAGGCTCAACCTTACTAAGTTCTGCAGAATCAACCAATAGAGATCTTGCAAGTACACTGTAGGAACAACTGGTAACCAGGAACTCTGGGGCACTGGGTTGAAGACAAGATGAGCAAATACCCCATGCCTTTTTATCAAAGACCAACATGCCCTAAGGGAATTACCTTGATAGCTTCCTCTCCATATGATGATCTCCATTTCTTAAGCTGAGTATTCCTTTCTTTACAGCTTTTGTTTAATTCTCTCACATTGGAAGACAGGGACTGATTATTTTGTTTTCTCTTAATTTTTGCAAAGTTTGCAAATCCATTTTAACTCACTTAGGAGATAATCCTTCTCATTCTTTGCACCACCAGTAACCACATCAATGATCCTTAAAAAAATGCCACAACTTGTTCCAACTTTAACATAAATAAAGCAGACTTACCCCATTTTCATTGTTAAGACCTAAGAGCATATTATGCATATATATGGAAAAAGCATTTTCTTCATCATTATATACAAAGGTAACACATAAATTGACAGCAGTGGTTAACTGCTACCTATTTTTTATCAATAACTAGAAATATTTAAAAGATAATGCCTCTTGGCCTCAAAACCACACTTTTCTGTCTCTGTTGCATACACAAAAATTGTTTTGTTCAGCTTACTATACTTTTTCCTCTTTAGACAAGATGAAACATGACTGGGTAAACAAGATTCAGCAGTTACAGGACAGACAATTCTCAATCTAAATCTTACAAATCCTTAGGAAGACTAAAAATTCCCATAACATTTACTTATTTTTACAACACCATAATTTTTAGTCTGGTACCATAGCCAAATTCTAATTGGAGCAATTACAGTCTATTTAAATTCTCCATCTAAATCAGCAGGAAATGGCTTCCTTCCATTCTGAACAAGCAAGCACTACTGGTATGTCGTGTTAAAACTTCTGTAAAAAATTTACAAATATCTCCAAATAATTCTAAAACCTGAAATACAGCAATGCTATCATTTTGGAAACATGCCAAATCAGAGAGCAGCCTTGAGCCTTGAAGAGGCCCAAGGCTGTACTTGTTTCAGGGACATAATTACAGCATGATTAGTATCCTTTTGGTGCTGCAGGGAAAAACATTTCTCTGTTTCAAAGGAGAATGAACTCTAACTCAGCTCCAAACAGAAGGTAAATCCTTACAAATCCATCTGGCAAATTTTCCAGCAATCGTCTTTACCTATTGCCTCAAGCCAGGAAAAGCATCACAAGATGCTAACACTGCATTAAGTTTTGTTAAAGATCTCAGCACATTTTCTAATGACATTTCTAATTTTCTACCATGTAGAAGAGAGCATTAACAAATACACAATCTCTTACTAAAGTCTTCTAATACGTGCCATCCATTCCCTTGAAAAATGCTTATGTCCTACATTTAAAGCTGTTTACCTACCAATCCTGACACGACTGCTCTTGCTAGTCTTTGTCCCTCTCCAGCCAGATTTTGAGTGCACAGATATCAGACAGACTCCCAGTGCATTTTGCCAGGGGAAAGAAGCTGGCCAAGACTCTACCATATTTCCTGATCCAAAATTTATCACATGCAATATTGCCTTCATTACATATTTGCCCTCTTGTAAAATAAGCTGTTTTCTCTCAAAGATTTTCCTGAAATTTTTTTGAAAGGTTTAGATCACAGAATAGATCAATCCTGAAACACTTCACACTATAGAAGACGCTCTGCTTCCTCCCTTCCCCTCTCAGCTTACAACCACGTGAAAAATGGACACTGACGATCCCACCAGGTTTTTACACCATTAGAAGAAAAAGCACTACAGAAAAGCAAGGGCTGATCACAAATCAAATAGCCAGTTTCTTATTTTCCTCACTCCCCAAATTAATGCAAGCCTTTTATATAAAACAGGATACTAAACCAAGAGGAAAGTATCAGACGGAATTAATACCAAGGGTACCTGTTGTCCTCAAATGTACTTTATAAAGTGCTATTCCTTACACTACTACAAAGCAAGCACTGTAAAGCATTTGTATACCCACAAGGATACTGTAGTTTGTTAAGAATCATCACTTTTGACATGAATGGAAGTGAATGATACTAAATTAGCAAGTCATTAAATCTAAATATTTATTTGTTAAATGTAACTAATCATCAGTATCAACACAAATTAATCAAACATAGAAAAATGCTTTAAAACAGCACCACAAAGACTTGCATATATCAAATAAACTAATATACATTTGGGGACAAAAGTACCTCAAGTCAGAATTCACACACTTAATACAATATCTAAGACTCTATTAAAAAAATTATGTTCAGTTTGCGTAACATGTAATTTATGCAAATTACAAAAATCCATAATACTCAAAAAATACCAGTGCCAATTCAAAACATTCAGCAATTAACTGCTGTTAGTCATTTTCCCATAAAAACACCAAGAAGGTATGAAAAATTCCCATCAAAGGTAATAACCACCAGCTACTCCTTCCACCTTAACATTTATTCAGTAAAATAACCCAGGTGACCTGGGCAGTCCTGGGCCAACCCTGCACTCAAAAGTTGTTTGCCTCATAGCAAACAAAATTTGACAAATTACTCTACTGACAGTCTGTCATAAGAATGCAAAAACAACAGAACAAGCAATAGTGAAAAAACAGTGTTCCTATAATAAAAACCACATCCAAAGTCAGGCTTGAGAGACAGTGGGAAAATGTCAGGGTGAAGCCAGTATTTTGGTATATTTTATCTGTCATACAAAATTCATAAGACTTCAGATTACAAATTATATACTGCAACACCTAGAACTACTAAAGAAAAATTTGATTCCTTCAGGATCAAAACCACAGATACGTGTGTTTTCAAGAAATTAATTCAGCAGCAAAATATGGTCATTAAAGAGAGACAGTCTCACACTACATCTGGGGAAAAAAAAAACATTCAGCTTTCAGTTTCTCCTGTCTCAGTTCTGCACCCATGCAATACCAACCACAGGCTATGTCCAAGCAAAAGAAAGGAATCACAGAGTTCTCATAACTGCAACACCTGCCTTCCTTGGGGCTCGCAAGATCATACTGTGATCACCAATCGATCAACAGGAAACCAGCAAAGCACAGCTGCTTCCTGATTCCCTCTACAGGAAAGAAAGTAACTGAGTTCATGAGCAGCAGTAAGGGAAGGCTCTAGACCCCAAAGGCCTCTGGCATTCACACTGACACAAAATCTCCCCAGTTATAAATTAACTGTTTAGACTGAAAACCCACAAGTCTCATATTTCTGCTGCTCTGCTTATTCTCAACCAAACCTATTCTAGACTGTTTTGTAACTATTGTCTTAAGTTCAGACAAACTTAAATCACACCAGACTGCAAGTTACCTTTCTGTCTGAAAATTTTCATTAGGGTCTTTTAACTCTGGTCTCCAGTAACTTCACTTTATCAAGTCAGTTGTTGCATTATTCAAATACTTATAAATAAAAAATAAATATCAATGTCTTGTTAGAAATTAAAACAGCCAACCAGCAAAGTGACTACTGAGAAAGACAGGCTAAAGTAAAATCAGCTGTTTCTGCACATTGCTTTGCCGTTGGCATTCTGGAGAAGTTGGCAGAAAAGAAATAGTGATTTTAATATAACATGACCCATAGCAACTGAAACCCACTGAATCTATGATGCCCTCAGGAATACAGACTCACTTCACAGTACCCTAACAGCTAAAAGTTAAGAGAATTCCTGACACAGATCAATAGTGAATAAACTTAAGGTTTATGTCACGCTTGAGGAAAATTCTGGATTTATCTCTCCTTGGTTGTCTGAGACAGAACAAGTCATCTGTGGGGTACAGATACAATGACAGGAGGTATGGGACTAAAACGTACAGTTTGATAATTAAATCCACAGGCAACAGTGAATCAAGTGAATCAGACAAAGTGATATAAATACCTAAGACACTAGAATTCCCCATCACTTACCCACTGTGGGTAAACAAAAAAAAAAAAGAAAACTTCGTGATCACATAAGTAGGCTCACTCTAAAAATGAGTTATGTCATGGCTTAAGAAGTTCCTCTCAAGCATTTAAAATGAGTACTCTAAACTTTAGAATGTAAGTTCAAAATACGCAAGGTAAGAGATGTTATAGAAAAAGGACAAACTGAATCCCCAGTAAGAACTAAAGAAAAATCAAAAGGAAAGCCTTAGGACACCTGGAAATTCGGGGGTTTTTTTAGAGTTTGGTTTACATTTGTGTAACAGGACATACAGGTCTTTTTCTATTACCAGATGGTTCAAAACAGCAGTAAGTAAGGCTGTTCTCACAGGACTTCTATCATTGTTGTTACACATGGAAACCATCACACAAAAACCAATGCCACAAATATTCGATCCAGGCAGTTTTGAAGAACAAACATCAAACCATTAATCTTTTCACAGAATCATTGAATCACCAAGGTTGGAAGAGATCTTTAAGATCATTCGATCCAACCCAGCACTACCATTGTAACCCTTAAACCACTAAACCACATCATCCAGTGACAGATCTAGATGCCTTTTAACTAAATAAAGAAAGGCTGGTTAACTGAGTATCTGTGATACCAAAGTTAGGCTGTTAGGGGTTCTCTAGATTTCAACATAGATAGAAAAATCTGTATTCTCAACAACAAACAGGTCTGGCACTTATTTAGAAAAAAGCAAATCAAAATAAACAGAAATAAACAAAAACAACCAAAAAAAAAGCCCTCGGTTACCTCAGTTAGTTTTCTAAAAACAGTTCTGGCACAGTTTTTCTCCCTAGATTCAAGCCCACCTCTGCTTCCTCTTTCTTGTAAAAACATTCTACATATGCTTTGGGAAATAAACCATTTAAAACATCCATACTAAATATTCATTTATCTAGTTCTTTCATAACGTGAAATCAAAAAAGTAAACAATATGTACTAATTGATGTTGCATTTCCCTTAAGATTCACATGCAAATTTTTGTTTTAAATCCCGGCATTTTTAAATGAAAATAATTATTTGCATTTGATGAATAATCATTAGAAAAACAGAACACCTGCATTCTGAACAAGACACATGTCACCTGGAAATTCCATCAAAAAGGAATAGCACACATACAAATCAGAGCCCACTCAAAGGACTAAAACACTAAAGAGAAACAAACTACTTACATTATCTTCCTCCTCTGTATCATCATTGTCATCATCACTGTCTTTGAACCCAGGGGGAAGTGGTGGCCCAATGAATTCTTCATCATCATCATCAGTATCCTCAGCTGGACCTTTAGCAGAACTCTGGGATTGCATGAAAGGACCACTTAGCGCTTCATCTGAGTTGTCTTCACTTTCACGATAGACTGCCTCTCTGCAAGGAAAATATAAAGCATACTGTTCGAAGAATTTTCAGATAAAAGATGGTAAGCACTCTTGTAAATCAGCAGACACCAAAATTAGCAGCAAAACACACATTAACTTTCATCAACAGAGTGTAGGCCCACCATCATCTTTTGAAATGCTCACAAGTCTAGACTATAAAAGTTACATTAAATTACCATTCTGCTGTTGCCCAAATCGGTTGTGCAAACACATTATTTTTAGCATAGCGAAATTTCTGAAAAGTTGAGTTATTGTGTCTCTGTTCGTGCAATTTATTCAAAATAGCCTTGCTCCCTCTGCTGGCAGTTCCCGAGCAGCACTGCTCAAACGGGTAGAAGGTCTATACAGAGAAGCTCAACTTTCCGGACTTCGTTTGGGAGCTCATATTGTCAGAATTTTTAAGTGAGCAGGCTGCAAAAAATAGTCTTCTTTTCCTCTTTTCTTTGTTAAACTACAGTGTTATTGTTTTGTTTGGGTTTTTTTAAAGATTAGGTTATCACTTTAAAACTATAATAAAAACACTGAAGTTTAAGAACATAATAAAAGACTAAGAAAACCAGTTCTGATCTATGTAATTGTGATGGAGAATTCTGCCCTGCCTTGCCTCCAGAACCAGCTGTACACCAAGCAGGTACTAAGCTGCACAGAGAAAAACTGTGTTGGATAAGCAATTGAAACTCTGTTTCAGGAAGAAAAGAGAATAAACTAAAACCAACATGACTTAGGTCCTCAGATATTACAGTGAAGAGCAAGATTTGCATGCCTGAAAGCTTGTATGGTTTAAAGACCTAGATCAGAATATGACTACCTAACAAATCTAACCCAAATAAAAAGAGCTTCTCTTACTCTACAACAATGGGGCAATCAACATCCTTTTACCAAAAGGAAGGTTTTCCAGCATGTGAGGCACAGATCGGGATCTTCAAAGTTCTTCAAGTAAGTTATCCTCAAAACTAACACCATAATACTATGTGCAAAAGAGTTGTGTTTTGAAAGTTGATATGCATTCCTACACTAGCAAACCACACATCTTTTCTCCAAAACCCAAGATACTTAATCAGTTTTGGAATGAAATCAAATATACACTGTGCCAGTGAGAACATTATGTATATAACATAATGATTCAAGAAGGCCATTCCAATCCTTGAATTCCAAATTTTCAGACCTTTCTGCAGACACCCAAGAACAGTATTTACCCTTCTGCCTAATTACCTTTATCTTTCTCTCATTTGCTAGAAAGGAAATTGATCAAATCAAACATTTCAGTATTTTGAGGTGCAGCATAGCCATTCTGCATGTGACATGGCCAGAGCTGCAGTGCGATTTTTCACCGCACCCCAAGCAGGGCAGGGACAGCCAAATACTCCAGCAACAGCTACAGGTATCCTCTGTCCTGACTGCGATAAAGTCAAACATAAGAACACACCAATGCAGCCAGACCAAAAGCCCATCTACCTTTCTGACGGCAGCTGGAATGGTGCTGACAGAAAAGACAAAACCAGTGGTGTTTCCCTCAGCTTACAATCTTACTGTACCAGGGGCTGTAAAGAAAGAATCATTTTGAACGAGCCCCTTTCCCAGGATTCAGGAAAGTGTAAGGAATTTTTTTTTTGCTTTCCTTCATTACCTCCTCAGTAAGTGAAACAAGCTGTTAAGAGGAGAAAAAAATAAAACTGTAACAGAGCACGGATGGCATATTGAGAGGAGAAATAATAAAAAACATTCTGAGAGTTGTGCAAGTATGTGGGCATATCCCCCCCATGTGTTCACTCTCTGCACATCACTCAATTTTCTCAGGTTTTTCCTTTTCATATCCTAGCAGATGCTTTCATTTCACAAAGCATAATTATTACACATATGCATAAATTAAGTACCGTAACCATTGTAAATATTTCTCTACAGCAGAATAGCTCAGGAGCAAAAATAATCATTGGCTGTATTTCACATCATTTTGGAGTGAGTTTTTAACAACTGAAAAATTAGTACAAGGGCTACTCTCATAACTTAAAAAAAACTCTGATAATTTAAAAAAAAATTAAAAAACAGTAAAGTGTTGCCATTTTCAGAGAATAAAAGATGCTATGCATATTAGATAAGTTTATAGTAACTAAAATCTTCGTTCTAAAAAGAACTAAAAAATCCTATATTTCAGACTTAAATAGTCAGCTGCAGGATTCTTCCTCTGAATTATGTCTGAGTCACAACGGCATGTCTCTTTCTCTAGTTTCCTGTTTGACCTCTAAGTACTAAGCTATGTATCCTTTTTTACAAGGAAATATAAAACTTCCAGGAGAGCTTTTCATGTCAAGTCCTTCCTTCTCAATGCTTAGTAAAAAAAAAAAGAAAAGCAAAGAAAATTTACTATGAGCAGAACTCTGAGGAGTTATCAGAGCCTACCTAATAACTCAGCAAACTGAAACATATTTGTTATATTCCTTTATAGTAAGTCCCTGGAGGTCTCTCCTGTCGAGTTAATTAGCAGAATAAGATAATTACGGAAAGCCTCTGTATCACTTGATTGCTCTCCACCTTATTACTTCTTTGAATTGCTTATGTATATTGGAGTCACTCATTTACAATACACAATCGTGTTACATTTAAACTGTAGTCATCCTTCATTATGTCACCAAATGGGTATATAAGATCATCAGAAGCAAAGGGAAACACAGAATATTTTTTCCTCGAGCACAAGCCATGACACAGGATCCAGAGAGTAGTATACAGTGCAATCAATTATTTTAGCGAGAGTGCACAGGTTTTCCAAACAGCAACAGGCAAAAACTAAATTTTCTAACAAAAATTTGTTCAGTCTTAAACTCGACAACAACTCTACAAACTCTCTATTATATTGTCTATAATAACCTACCACATATAGGTTCTATCAGCCCGTAACATGCATATCCAGAGGTCTACTAGAGTCTTGTATGGGTTGTTACATTTTCATAGATACAGAAGCCTAAAAATGTACAGCACACTCATGTCTGCCAGCCCTGCCACACAATGGAGTTGTGTGGTCCCCACTGCCCTCAGCTACTTTTGATTTCTCAGCATTTCAGAATTCAAACTGTAAAATCCACAGCATACATTGTTTGTCAGTAAGACAAAAGTTTAAGAGTAAATTTCAGACTGAAGTCAAAACAAAAAACTTTCTCTACCTCACTATTACTCCATAAAATCTACATACAGAGGCTGTCCACATACTTTGCCTTCTTTTTCATCAGGCGTGAACAAGTATATTCTATCTACAGGTGGGCACAGTAGCTGCTAATAAAGTCATCATATCTTGTCATTATATTTGCCCTAATACTTTAAAAAAATACATAGATAACATTGTTGTTATTTTTTCAAAAGTACACAAAACAGGATCAAGAAGGAAACAGCAAAATTGACTATTAAATATATATAATGTCCATATTTGCAAATATTGACATATCTTTAAGAAATAAACTTTTAAAAAAAATTAAAATCAGTATTTTGACTGGAATACTTAAGATAACAAGACATATTCATATAAGCTAAATGATACTCATGTTATCAAAACAAGCAAACACCCTCTTCAGATAAGAAAGGTGCTACATGGAATCTCCCACCATATCTAAGTACCTTTCAGTTAATGTGGGCCCAGCTCCTGTTGCACTGGATGCTGAAGCTGATGAGTCAGTGCATGGAACTCTAAACTCCTTTTCAGTCTGGTCTTCTTTTTCTCTTTCACGGGCCTCTGAATAGAGAGAGCACAGAAATTACAAATAATCAAACAATATTAAAATTACTGGCTTGCTGAGGACAGTAAGCCAGGTTTTTTTTCATTTTCAGACCTAGATGAAATACTTGAAAAGGTAACAGCAAATAAAGGATTTAACCTGAAAATACTTTTTCATATATATTAAATTTCCATTGCTACTACAATGGTCACTTAACAAAACGTCACAAGGAAAATGTAAACACTTTCCAGTTGTTCATTTGTACACACTATCAAATGGAAGTTGACCATATAAAGAAGCCAATATTTCAATTATTTTCAATACTACAGTAAAACAGCATGAACAATTCAGAGAACATTTTATGTTTTCATAACAGAAAGAACTAAGTGCAGTTAAAATATACAGCTGTGTATATAAGAGAATTTTATATTTTTATATAAAAAATATATATATAAAAATATATATATATTTTATATATTTTATTCCATTTATGGAAAAGAAACACAAAGTGTTGTTTGCATTAGTAGATCGCGTCTACTTCACTTAGTGAAAAAGAATCCCTGAGCAACGTTGCAATAAAATCAAAGTGAACAAAAATTTCCATTTCATAGCAAGTAATTATGGGGTTACAGGTATGGCTACCATGTTGCTAAAAGATCTCAAAACACTTCAATTAAGGGGAGAAAAGTTACTTTCTTTCTACACAAGAAACATTGTGTTCTCTTTTTCCTCACTGTTTGTTAGCTAAACAAAAAAAAAGAAAAACATGTTTTCAGCAAAGTTAGGAAACATTTTCCTCTAAAGAGAAACATAAACAGCGGCAAGATACAGAACCAGGAAACATATTCTGATCTCAGTTCTACAGATCAGGTAATGGAGGAGACGTATCCAAAAGTTATCACAGTCATTCCAAAAAGCCAAAAATCAGGAGTGTATCTCAACAAATCTGAAAATAAAGTGCTCACATTAAGCCATCCCTACAACAAACACGCATTTTTGATTGCTATATTCTCAATACTAAAATTTGTTTCTAAGTTAAATAGCTGAATTACATACAAAGCTTTATCATTTTTGGCAAAATTATCAACTTTACAAACAACAAAATGCTCTGTGTTTCCATTAAAGGTATAAACCTAGAAACCTCGTAGGGGGCTGGGAGGTGGTTTGCTGCAGGAAAAGGGAGAGGACACACTCAAGATGCAGGTCAAGATATCTTGACATAAAAGCATTGTATTTTTGCAATCGCCTACTGAATTTCCCTACTAAACAAAAATGTTATGTAAATAAACGATTCCTCGTAAAGAATGAAAGCTCAACCTGAATGAATATCAAACATAAAAAGGTTTCCAGTATGGACATACATTGGTGTGTTTAGATTCAGCCAACACCAAAAAAAAAAACCAGTCCAAAACGAATTTTGGAATCCCTTGTACATTTGAATTTCATAGTGTCTTAAAGTCCAAAAAGCCAATGAGCCTCCAAAGAGGTCTGATCCAGTTCTGTATAGAATTACAGCAATAAACAACATGGCATCAAAATAAAACAAAGGGCACACATTGTCCACAAACTGGCCAAGGGGAAGGAGAAAGCATGGATAACTGGGTTGGTAAAGGGATTTGTAGAACACGCATAAGTGTTCTCAAAGACCTTGTTTGGACTGGTGTTCGCTTGATCACAGGCAGCAAATGATACAATTTCCTCCATCTGCCACTCTCAAAACAGCACCCTCAAAAAGTGCCCACTCCCCGCACAGCAGAACACACAGACATAGTTGTGCAGTGCTGTACAACCTGCTCCTTGGTCTAAGAAACACATTTCTTCTTCACTACTTTGCTGTCTATAGATTAAAGCTGTCTGTACCAATTTCTCTTCCAAAATAAATACACAGCTAAGTAAAAGAAGAAAGGAAAGAGTTTGTGTGTTTTTCCTGTATCTGCAAGCTGTGCCTCACAACAGGAGCTTTGCACATGCACACTGCTCTAACACCCTCAGACAACATCAGCAAATTTATAACCTTACTGTTCCTCAAGGCCCACGCTGTTTAGGGCTGTCTTCCTTTAACAAAACTGTGTTTCTGTTTTGTTCTCTACACAGCCAGTCCGAGACACTTCAAACATCACCCCGAGAGAGCAAATCAAAACATGTTTTAAAATGCAATAGTCGACTACGCTCGCACTTCTTACCTAAGACTTTCCTGCTCCTCTCCACTGCAGTTCTTCTCGTTTGCTCAAACATAGCTTCGAGGTCGAAAGTCCGAGCCTTCTTCCCTGGAAATGAAGCAAATGGAGACTAGAACACAGGCCCACGTGGGGCTGACAAGGCCCCACGGCTTCGTCCCCCGCTCCGCCAGCCAGCCCCCGGCCCCCCCGGCCGCATGGCAACGCACCGAAGCCGGAGAAGCCCATGGTGGCCGCCAGCTCCGGGTCGGATGTCCCCAGCATCTCTGCGTCTGCAACGAGAGGGGAGAGCAAACCACGGGGGTGAGCGGGGGCCGCGGGCGAGCCGGGCCCGCTTCACCCCCGGCGTCCCCGACGCTCACCGCCCGCGGCCGCCGGCTCCATGCTGCGCCTGCCCCGGATCCACAACTGGCGCCGGCAGGAAGCAGCTGGGCGGGGACATCCGGGCTTCCTTCCAGCTTCATCAATCAGTGGAATCCT
>VZTE01005465.1:286276-316193 GCA_013397775.1 Eulacestoma nigropectus | reverse complement strand
CAGCCGTGGCCCAACCGCCAGCAGGGCAGGGGAAGGCAGGCTTGGGATCCTGGGGTCCCCTGAGGCACTCGAGCAGATGGGTAGAAGGAAGGCAGCAGAAAGCAGAAGGCCTGTAGTAGTGGCGAATTCTCTCCACAACGACAGCAGCTCCTCTCCCCCTCGAATGCCGGCAGAACAAGAGCCCTAGGAGCCCCACCCAACCCCTTTTATCCAGTTCAAATCTCGCAACCTCTCTGCCCCACACGAGAAAACCTCAGGTAAAAGAGGCTAGCCAGCTAGACTCCTCCCCCTGTGGCCAGGTCTTTTGTCTCTTTGGCAGCTTGTATGGAGAAAATTTGAGAGAAAAAGAAAACAAAAGGAGAACTCCTAAAACCCCAACACACCACAACCCTTTCTGCATCAACCAATATTGTCCTTGAAACTATTTTGGAAGCTCATCTAAAGCTTCAGGGCTGGATTATCATGGCCAGCTTTGAAAACATGGAATCCCACACAAAAGGTCAAGTTACAAATGGTCATACTCAAAAACAAGGCAAGAACATGTTCAAGATGTCCATATAGTTCGTCAGCTAATGGCCCAGCACCATTTCTTGGATGAAATACTAGCCTTGATCTCCTTGGAGCCAAAGCTGCTAGTCAGGCTGTCAGTGTTACACATTTGTTTGATTGCTTTGTTGGGTTGGGGCCCTGCAGAATCAGCACCAGGAATGCAAGGGAAACAATGGCACTTCACACTTAGCATGGAGAATTTTGAGTGTTATTAATTATTTTTCATTTCCCTGGTTCGCATTAAGAGACAGGGCTGAAACAAATCCAGGCAGAAATCAGCCACATTTATTAGTGTCTCAAATCTTTGTCTTGTTGGCTTCAGTCTGGTTAAAAAAACAGAAAGAAGAAAAAGCTGCACGTTTCAGATGAAGGTCCTTAAGACGTGGGATTTTAAATAAGATACTTGGGTTGGATCCAGCACTAATTATTTCCCTTTAAAACTTCAGATTGTTTTTTCCCTATTTACAGGGAATTGTTAGTTGTGAGTTTTTCCTCAGTTTTATCCATATCTTCCACCATGACAATACCTCCATAGGTCTCACAGCTGAAATCTAAATGAACCATGGAGACAGTTGGATTTCATCAAGGGATTGATGGAAAATTGGCATGTCTCTACCTCATCCTGTTTGCTTTTTCACCTGGTGGGTTGGAAGAAGAGCCTTCATCTTCTAGGATCTCACATCTTGGGCAAATCGACTGCTATGGAGCCAAGGCCAGAGGTGCCCCAGTTCTTAAGCTTCTCTTCTCCCCAGAAGTCCTTGCATTCCTTGGGTGTCTACATGTTGCTGGATTCTCTGCAGCTCATTTGCCAGGCTCCTTTTAGCCTTTCAAAGCAGGAGCTGTGGAATCATGTAGCTCCAAAATTTCCCAGTCCTTTGGGGTTGTATGTTTCTGGAGCTCTGAAACAGCCCCTTAATGGTGAAGGCGTTCCAGGGACTCTTCTGCACTGCTCCCCATAAAAGTATGAAACCCAGCACATTTTGAAGTGCTTATTGGAAAAGCAGATAGGCTTTGGGATGATATTTTTAACTTCATGAGCAAACATAAAAGGTAGATCTTGAAATTAAAGCTTATTAGTGGATTACATTCCTGAATGTTTTGATGAGATGGTGGTACCCAGTGTGACGACTCCTGATTCTGAGCCACAGATGCTCATCAGAAGAGGGCATCACTGCAGCAACTTGCTGAGAGGAGGTCAGAAACTCATTATAATATATTTTTTTTTAAGTGGAAAACAAGAAAACATACAGGAAAGGATCTAATTTGGTTTTTTTGGTTAAAGGCCCCGCGCAATCTAAAGGATTACAAGGTTATTGAATGCAACTATGTTTGGGCAAGACTGAAGACCTGACTTCAGGGACTTCATAGGATGTTAATGTAAATTGATACAGGTGCCACTGTGGGCGTCACCTTTTTAATTTAGCACTTTCAGCTCCAAACCTGAAGTTTGGTGGGCCTGAGAACAACGAAAAGGGAGAAATTGGGATTTTACAGTCCACTGACTGTATTTGCCTTTTCCATGGTAAAGGATGTCAATCCAAAGGCATGTAGGAGGTTCCTGGGTATCTGAAGGGAGACTCTGACAAAGATTTTCAATGGGTGAATCTCCTCTCTGCCAGCTTTCAAAGGCTGGATGTCTGGAGGACTTAACAAATATCTGCTGCCCTTCTCAATTGAAGAGACGACAGGCTGGGCCAGCACATTTGGGGCAAGATGAGACCCATGTTCCCTGACTGGAGAGCAGAACACCACCAATTCCCAGTCTGAATGCATGCTGAAACTCAGGATTGTAGGATGTTTCTCGGTTGGACGGTTGGGATGGATGGAGATGAGAGATCTCTGAAGTCCGGTTTTAGAGCATGAGGTTTATTGCTCAGGGCTTGGGTATAGGGGGCCTGCTTAAAGCAGCCAGCCGCTGCTAGAAGCAGGCCTGAAAGCGGGAAGCAATAGAGAGAGAGAGTAAAGAAGTGCAAGAGAATATGTAGGAGATGTAAGAGAGGTGTGAGAGAGTATATGCAAGAGAGGTGTAAGAGAGAGAGTATAAGAGGAAATAGAGCTAAGAGAGCGAGCTTCTCGTTTACAATACAATAAATCTTCTGTGTTGAATATTCTAATTTTCATCAACCAGTCTAGTACAAGATACAAATCCTATAGCATTTACATGCAGCCTATAAGAATCATTGCATTACCATACTGCATTATATTTTAAACCCCAAAAACTACTCTTTGGACCCCTTCTGCCAAGCTAGCAGGGTCTGCTTTAACCCTTGGACTCTTGTGCTGGCAGAAGGTATTGTTCAATCAAAGGGGATTACCTTCAGTCAGCTATAGCATTGTTTTCCAGTTGTTCAGTAACTAAGGCCTGGTGTCTCAAAGTATGCTTTCATTTCAATGTCACTTATAGTTTCCATATTCTCAGCATCTTTTGCCAGGCAATCATATTTATAAGGCTTTCCTGTTTCATTTTCCCCAACACAGGATCATGCCCAAACTGTTTCTTGAAAACATTTAATCTTGACTGTAAGAACAGCTGTCGATGAGTCTCTGTTACTGGTTTCTCAATATGTTTCTCATCAGTTCATATTCCAGAAACATTTAGTAACCATCTCATTAACTGTTAAACCCTGCATGGTTTTATCTCAAATCCTTTGAGAGATATCAACTCCACTGCTGCCAAGTTGGATGCCAGGTCTTAGGCAGGTGGGAGAAGCCATGAGCCTGTTGTGCTGCCCTTAAGCTACATAACCAGCAAACAGTGTGAAGATCTTGCTCTATCAGCTCTGCATGTCAAAATCTCCCCAACCTTCCTTCTTCACCCTCCATCGACATGGCAGATGTTTTTGGACCCCTTCCCAGTTTCATCAGGTCAGTTCTCAGTAGGCTGGAAATCTCTGTTTCCCATATAGTCCCCCCAAAATATAAACAAATATCATCTGTGGTGGAGCTGAGCAGTGGAAAGGTATATGTCCTGTTATGGATTAATGCTTACATTACTACTGGGAGCAGACTAGGTGGTTTCATCTTTTTGGAGCTTTTTAGTTCTCTTGCACATGCCATAGTTTTGTAACCCAGCGTAAATACTGGGACTCCTTTT
Organism: Eulacestoma nigropectus; assembly: GCA_013397775.1. Lineage (NCBI taxonomy): Eukaryota > Metazoa > Chordata > Aves > Passeriformes > Eulacestoma > Eulacestoma nigropectus. The sequence goes on along the minus strand of VZTE01005465.1, from coordinate 312,550 downwards.
GAAAAAGAGTGGCTTAGAAGGGCCTCAAACCTCCTCTACTCTCTCTGGATTTTACAAGCTAAAGATTATCCATTTTCCGCCCCAACATTTCTTCCATGACCAGGATCTCTCTTTCATGTCCTTCTCTCCAGGTAATCTCTGCTAGATGTGTAGCCCCATCTCATGCTGACAAAGGTGAGTATAGAATCACAGAATGGTTTGGGTTAGAAGGGGCCTTAAGGACCATCCAGTTCCACCCCCTTGCCATGGGCAGGACACCTTCCACTAGATCAGGTTGCTCCAAGCCCCATTCTTCCTGGCCATGAACACTTCCAGGATGGGGCAGCCACAGCTTCTCTGGGCAACCTGTGCCAGGGCATCACCATCCTCACAGGGATTTCCTCCAATATCCAGTCTAACCCTGCCCTCAGTCTGAAGACCTTCCTCCTTGTCCTGTCATTCTATGTTGTTTTCACAAGTCCCTCTCCAGCTCTTTTGGAGCCCCTTTAGGCACTGGAAAGGAGTCTAAGGTCTTCCTGGACCCTTCTTTTCTTGAGGCTAAACACCCTCAGCTCTCCCAGCCTGTCTCCAGAGCAGAAAGGCTCCAGTTCATGAAGCATCTCCATGGCCTCCTCTGGACTCATTTCAGCAGCTCCATGTACTTCTGATGCTGGGGGCCCCAGAACTGGAGGCACCTCTGCAGGTGGGTTCTCACCAGAGCTGAACAGAGAGGGACAATCACCTACCTTGACCCGGTGATAACAAGGCTCTGAAGTGATTACACTGTGCTGCTGCAAATGCATAGGTGAACTCTTTGCTATGTGTTTTATGCTGTTCCTCTCTGTCATTAGAGACTTCACTGTCTCTTCAGTAATAAGAGGGGTTGATCAATAGTTAACTCCTGTAAGCACGAGTTAACTATTAAGAGTCAGCAAATGTTAATCACAAGCCTAAGAAGCAGGATTTGCCTTAGCCTTGTCAAGATAAGAGGAACAGAACCTGTTTGAAACCAGTGCAGAAACTGCTGAATCAGCCAACGAAGGACTGCACATGCTCCAGAAAGAAAGGTGAAAAGTGCATTGTGACAAAGACTACTAGCCTTCATCAGAGCGACCCCTGAGGAAGAAGAGGAGCCTTCCTCAGTGCGACCACCAGGGTACACAGCGCCTGCGTGGCACGTATGCTAATGAAGTAATGACTTCTGAGAAGTAATTTGTATAACCACTCCTATCCCAAGGAATGTGATGAATATTCATGAATGTAACCATATACTGTGCTGTATGGAGTGCTGTGTGTGCGTGTTAGGAGGAGCAATCCCCCATGCACCCAGCACACTGAATAAAGCAAATGCCCACTTCTCTGACTCTGTCTCTGAACTGTCTCTAGGCTCAGTTTGGAGCGATTCAGTAACACCAAGCATGTGAAAACTTCACGTAATGAATATACAACCAACCCGCTGCATTTGCTAATCAAACCAGTCCCAACTGTTGGCAGAAGAACTGAATGCTCTTGCTTATTCGGCATGTGGGTCATGAATATTATTTTCCATGGAACACACATTTGCTGCAGGTCTACAGCACCACTAAAACCAGACAAGTATCTGAAATAAGGTTTCTCTTGGTGGGGAGCGTCCTGCAGAGCTTCTTGCTTCATGTTTTGTTTTTTTCACCAGTAAACCACTAAGACCCAGAAGTGACCCTTCCAGTTGAAAAAAAGGACTCAACTGATCCAGTTTGCACAAGAACGTGTAAAGACAGGAATTGGTGCTTCGCCTGCCCACTGAGTCAAGCTTATTGCAGAGCAGAGCTTGTTGTGCTGTCACAGCAGTGGTGGAAAAGGGAGGGTTAAAATCTGTAGGACTGTTGTGACCTCAGGAGAGCCTGAGAGCAGGGAATTGGCGGCTTTGTTTTGTTTTCATTGGAAATGGGGAGAGTTGATTTTGTCTTGACACTCACTGTGCTACCAAAAGGCTCAGAAATTTACCAGCCAAACTTCATTGGAGACCAGGGGAAAAAAATGTTTTGTCAACCAGTGTGTGAGATTTGCAGCAGAGTGATGGAAGCCCGGAGGGAAGGTGGTGGTGGTAGAGGCAGCACAGCCAGGCCATGCTCTGAAACTGACTTTTATGGCTGTCAGCTAATCTGTCTACAGGCAGCTCTAGCTCATGTTACCAGCAGTAGGATGCAAGAATGACCCATAACTGAAGGCAGATTGTTGGGGGTTAGGTTTTTCCTTTTGTTTCTTTCCCTCATGGAATTTTGTCGCATATGTTGCTAGGAAACAATAACTACCAATACTTAGGAAAACAAAGATGCAGTTGGGTATCACAACATTCCATTGAAATGGCCCTGGCTGGGGGCAGGTTGCAAGTGATAATGGGAGAGAAAAGGTGAGGGGCCTACTCCGGACCTTTGGGGCTGGGTTTTTGGTCAGTCCGGTTTCTGGGTTTGGAGAAGGAAGGAGCTGTTTGCCGTTTTCCCTGCTGCCTGACCACTCAGAGCTCAGAACCAGCACATGTGGTGCTGAAACATCGTGATTGGCTCCCACTGGACCCTCTGCCCGCAGCGTGTTGCTGTGGCCACTCCTGTGTGTTGGACTCCGAGATCCCAGTCTGCTGCGGTTTTCCTGCACTGCAAGTCTGCTTAATTTTTTTTTTTTGTGTTCTCCAGCTGTTTTGGGAGGGGGGTCCCGAGCTGATGTGTGGGTTGTCCCTGTAGGGGCCATCTCTGCGTGGTAGCCTGGTAATTGTGACCAACTGCCACCCATGACTTCCTGGCTCGGCCAAGCTGCCATTACTGTGTGGTCTCCGGGCTCACACTGGAGCGCCCTCTGCAGCTGCGGGGGAATCATTGCACCTGTCCTGCCCATCGGGAGCCAACAGCGCCCCTGGCTGGCTGTGACCATAACTGCACCAAAGGGGAAAGTGCTTGAAGAGCAGGGAAGAGACTGTTTATTGGGTTTTCCGGTTTTTGGTTTGTTGTTGCTGCCATTGTTGTTGTTTGTTTGCCTTATTATACACATACATACTAGTAAAGAACTGTTATTCCTTTTCCCATATTTTTGCCTGAAAGCCCTTTGATTTCAAAGTTATAATAATTCGAAGGGAAGAGGGTCATAATCTCCATTTCAAGGGAGATTCCCACCTCTCTTGGCAGACATCTGTCTTTCAAACGGAGACACCCATAAACTGGATCTCCTGACAGCTTGCTAGAGTCAGTCCCTTGCCCCTTGAATGCAGGCACCTCAAGGGCAGCTCCCTCTTGAACCCAGTGACTTTGTCCCCTTTTCAGAAGAGGGAGGTGTTGGGACCTGCCCCATGTTTCCCTCATAAATGCCTTTTATCATAAAATTCTATGGTGCACAGAATCTTTCCTCAAACTCAACCTTTTTTTGATGAAAATTTGACTCTTTTAGTGAACCTTCATGGTTTTTCAACTCCACAGAAGTCTATATTCCCCAAACCAAAGACAGGCAAGTATCAGCCCTAGAGCAGATGATCAAGCAAAGCCCAGGAAGGGCAGGGAAGCAGGTAATCCTGCTTTACCAGCTTCTAAGGGGACCCTTGTCAGTTTCCTGCAACATAGGTGGTAGTCATTCCCAAAATCCAGGGTAGCCATTTTTGCTCCCTTTCTCATGGTGTTTCATAAAGTACAGGGAAATATTCACTGGAGCAGAATGAATGGAAAATATGAAGAATCATCAGAAAAACTCTCCATGAAAAAATTATCATAGGGAATGTTAACAAGGAGAAATTTAATGCAAAATTTCATTTTGGGTGGGAAAAAGTCCCTTTATAGCTAGATACATTTAGTAAAAACCATTCCTATACCCTTCCCTGCCTCTGTTGCTGGTGTTCCTGCAGAAGCCTTTCAGCATCCATTCATTCAAAATCCTTTCTTGTTCCTGCCTCGTGCAATCTCAGGATTCAAACCTTTGAAGTCTGTACCCCACAGTCACGGCTGGTGGAAAGGTTGCTTCTGTCCTTCAGAAGGACATCACATATAGGTGAGAGGGACCCAAAGATTGTTCTTTCTCATGGGAATGCTAAACCATACAGGTCTGCCATGACTCAGCATGAGGGAACGTGTAAGCATAGACATCAGAGTATGGCTCAACTTGATAACACCGTGCTGTATTGATAAGTTGAGAAGTTGTGAGTGTCTCATCCGTAAAAGTATTTGAGGTCATTTTGGACAGGGCTTGGAGCAACCTGGTCTAGTGGAAGGTGTCTCTGCCTATGGCAGGAGGTTGTACTGGATGATTTTTAGGGTCCCTTTCAATGCAAACCATTTTGTGATTCTATGATTCTATGTCTGGAGAACAGACTGCTTTTAGGCAACCCATTGATCAGGCAGGGCTTTTGTCTGAGCTTTGGGGTGCATCAGGAGACAGGTTTGGAGCACGCCATTCCTCATACCAACCTCATTTGAGGTACAGGGGTGACTCACATTGTCTAGCCACCCTCATATACCCCTGTGGGTCTTTGGGCATCGTGTGGTTGATGCTGAGCAGTGAGTTGGCCACAAGGTTCTTGGAAGGTTCATTGGACTCTAGATATGGTCTAACACTACACATTTGGTAAAGTTGATGAATTAGGAAGAGTACTTCAGTCTGGGTACACTCGTGTGGCCATGCCTCAAAGGTTCATAAACATGCACACTGTACAGGTCAGCCTGTGCTTCGCCATCAGAATCACAGGTCGCAGCCACTGCTGTCCCACCTCTGACATCACCTCTCTGTGTGACCCTGGACTACTCTGCTCATCTTCTTTATCCATCAGATTGGGACAATAATAACTGGCTACCTCACAAGCGAAGTTTACAAGTTCACCTCACGGCTATTGTCCCAGCAGAATGTTGCAGGGTGGTTGGGTTCATTGAAGATCTGATGGAGTTGTTTTTGTGTTTTCCCTTTGCAAGAGTAGATGGGGCATCACCCCAGGTGATCTGGCAAATCTTCCAGCTCACTTTCTGCTGTTCTGATGAAAGGGGACATGTCAGCCCTAGAAAATGCGTGTTAAACAAGAAAGAGGAGAGTGCTGGGAAAGGGCTTCTTTTCTGCAAAACTTGTTTTGCTGAGTTTACAAGGTGCCGAAGGCTATTAATACTGCATGCTTTGGTACCATGAGGTTGCAAACAAAGTTTCAATATGCCTTTCTACAGCACCATTTATCAGCCTCCATCTTTTTCCTTTCTAGTTTTTTCCACACTTTTTCCCCATTTCTTCCCCCCTTCCTCTCATTCCTTTGCTTTGTATCCTGGATTTATTCCCATTCTCTAGATTATTTTATTAATTTTACTCTTTCTCTGTCGCACTCAGACACGAAAAACCACACAGACTTCGCCAGGTGGGAGCAAGAAAAAAGAGAGAGAGAGCCGGGGCGAGACCCCGGACTTTATTATATATCTTCTTAAAAACCACTGTGGATTGGAGGGAGAAATTACCACCCCTCAATCACACTGGTCAAAGGAAACATCCATCAAATGTCTCCGCCTAGGAGAATAGAATGAAAAACAATAAAGTACAGTTAACAAAACGTGACCATGTTTACAGAAAGTGCGTGAGAAACTTTTACAGAAACTGAAAACATCGAAGAACTGCAAACTCAGGGCAACATTTCTCAAAGGAAAAAAACTCAGTCTTGTGGGCTAAAGACTTTACAACGTTCTCTCATAGTCCTCACTGGGGGTCTATAATGTACTGTCATGGAAAGACTAGACTTATTATTAAACTAATAATCTAGGAATTTTTATGAACTTCAGAGCTCTGCAATCTTTTCTAACCACATGGCACAGATTGCTGAGGCATTAGTAGCCACTAGCAAAAAGCTACTGTGGCTGGACATGCCAGCTTTGTAAACACCTGGAAGCAGGGCTGCAAAGATGAATGAGCCAAGGACCTGGGTGGAGAGAAATGGGATGCATGCAACAGCAGTTGGTGTTTCCTCCCAGGTTTGTACCTTGTGCATTGGCCAGGTTAGAGCTCCCAAAGTATAAACTGTGGTATTAGAAAATACCTTCAATAAAATAAGATTACTAGGAGTTGGGATGCAACTGTATACTTGCCTTAGTCTCTGCTTTGACCACTGCTACATACAGAGTTAGAAGGATCCTTGATCAAAACCAACATGGTTATGCTGTATTATTATGACAGACTGGTCTGGTTAAGATGAGATGCTGCTACACCTCTCATTTTGACACCTTTTCTTATGTTGCTTACAAATATCTTTTGCCAGGTCCCTCATCACTGGTGCTGGGGGTGATACTGTTCAACAGCTTTATTGGCAACATGGACAGTGGGACCTAGGCACCATCAGCATGTTCACTGATGACACTGAGCTGTGTGGTGCAGTCACCCACTGGAGGGAAGGGATGGCATCCAGAGGGACCTAGACAGGCTGGAGAGGTGGGTCTGTGTGAACCTCATGAAGCTCAACAAAGCCAAGTGCAAGGTTCTACACCTGGGTCATGTCAATCCCAGGCACACCTACAGGTAGGGCAGAGAAGTGATAGAGAGCAGCCCTGTGGGGAGGCACTTGTGGGTGATGGGTTGATGAAAAACTCACCATGAGCTGGCAGTGAGTGCTCCCAATATCCTGAGCTGCATCCAAAGAAGCACAGCCAGCAGGTCGAGGGAGGTGATTCTCCCTCTCTACTCTGCTCTTATAAGATCTTACCTAGAGTACTGCATCCAGTTCTGCTGCCCCTAACAGAGAGAAGGACATGGAACTTCTGGAGCAAGTCCAGAGGAGGTCCTGAAGTTGATAAGGGTACTGGAGCACCTTCCCTATGGAGACAGGCTGAGAGAATTTGGGCTGTTCAGCCTGGAGAAGAGAAGGTTGTGGGGTGACCTCATAGCATCTTCCAGTATCTGAAGGAAGACAGGAAGTTCACCAGGAACTGTGGTGATAGGAAAAGGGGATATGGGTTCAAACTCTAATAGGGGAAATTTAGATTAGATGTTAGGAAGAAATTATTTACTGTAAGGGTGGTGAGGCCATGGCACAGGTTGCCCTGAGAAGCTGTGGCTGCCCCAACCCTGGAATTGTTCAAAGCCAGGTTGGACAAGGCCTTGAGTAACCTGGTCTAGTGGAAGGTCTCCCTGCCCATGGCAGGAGGGTTTGGGATTAGATGGTCTTTAAGGGCCATTCTAATCCCTTAACATTCTATGACTCTATCATTAGGAGATGAGGTTGGCATTCAGAAAATGGCATTCATTGCTCACTTTGCTGATCAGTAAAATGCAACCCCCCAGCTTGATGATGCTCATTACATTCTAAGAGCATAATTTCAGAGGCATGAAACACTTTTGCTCCTCACTCCAGATGCCTGGAGAGCTGCATTGCTCGGTGCTAGGCAGTGCCATCACCCCAGTGCCTCCCTCTGGTACTCAGTGTCCTGAAATGATTTTTTGCAATTATGGGTTTCTCTAATCCCTTGTGTTATTGCAGCTCAACATGTTTTCTCACTGCAGTGCATGGAGACTTCTGTGGAGCCATGAAAATGAGCAAGTGAGAGGGACACAGATAGAGCAGCTCAAGAAATGCTCTTTATGCACAGGTAAGAAATCAGTGTTGACTCCAGAAGTCCCTCATTGAATTATGTCTTCTTTCAGGACCAGAGTGACTAGTAGTTTCATCTCCATGCATTGAGTTGCAATCAAACTGAACCTTACTGGGGGAGCCTGAGAAACTGTGGATTATCTGAATGGTGTCTTTTTGTCCCAGGTTTACATTTGGGTCTCATGAATTGTTTTCTCATACCAGGAACATGTGAATTTCCTATTCCCAGCACTTTATAGGGACATTGGCCTTTGTTCTCAGATTGGCCTAGGCAGTGATGCTTAGGAGTTGGAGTGCAGATGTAACCAAGGGTAGATGGGACAGGCTTTTAAGTCCTGCATAAGAGAGATGGAGGCTAAAACCTACATCACACAGGAGATGATGGTGATCTCAGAGTACAACATATTCTTGTTTTCTCTTCTGGAGCCATTTTATATGCCTAATTGTGAGATGAGGTCTTTGAGGGGGCTGTCAGTACCTCTGACAGGGAAAACTGAGTGCAGCAACTAGGCTTCAAGGCAAATAAACTGCAGGAATGTGGTCTCTGCTGTGCTTCCCACTCCCTGCTGGCCTTTGAAATAAAGAAGCAGTCTGGGAGCTGAAGAGAAGCCTCCTGACCAGCAATGTGGGCTGACAGCAGAAGGCTACCAAACTCTTGATAGGAGAGGAATGGGGGAGAAAAGGAATTATATTCTCTGTGAGACAATACTCTGTGGCTGCTCTGAAAGATGATAGCTACAGCAGGTCATTTATAATTTGTCAGAAATGTCTCCTTCTGAGAACCCTTGCAAAGAGGAGGAGCAGGAACACCTGTTGGCCTCAACCCAGATCATATATTACTGTCTTTGGGACCTGCTGGCAAGGCTTGGCTGCTTCTTCCAGCAAGAAATGTAATGAGATTCCTCAAGATTTTGCTAACTCAGTCTCCCATCAGAGAAGGAGATATGGCTGCGGACAAACAAGCTGGAATTTCATCTAAGTAATTTGGAAGTGCTCAGGGAGACAGGACAAGGGATGAAATGATAGATACAACATGCTGACTTGTGAGGATCCAATTATGGCCACTTCAGGCGGAGTCTTGAGGGTAGAAAGAGAGCACACTGGGAGTATCTATGCTTGCTCGATGTGCCCACCAGTCATTCGGCAAACCTTCAAGTCTTTGGACCACCTCAGCTTAACCGAGTTCCCAAGTGGAGCAGACTTTGAGCAGGTTTGGTAACTTACCTGGAAGACAACTCAGACTTTTGCAAGATACAAATATTTCACAGGGGTGAAGCTACAAAACTCATTGGGCTGTTCAGGTCCTCAGTGAATGTTGCTAAGAGCCACAGCAACAGCATGGGCTGATGGGCAGAAGTGTTGGGCAGGAAGCACAAAGGAAATGATGAAGTTTGATCTTCTGTTCATGTGGTGGTTGCAGCTGGCAATGACAGTTTTTATGGGGCATCAGTTCAGAAGTGAGAAAAAATCTTCAAGGATCAGGAATCACAAAACCCACAGGGGCCACTGCGGAGAGAGGTGTTATAGGCTGTTGTAGGCTGGCCAGGAGTAAGACAGTGAAAGAACTGAATTTAACCATCCTGTAAGTGAGCATAAACCCCACAGGAATGTATGGGAGCTCCTCACAATAGCTGAGGTGGATCAACAGAGTGAATATCAAATATGCAGCAAGAGGGGATCATCCAGGGTTGCCCTCAGCAGTCTGACTATATAAAATGGGCCATAAAGACAAAGGGAATAAGCTCTTCTCCATATCACCAGGGAAACAGGCATGAACTCATGGTCTTAAATGGAGCCCTGGGAGAGCTTTGTTAAGCTTGAGAGGCAATTTCTAACAGTAAATCCAGCTAAGCACTGGCATCGATTGACCAAGAGGCTGTCATTTTGGAACCAGTTGTAGTCTTTAAAAACAGATAAAACAAACAACTGTCAGAAATGGCTTAGGAACAACTGATCCTTCTTTCAGGCAAAACAAAGACCTTGATGACCTCTTCTCATCCTTCCAGCCTTCTTTTTTATGACTCTGACTTGACTTCCCTTCTAATTGGCACAATATTTCATGCTCAAGAAATGCACCACTCTCTCAGGACTGAAGACATGTGTGTCTTACAGCACAGGTGGGCAGCAAAGGTATTCAGCAAAAACCTTCCACAGTTTTGTCCTCACTTAAATGCTCTTTGCAATAGTCTTTAAAAGAAGAGTATGGCATTGCTGCCATCATGTTTCGATAAAACCAGTTGTGTAGTGCTGTGCTATCAGCATCCCTTTATAATGACATGAATATGGCCCAAACTGTTCCAATTCTTTCCAACTTTTTGAGATTGTTACCAGATTATAAATGGCCTACACCTGGTGAGCTAACACAATGCTTGTTCTCCAAAACTACTGGCTTGTGGAAACTACACAATGCCCATTGTGTAAGAAGGAGAACTGGAAGTTCACCTGTCCTGCCAACTCAGCCAGGTCACCTGGAACACTGGGGTCCACGACCATCCGGGACCACCAGAGAGACCCCCAGGACAGAAGAACGCATGCGTAAAGGGGAGGGGAAATATGTTAATGATTTTGGGGAAATTACTGTCATATGTATGTTTAGTCTGGGACAATCAGTGAATATGTATGCAAATATAGTATATAAACAGAAACTTTCCTGAACTCAGCATGCACGGCTTTTGGGAGCAGCTATCTTCCCGTGCATCCGGCCGAATAAAAAATGCTTGCTTCTTAATACTACATTGGTGTTAAGGACTTCTTTTATTTTACCAAATTTTTGGTAACAAGATCACGTCCTTCTTAACAAGAAGAGTTAAAGATGTTCCTAAATGCTCCTCACTGAACATCTTGAGCTTAAAAGACACTAAACTGTTAGCTCAAATCATCTTTGTGATTTGAACATGAATAAAGTCAGGCCAAGGGTCAATAGAATTTATAAGGTCTATCTTCCACCATTACTGTTTTCGCAAAGGAGTGGTCTTAGAAAAACAGCTGGTAACCTGAATGGGTTGACGCCATGGTGTGTAAGGAACTACATCCTGAAAAAAAAAAAAAGAGAATCTCTAGCATGTCTAGATATGAGAGGGAGGAGAGTGAAGAAAGAGAGCATTATCAGCCTTATTTTACAAAGGGGGCTCTTATGCACAATGTGTTTCCTTGTTACTTGACGTTCTTTTGGAATTGCTGTGGATCTCAGGAAGAGCCTGGGCAGGGACTGAAGGTAACATTAGTGACACTGAAGTTTCAATGTGTAGAGGATAGTTTACATTCTGAAGTACTCACAGAAATCTCTCTTCATTGTCCATAGAGACAAAGAGGCAATTCTAGAGTGCAAGTCATCTGACTGTTTTCATACACTTATATTAGCAAACTGAGAATAGACTGTTTTATTCCTCTACCTAAAAATGACATAGAAGTCTTGAAGTACGTATCTGCAACCATAGACTGAGTGTATCAATGAGATACACTCCCCAGTCGTGGTATAACTGGAAACATTTATTAAAAGTGTATATAGCTTTTATAATATTTTCACTATCAGGTTAGAATAGCACGAGATTGGATAATCAACAGTATAAGTGTTCATATGTCTGTTAACTAATAATGTAAGTGATCACGTTCTTAATATTAACATCAGCTTTTTTCCTAAAATAAGTGCTTGTATAACAATTTTTTTCCCGCAAACTATTGTGTTTCTGTTATTGTTACATTTTAGAAATTTTGTTACATCTCTCCTGCCTTGATCAAATAGTCTTTGTTCTTTTTAACTAAGTGTTCTTTGTTTTCTTATTACTGAGTCTTCTTTGTTTTCTTGCCCCAAAATGGACCTCCACAGGTCAGCTACAAATGTAGAGAGACTGTCTATACTATTAATGCATAGATTATTTTCCCCTGATTTCTACTTTCCCAAACTGAGGAATGCCTGAAACTGTTTATATTGCTTATATAGGTGTGCCTGGTGTCTAAAATCTGAGGGAAAAAGAGGAGTGAAGATGGAGTGTGGAAAAACTGTAACTATCAGTCATTTTATAGCTGATGGTTTCTACAAATGGGAGATTTGTGATTGTCTTGAAGGTCATACATACAAGCAAGTAGAGGTGGTTCCCAGCTATCCTAAGCCCACCAAGGAAGCAAAACCCCCTGTTCTTTCTTTTTTTATTCCTTCCTTTCCTAGAGAAACTTTCCAAGCTAGAAATTAGGAAAGCCTGGGTGTTTTCAGGAACAGGATCAGTACCAAAGCACACTTGAGTAGAAGATCTCTAATTCCAGACCACGTCACAGCAGAGCTGTGCTCCAGCAAATTTGTTGTGTCTCTACTTGAGATCAGTACCAGAGGCCATGAAAATAGCTACAAGAAGCTCTAAAGTAGGCAATGCTGAAAAAAGGATACATCTGAAGATAGTTACCGAACCACTCTGCTATGGTTTGTATTTAAAAAAAAAAAGGAGGTTGAAACAAGGTGAAATGAAGCCAGTATTTGTAGGATCTCTGAGTGCTCTGCCTGACATGTGGCAAAGTGAAGGAGTTAATCATGTGGAGTTTAAAACAACTTCAAGAAACCTCAGAATGGTCACCACAAAACTCTGAGGTACCCCAAATTGCTCTGCATTCTGACAAATGGTGACCAGTGCTTTTTAATCCCCAAGATTTAGTTTTCTTTGTGCTTTCTGACATATTATTCAGCAAGTGGGAAAGAGCTAGGCAGGGCCATCAGATCAGCAGATCTCTGGTGGGGGAAAGAAAATTATTTTTAATTTTTGGTGCATTCTGTTTCTGTCTGCTAAGTGATTTTCCCCCCTTTTTCCCTTTTTTTTTTCTTTTTTGAGTTAGACCAATATGTAGGAAAACATTTAGCAAGAAACATGAACATGTCTCAGTGACTTTGAAATGGCAGCTCCCATTTCCTACATTTCCCAACATTTCCTAATGTTTGCTGTTGCTTTTGATGCTACCTAATGAATGTAGATCCTCTAAAAGAGTCTCTTTAGCGGCTTTGAATCTTTTAATATATGACCAAGAGGGTGTACTGCATTGTGGCCTCTGCGTTCACCCACCCATGCTATGTATTAATGGTCTGATAAAATCCACTCACTCTGGAGTGCTTTATTGCTATGATAGTATTTTAAAAAGGGGGGAGGGGATAGCACTTTATTGTTCTAAGGGAAAGCCCACTCAAGATCAGACAACAAAAACAAATTACAACAAATAAACTTCCCTCAGGTCACTCCCCTAAGACACAGAGGAAATACCAAGCCTGCCACTTTGGGGTGGCCACCATGAGCTGTCTGCAAGGCATCAGCGTGGCTCTCTCTGCTTGCACTTCAGACTAAATGTGTCCAACAATCATCAGCATCAACGGCATGCTCTATGTCTCTTATTGTTTGGCCTTGCATCATCTCTGAATGCCACTTCTCTCTGACATGGACCGTGGCAGGGAAGTATTTTCAAGGGCTTTGAATTGGTTATTTTAGGACTAATCTGCTGCAAGATATTGAGAAGTCTCAGATTCTGCTGAGGCAAGGGCCTGGGCAACATGCACGCTTGATCTGGTTGAAGATATCCCTGCTCATTAGAGGGGACTTAGCACTAAATGGTCTTTAAAGGTCCCTTCCAACTCAAACCATTCTATGATTTTATGATTCTTTTTTAAGCTGCTTTCTGCCATAGACCAAAGGCCAAGCCCCAGCTAGAGAACATGTCTGCTGGCAGCAGCCTGTGTGGGAAGCTTTTGAAGGTCATGCAATTTGTCTGAGAGCTGTCCTACCAGTGAGGACATGGTGGGTGAGGTGGGCAGTTCCACCACGTGTTAAGCTACTATACTACCCTCTCTTTGAGAGAGCCCAGCTCTGCTGGTGAAATCCATGTAGTAGTCCCAAATACAGCACTGGATTTAGTCTGTGATATGGGAAGTGAAGTGGTAGCAGAAATAACAGATCAGGCTGAGGCTGCTAAATTCAGGCTCTCCAGGGCCCTTCTGGCATTGTTTTCAAACCCTGTGTTTCTCCAGAATATTATTTACATGAAAAATGTGGGAAGGGACACAAGAACTCTTCCAATCCAGTTTACTCTGCTTTATGGCTCCTAAGGTACATAGCTGCACACTGTTAGTCATCTCAGAGTTGAGGACATGAGTGAGCTTTCTGTCTGGGAAAGCTTTCAAAGACGTGCTGAAGCTGTTCTTATACAGCCAGCAAAGGGAACCATCAGCACAAAACATGCCTGAAAAGAGAAATTGAAAACAGAAATTGAAAAACTGGAAGAAAATGTGTATACATGTGGCATGACATTTATTTATTATCCTGTGCTACAGAGCCCTTGCCCAAGCTGAGTTGAAAGCTTAATGCAAACGGTGGTATTCTAAGCTCTACCAGGATTTAGACCCACCAGCAAATGTATAAACAAGGAACATTTGCAAAGTCTTCTCCTACTAATGGTTATTCATAACTATTTTAGGGACCTGCTGTTTTATTTGACTGACAGCACTGAAAAGTAAAAGGATCCCAAATGTGGTCTTTCTAGTCCATGATTTGCCTAATAGATGGACATAATGCAAAGCCCATTTTGAATTACTGCCACAGTTGTTTTGACATCTATGTAATGGAGCAGAAGCAATGGAGATTGATTTGCCTTGTGAGATTGAAGGTACTTGCTTTTTCTTCTCATGTCTCTGAGAAAGAAGGTGATGGTCCAGGTCTTGCTACAGGAGACAAACTGATTTCACAGTTTCCGTTGGCACAGTTTAGGAAAATTAGGAAAAACATGCTGAAACCTGACTTGAGAGAGGAACAGACATTGAATGGCAGGACCTGGAATCCCCATCATTGTCTAAGTGAACATCTCTCAGAAAGATCTCTTAATTTACCCTGTACCTCCATGTCCTTTGATGACCCATGGAAAATCACTTATCATCACCTTCAGAGGAAGGTTGCAATTCCCAGGTCATTGATATTAACTAACCAGTAGTCTGGCATGAGGGAGACTTGATCCTGTCTCAGTACAGTAGAATGAACTGGCAAAAGCTGATGTTTTCCCATTCCCATCTTTTGTGTTAGTGCGAAAATATCTGAAGACAGAATATTTTCAAGACTAGGCCTTTCAGAGCAGCTCTAAGACACCTTGAAAGGTTGCCAAGGGTTTTCTTTTCACACTCTATGGGCATTTCAGCTTCTGAGGCTGGAAGTCCAGCATGTTTTGAGTTGTTCAGGAGTTATTTCAAGAATTTCGTAAACATGATGAGCCTGGTTTTGAGAATGGGCTCAAAATGTCCCTCCAAAAGATGTTGCATGACATACCCCGAATACTAACCAAGATGCTGGGACTTAGTGCCTTAGATGCCTTTTAGTGTATTCCTGCAGCACAAATGAGGTCTGTGATACAGGAGATCCTTGCCCTTTTCTTCACCTGGCTCCTTACTTATAGCTGGAAGTGCACATAGCCCCCTTGCCAGGCTTATATTTGCAGCTGAGGAACTTCTGCTATCACCAAAGGTTTAGCTTTGACTGGCAAGTGAGAAGAACCATCCTCATGTGATGTGCACCAAACGCCTACAAACAAATTTGGGTCCAGTCCCCACAAAGTCGCTGAAGCCTCCTGTCTTCTGTGTACTTTTCCACATTTTCCCTAAGTCCCATACACTTCTTCAAACCCTATCACCACAGAGAAGGGCAAAGTTGTTCTTTCTAGTGATCTTAAAACATCTTTGGATCAAAAATTTCTGTGCTGGTACTTGTTGCCTTTGTAAAATCATGGCTCAGGCCTGTTACTTCGGCTAAGTAGAAGAGGACTGTGGGAAAGACATACAGCTGAATTACGGGTAGAAAAACATGCTGTGTGACTGCTGCATGCTCACATCGTGGTGGATGGTGGTTGGTTGAATTATGTTTGTTGTGCCTTAAAACTATGTAAACAGATAACCGGCTAACTGCTCTAAAAGGCCAGATTTTTACAATAAAGTGTATCTCCTTTGCACCTGCTGGAGGACTCTGTGTCACTCATTATTGCAACACAGCTCTGCAGAGAATGACCAGGGAATCCTTGTGGACAAAAAGCTGTCCATGAGCCAGCAGTGCCCTGAGAGCCAAGGAGGCCAATGGTGTCCTGGGGTCCATGTCAGCAGGTAGAGGGAAGTGATCCTGTCCGTCTGTGCAGCCCTGGTGAGGCACATCTGGAGACCCATGTCCAGTTCTGAGCTCCTGAGGACAAGACATGGAGATCCTAGAGCAGGTCCAGTGGAGGCTGTGGAGATGATTAAGAGACTGGAACATCTCTCTTATGAGGAAAGGCTGAGGGAGCTGGGGCTGTTCAGCCTTAAGAAGAGACAGAGAACCTCATCCATGTGTGTCAGTGTCTGCAGGGAGGGGTCAGAGCATGGACCAGGCTCTGCTCCGTGTTGCCAAGCAAGAGGCCATGGGCAGAAACTGATGCCCAGGAAGTTCCATCTTGTCTTGGTTTAAAAGGTCTGCCAAGGAAGGCGGGAACCTCCCTTGGAATGGAAAATATGACCCCTTCCCTCCAAATTATTATAACTTTGAAATTACGGGGCTTTCAGGCAAAGATGTAGGAAAAGTGTCAGGGTTTGACACTGGCTAAGTGCCAGGTACCCACGAGAAATCATTCACTCATTTTCTTCTGCTATAGCTGAGCAGAGGAGTGGAAAACAAAATGAAAGCTTCATGAGTTGAGATAAGGATTAGAGGAAAAACACTCTAAGGCAAAACAGGTTCAAAACTTAAACAGTATAAAGAAAATTTATTATTAACAGAATTTTTAAAAAAGGGTAATGAGAACTAAAATAAACGTTTAGAACACCTTTTCTTCCCAGTCCCTCCCTCTTTCCCACTGACAGCACAGAGAGACAAAACATGGGGTCTTTAGTCAGTTTGTCCCTTCTAAAAATCTCTCTTCAGTTCGCTTAGGGAAAGGAGTTTCTTTTTTTTCTGCTGTGCCATGGGGTCCCTCCCACTGGAGACAGTTCTCTGTGAACTTTTCCAGTGTGGTTTTAACTTTCACAAGTAGCAGTCTCGCCTGACCTGCTGCAACGTGAGTCCCTCCCATGGGCAAACAGTCTTCCCACAACTGTTTTGCATGAGTCATTAGTTCATGGGGTGCAGTTTTGTAAGGATGGGCTGTTTTAATTTGGAAGCAAGGATCCTCTTTCTCTATCTTCTCTCTCTGAGTTTCTTACTAGATTGCAGCTTTTCAGCATCTACCCGCTCCAGCATGAGCATTTGTTCTCACGGGCTACAAGTGGATCTCTGCATCCCTCCATGCACTTCACAAATTACAAGGAAACAGTTTATTGTATTATAGCCCTCACCACGGCTTTGTAGAAAAATCTCAGCTTCAACGCCCGGAGCACCTCCTCCCTCTCCCTATTTTCACCGACCTTTGTGTCGCCATGTTGTTCTCCTCACATGTCTTCACCTTTTCTTTTTCTTTGACTTGGGAGAAAATTGTTGTCCGTAGGTTTGTTTGTTCTCAAGTTCTATCAATTTGAAAGTTCTTATAAGGTTTTGCAGCACTGAGAAGTTGATTTTGTCTGGGTTCCGTATCGGGAAATTGTTTGCCATGCCTCTGGCTGTTGGCCACGTGGTCCCTGCCGGCACTGCATGGGCAGTGCTGGCCACCATGGTGTCAGCTCTATTCAGCATCTCTCTTCATGTGGGGCGCTGAAAAGGAGAAGTGGCTGCCGCTGCTTCTGCCCTCCTGCTCGCAGCAAGGCTGGCTAAAACTGGCTAAACAAGCAAAGTTCACGGCGAGCTGTGCTGAAACAGCGGCTGCTGCATGGCCTCGGCCATGTGGCCTCGGCAGTCGCATGGCCCTGGCGGCTGTGCGGCCCAGGCGGCTGCATGGCCGCTCATGGCACCAGGATGGCCCCCAGCAGCATAGCCCCAGCTGCGCCGGGAGGGCTCCCAGCGGCCATGCTGGGATTGCCCCCGGCAGCCGCCTCGCCACCCTTTGGAGGAAGAAATAGAGCCTGCCCGCCTTTTTTTTCCTTCTTTAATATGTCGTCACAGAGGCGTTTTCAACTTCTCTACTTGGGCCAGCAACCTGCCTATCCTCAGAGCCTTCAGCGATTGGCTCTGTGCTGGACCTAGTAGAAGCTTCGAGTAGTTTCATCTTTCAGAAGCCGCCCCTGTGGCTTCCTCCACCCACCAAAAACCAGGCTGTGTTAAAAAACACAAAAAGGAATAATTATAATAATAATTCTTTACTAATATAGATATATATAAGAAGACAAACAAACAACAACAACAGCAGCAACAACAACAACAACAAAAAGAAACCCAACCACAGCCTTCCCTCGGCTGTCAGGCACTTTCCCCTGTGGTGCAGTTACAGTCACAGCTGGCAGGGGCGCTGTTGGCTCCCGGCCGGGTGGGGCGGGTGCGATGATTCCCCCGCGGCTGCAGGGGGCGCTGTGGTGCGAGCTTAGCAGCCTCACCATGTGGTAATGGCTCTGATGGCAGGAGAGAGAGTAAACATGCTCCTTTTGCAAACTCACGGAGGGTAGCCAGTCTCAGTGCCACTCTGGATGGCCAGCTGGACTGTAGCAGGAACCTTGGAGCAGCAGCTGGAACAGCAGAGGTGAGCAGACACCCCCGGGGGTGGCAAATTGAGGTGTAGCACTAAACCCGAAGTGGTGGCAGAAGCAGAAGCAGTGAAGGGTCCTGGCAGATGCAGGGTGTCGGGCTAAAGTGTAGCAAAAAGCACTGAAACAGCAGCAGAAAACAGCGCGGCTGGGTGGGGCGTTGCTCCTTTGCACAGCTCACCGGTGATGGCTGGTCCCTGGGTTGGGCCACCACACAGAGGGAACGGCCTGGCAGGGGAGGGCATGCTTCCAGCTCCTGGGTCCTGGCACAGCACACACCGGCTCTGGGCTCCCAAGTGGCAGATGAGCAGAGAAGCAAGCTGGCAAGCCCTAGTCACAGTGACAAAGGAAAAAAAACCCAAGAGGGGAAAAAGAAAAAGGCAAAAACCACAAGAAAAAGGGCAAGAGGATCTCAAATCAGACGCACCATGCTGCAAGACCACTGATCACCCCCACCAGTAGGAAGAAGTCGCCCTCCGGCCCCCAACCCCCACAGGATCCTGGGCTGCCCCTCACCCATTGTGATAGTCCTGGAGCCAGGGGAGGCATTGACCACTCTGGGCACAAAACAAAAACAAAACCAAAAATGGTTATGGGGTACAAACCATTCCCAAGACACACGTGAACATGAGGAAGAACTTTCCTGTGCAGTGACCACACTGGAACAGATCACCCAGAGAGAGTGTGTGGTCTCCATCACTGGAGATGTTCCAGAACTGCCTGGACACAGTCCTGTGCCATATGCTCTGGGATGACCCTGCTTGAGCAGGGAGGTGCGACCAGATAACCAACTGTGGTCCTTTCAAACCTGAACCATACTGTGATTCTGTGATTAAAACATGGTATGAAATGTACTAAATGTTAATGTGTCCTAAGGAAAAAACACCATCTCATTGTGGGAATTCATCTCACTTGACTTTAACAATGGGATTAATCTCAAATAAATGCAAAGTGTACTCTCCCCTCAGTTGAACATTCAAACTTTATGACAGTAAATGGAGATCTAGCCAGTAGTGGGAAACAAGAGCAATACTAAATGAAGTAAATAAGGTAAAAAAGAAAGATTAAAATCTGAAACTTGGCTGAGTTGCCCCCTAAAACTCCACTGGTTGTATTGATTTTGCACCATTGCCTTGAATGGAACTTAAATTTCTGTCTCAGAGTAAAGCATGCACTTGTGTCATGGGTTGAAACTGAGTTGATTGACAAGCCTTTAAGCCAATGCGCTTTTGTGAATTTTGCATATTTAAACCCCGTGCAAGGGCGGGAAGGCCCTCTTTGGTTCCCGGTCTCCTGAGGGAGAAGCGGGGCCTCCGAGCCCCGGGCGGCCTCCGGGCCCGGCCCGGGCCCGGGCCCGGCCTGGGCTCCTGCCTGCCCTCCCCTCTCCCTTCCCTCAGAGCCGCAAGCAGCTAAACTAACTATGGGCTGCCCGATAGCCGAATTCACCCGGCTCGGCTTCTGAATCAGGAGGGGCCTCCCCTCCCCCTTCATGCAGCCCGGGGGGAGCCTCCTCTCCCCCTCATGCAGCCCGCGCAGACCCAGCGGGACCAGCGGAGCCTCCTTTTCCAGCCTGCACAGCTCGCACCGAACTGAACAGCAGCGCAGCCCGTGGGGAAAGACGTGAGGGAGAAGAACATGGAGGCTGCACGGTCAGAGAGAAAGAGAAAGTCAGTCACGTGGGACGACGCTGAGATGGCGGCGGGAGAAAAGGGCGTGTGCGTTCCGGCGCCAGTCTTAAAATCCCTTCTAGCAGCTGCGGAGGACTGAACTCTTTAAATCATTATAAAAGTATGGGGAGATGAAAAATCCATGCCTGTGAAAATTCATGTTGCAGCCTGTGAAGATGTAAGAGAATGCCTATGCCAGGCCATGTAGCTGTGAAGCAGCTTTTAGAAGTTTGTGAAGAAGCAGAGAAGCCCTTGTGTTTAAGCTGAAATAATTTATGTTTAAAAGAGATTGGAAAAAGAAAACCTTTGTGTTTGGGCTGGAAGAATTCATCTTTAAAAGGACTTGTAACCCCATATGATGGCCCATGATTGCAGTGTGAATATACTGTGGAGTTTTCATGGGAGAGATTTCACTTCAGTAGGTAATTTCCGGGTGGACTGCTGAGATTGTGAAAAAAATCAGAAGTTTGCAGCATCAGTAGAGGGAACCTTTTTTCCCTAAGCATAAGAAAGAGACTTTTAAAGACTGTAACACTGACCAAAATTGTTACCTTTTGTGCGAGGTGGTAAAAGGAGGGGAGAGTGCTGGAGGGAGGAGGGGGGGGGGGGGGAGTCTTTGCCTGGGGAGTGCTGGAGGGAAGAGGGTTTTGCTTTCACTTCTTTTTATTTCTTGTTACTTTAAATTCTGTTAGTAATAAACTTCTTTATATTCTTTAAAGTTTTAGGCCTGCTTTGCATTTCTTCTCATCCTTATCTCACAAAGTGAAAAGCATGTGATCAAACCACTACAACTTGTAAACATAAAATACATTTTTAAAATCCCACTCTATATGTTTATGTTGCAAGTCAATGGAGAGAAGCAGGGATTTGCAGGATATGATTCATCTTATCTCAAGTAGATATTTCAAACACACTAAATGGTCTGTGTGTTACATGTGGCCAGTTCTCTGCTTTGACTGAAATAAGAGCTCAGGGCATCCAGATGGGATGGTGACTTCTACACTGCAGACATCTGAACACAGGTGAGATGAATCCCACCCAATCTCTTCAAGTTTTTTACTAAATTTCATTCTGTACTTGCATTCCTTCCTGAAAACAGCTGCATTACTTGCCTGGCTTGGCTACTGACCTCTTCCCCAGCTGAATTACCAAAGAAAATCAGGAACTGCAGTCTGAGGCTTGAAGCACCTCAGCATATATAACGCAGCATGAATTTAAGTTATTAGACAACATCTCCAGGAGCCACCTCAGTTTGACTTGACAGATCTTTTTGACATTCAACATCGACATTTCTAGGATTACATCTCCTTGACCTCAGGATGCAAAAGAATTTGCCAGCTTCCTTTACTCATTCTGTGGCATTGGGGGAGATTAATAAAATAATGTTAACAATAGACATTCATGTGCGAGCCTATGTGTATGTGTGTGTGTGTGTTTGTACGTGAAATATTTAATAAGCCATTGAAAGATATGATAGGTGCATACCAGATTTGATTTGAGTTGTTTGGGCTTGGCAGTAATAATTACAGAAATCTTTGATTTCAGCTTAGAGAAGGGGTATGAACAGGAAGGAAGGAAACAGAACTCTTACACTAAAAAGACAATGAACTTTTTTGTATGACATGATGTTAAGAACTACTGACAATTTTGTCAACAATGACCTGCAGTTATAACTTTTTTTTTCTTTTTTTAAGTTTTGGGCACCAAATCTGAGTTTTTCAAATAGTAGGAAGACTAAAGTCCTTGCAATTTTGGAAAAGCCTTTTAGTGGCATTAAAGGTGTGAATGGGAACATATGGCAGAGTACTTGTGACAGAAACATTTTGATCAGATATCTCAAGAGGTCCCTCATAGTCTTCTTTCATGCATTGAATTATAGCATAATGATTTTCCTTTCCTCCTGTCTCCTCCATTAGCAATTCCAAATGGACTCTGTAAGATACAATACTGGGACTTTGATTCTTTTCCAGTGCTGGAATCTGAATTTGTAGACCCTTTGTAGCCTTTCCGGAGCATTGGAAGGCAGAAAAAGGTGCTGTGGCCATGCAGTGCAACTACTGAACACTGAGATCTTGAGCACTGTGGCCCTTAAGCCCATCATTGAGGCCTCTGGACACGAAGGATCAGACTGTGGTGGCCTTAATTCTATAGATGGAGTCTGCCTCTTGTCCTCTGCAGATGACACAGATAGTGTTGTCGATAAATTCAGCAGCCCGCAATGGATTTTTTCCTGGAATTGCGCACCTTTATTCCTCAGTTAGGCTGGGCAGTCAATTTTGAAAGCCCATTTGCAAAGTGGTCATTCCAGAGGTCCTGCAATTTTAAGTCATGGCAAGAATGTCTAGTTGAAGAAAGAGACACCGCATCTTTCCTAGTTGGAGGTATTTCTTAATATAGAATATCACCCAGCCAGGGCTTAAGTAAATTTTAATTTTTTTTTTAATCTCCCGGTGTATCTGTTCTCAAATTTATCATTTGAATGTGTCAAAAAAACATCATGGGCAGGAAAATGGAGTTGCTTTGCACTGGGGCTTGTGCAGAATTTATGGCCCATCTTCTTCATGCATGAGAGGGGGGCTGAGTGGCTTATTTGGCGTTCCCTCCTGATGGGCTAGGATGTTTTTGGTTCACTTACTGTTGAGGGAAGAGGGCTTAGAAAAAAAACCAAAACATGGCTCACCTTCAGAGAGGGATCAGCATTCAGTAGCAGCTTCTGGCCAGACTCTGCTCTGCAATCATCATCTAGGGGTCTTAGGAAAATGACAACAGGGAAGATGCAAACATTGGATCTCAGCCCTTGGCCACAGTGGACAAGACACAAAAGCAGGAATATGCTGGGGCTTTGAACACAGTTTTTGAGCCAGACTCCAGCTTCTTCTCTCTCCAACACACTTTGAGTTCCTTCCTGATCCCCTGTGAGAAGCAGGGTCCTTTTCACAGTCCCTTCCTTCATGCCCCTTCTTGCTCCACTTGCTTGGCAGAGTGCCTTTCCTTGCTCTGACAACATGGAGTGAGTCCTTAGTCAAGCCCAAACCTGCCTGCTTGGAGGAAAGCATAGCATGATGAACACGGCAAATCCTTTTTCTCAGATAATGCAAACCTGTACTTCTCCTGATTTCCCAGAGGGTGCCCAGAGAGGCTGTGTGTGAAAGATAAGCAAAAAGTCGACATTGGAAGCTTGCAGAGGAATTGTTTGGACAGAGTGCAAACAATGTGGTTCACATCAGTCCTCTCGCTTATTCATTCCCCTATCAGCAACCAGATGTTCAATGCACAGTGCATAGGTTGGTGAGTGACTCTGTCATCCTGGCTTACAGGAGCTGCTGTCTGCCCTGTGGCAGTGAGGGACGTGCTATAGGTCAATGGGGAGGTAACCAGAGTAATGGTGTTTTCAGGGACCCTTTGCAAAAGCTATCTTGGCCAGTATCTCATGTGCTGTAATCTACCATGAATCCCTGAAGAGTTCAGCTGCATTCCAGAAGGGCCATGTCTTTGAGGGAGAAAACATTTTGAGCTCCATGGCAATCTAATTAATCAGTGGGTTTGCAAGGAGATTGAAGAAAGCCTGATCATGACTCTCAAGCCAGTAAGTTTCAGGCTCAAAATAGACTGGCCCAGCAAGTAGGGACACAGCACCAAGCTACCTGAGAAAGAAGGTAAGAAAGTTCAGCTATATATACATGAAACATGTTGTGCCAACTGTGGTCGGGGTTGGGAAATTGTACCTAGTTTATTTCCTGGAGCCAAACATCTGTAGCTATTGGATTGTTCAGTGTGGAGTCATAAACCCTGCAGCATGTGGGCTGTGGAATTTGGGTGCTGCTAGGAAGCATCTATCCCATGACCATCTTTTTGGGTTGAGACAGTCCCTGGTCAATGTTTAGAAGCAGGTTTCTTCATTTTATTTTTAAGTCTTCCCTCCTAAAAGGCCTTTTCAGAGACCTATCTGACCCCCTTACCTCCAATTCTCTTCTGTTCCCTCCTTAGCTGCATTACTGCCTTCCAAATTCAGGGCCTGTACTTCATGCTTCCCTATCTTCTTCATTTCTCCAGTGTACACCACCACTCTCCCAAATCTTTGCTGGGAACTCTTTTTTGAAAGTCCAACACTGCAGACTGGAGAGCGCAGAAAGAGCTGCAAAGGGCCAGTGTGCCAGGTACAAGATACCTGCACACATTCCAGATAACTCAGTCTTTCCCCAGCATGGAAAGTCTGTCAGTCTGACCACTGGGACTGCAGGAATGCAGAACAGCCTACCTACTTCTAAAAGGCTCCTGAAACAGGGACTCACCATCTAAAATGTGGAGCTGAAATAATGTTCCTAGGGGTGGAAGTGGTAAACCTCTGTCTCAGTGACCTTTTGGAGATGGTGGCTTATATCATGATACCTATTTACTGCCTCCTCATCTCTCTAGCCAGCAATATACACTGTCAGCACAGTGTGTTGGTGCAGGCCCAGGGCTTTGAAACTTCCAGTTCAGCCCTATGGGCTTGTCAGCAGCTGTATGTTGTGGCAAGAATGTATTCACTTAGCACTGATCTTGTTCCACTACTGGGGTAGCCAAATACAAAGGCAGTTTTCTCAAGGTGGAGTGCATGCATCAAGTCTTTCTGTGTTGTCCAAACTCCAGTAAATGAAAATCAGATTCTCACTTGGGTCTCCATGTGGTGAATACAACATAAAATGAGAGGTGACCCAGGAAATGAGAGATGTGGAGCTTATTTCCAGATAGACTGTGTTGGCATACCATGAGAAATATATAAAGTTAGTGGAAAATCTGATCCTATTGAGCCTTTTCTTTTTGTGTGTAATAGCCCTGAAGACACTAGAAGAAATAATACCCAAGCTTCAATGTGTCTGCCCTGTCCTCAGGTGGTTTGGAAAGACTTTCATCTACCAGGGGCTCTTGCAGCTTTCACAACCCAGAATTCTGGATGTTATGAGAAGGTTTAGGATAGCTGGCTTTCACATTCGAATAGAAATGAAAAGTTGCTAGTTGCTATGGTTAATAGAATGTTGACATGGAGTTAATTATGTTTCAAGTGTTGTGTTAATTTAGACTGATTGCTAGCCCAGTTAATAATCTATTTGTTATTAGCAAAGTTAAGTTATTCAAAGTTATTAAGAGTAAGTTAAAAGTATAAACCAGTTCATTCCAATGTATTTATTGTTAAAACTGTTATGTGTAAAGGGGAGAGTTGTGGAATTGTCTGGAAGAAGTGTGATGGAATTGTTAAAAGAGTGTCTAAAGAGGTTATTAACATAAAGGGATAACCTAAGAGATACTATCGAATGCTCAGAAGACCACTAAGGAGACCCTAGACAATGACTCGATGACAACGAGCCAGTAAAAAGACCTGGGACACTGACGAACCAATCGCAAGGACTCTGTTGGGCGGGGAAAGGGGCGGTCTAGAGGCGGGGTTGGGTGGTATAAAAGGTAGTGCCACAGGCTGCAGAGCGAGTGTCTGATTGGATGTGTCCCTGATCAAGCTGCCAGCGCTGCACCTTTTGTTTTGTGTCAAGGCAGATCGCCACTAAAGGTCTCCTATTGTCAGCTAATTAGTTTTGTTAATAAATACACTTAAAAACTCAATCGTGAGCCCGTTTTTAACATGGAGCAATTCAGCCATGCAAATTTCCCATAGCCAGAGATTACTGCTTTCATAGCCTCACTGCCTGTTGGCTTCCCAAAGTTGAAGAGATGAGGAGAGCCGTTTGGGAGGTCTCATGGTAGCAGATTGTCTAGAAAACCCAACTGAAGAAGCTAGAAGGTTCTCATTTCATTGTAGGAAAAGTAAGAGTCCAGGAGGGCTGGCCCAAGATAGGTCTTGGGAGTTGCTGTCATGGGCTTTTCAACCTTCCTTCTGGGCATCCACAAATTTCTTTTCCTACCTTGTCTCAATATGAAGGCCATCAATTATACCAAAGTCCCATTTATGCAGTTCTTGAAGCCTGGAGGAATGAGGAACATGGACACGTAGAACAGCAAATAACCACCTTTAGCTTTGGTGCCCTTTGTCCTACAGAAGTTGTGCTGTGGATGTAGCGGGTTTGGTTCGCCAACTGGGCAGAAACACCAATTTAGTGTAGTGGTTTGATCACATGCATTTCACTTTGTGAGATAAGGATTAGAAGAAATGCAAAGCAGGTTTAAAACTTTAAAGAATATAAAGAAGTTTATTACTAACAGAGTTTAAAGTAACAAGAAATAAAAAGAAGGGAAAGCAAAACCCTCTTCCCTCCAGCACTCTCCAAGCAAAAACTCCTTCCCCCCCACCCCTTTTTCTCCCTACAGCACTCTCCTCTCCTTTTACCACCTCGCACAAAAGGTAACAATTTTGGTCAGTGTTACAGTCTTTAAAAGTCTGTTTCTTATGCATAGGGAAAAAGGTTCCTTCTACTGATGCTGCAAACTTCTGACTTCTTCACAATCTCAGTAGTCCGCCCGGAAATTACCTACTGAAGTGAAATCTCTCCCAT
>VZTE01005465.1:255388-285473 GCA_013397775.1 Eulacestoma nigropectus | reverse complement strand
GGGGGGGGGGCAGGCAGGAGCCCGGGCTGGGCCTGGAGGCCGCCCGGGGCTCAGAGGCCCCCTTTCCTCCCTCAGGAGACCAGGAACCAGAGAAAAACTTTCCGCCCTTGCATGGGGTTTAAATATGCAAAATTCACAAAAGCGCATTGGCTTAAAAGCTTGTCAATCAACTCAGTTTCAACCCATGACAGTGGATCATCTCCAGATCTAGAAATGAAGCTGCTGCTCTCTAGGCAGCCAATATGGATTTATTAATTCAAAATAAAATAATGACATTGAACAATTCATGTGACAGAATTGCCCAGGAGCACTCGTGTTGGAAACCCTTCCTCTCAAGCTAAGTTGTCAGGGAAAAAACCAAACCAAACCAAACCAAACCCCCTCGATCATCAAAGCACAGAGGAGTGAGTAGAAGAAGGAACGAAGCACATGTTGCACTAAAAATTTGCACCACTGAGCGTGCCATCCCTGCTGTTTCCTGAACTGGGGCACATAGTGCATGTGCCCAGGAGCACTTGTGTTGGAAACCCTTCCTCTCAAGAAAAGTTGTCAGGGAAAAAAAGTCCTTCTCCTCCTCCTCCTCCTCACCATCATCAAAAATAAAAACCCTCCTCCTCCTTCTCCTCCTCCTCCTTGTCCTCCTCCTCGTCCTCCTCCTCATTGTCCTCATCTTCCTCCTCCTCCTCCTCCTTGTCCTCCTCCTCCTCATCCTCCTCTTCCTTGTCGTCCTCCTCCTTCTCCTTGTTGTCCTCCTCCTCGTTCTCCTCCTGCTCGTTGTCTTCCTCCTTGTCGTCCTCGTCATCCTCCTTGTCCTAGTCCTCCTCCTTGTCCTCGTGCTCCTCCTCATCCTCCTCCTCCTCGTCCCCCTCCTCCTCATCCCCCTCCTCCTCGTCCTCCTCTTCATCCTCTTCTTCCTCATCCTTCTCCTTTTCCTTGTCCTCCTCCTCCTCCTCATCATCATCATCTTCTAGTTTCTCTCATCATCATCATCATCATCATCATCATCATCATCATCATCATCTAGTTTATTGTGGGAAGAAATGGGATGGAGTTTGAGTTAGAGGCTGTGGGACAAAGAAGCACATGGCAGCACAAAGGAGCACATGGAGGCACAGAGAGGCTTGTCTCCGCCGGACCCTGGGGGGAGGAGGTGTCACACGGCAGAGCCCTACGGAGAGGAGCTGCCGGAAGCTGACAGACAGGTGAACAGCACGTGATCACCCCATAGAAGGACATTCAGAAAGCGTGTTGCTGATGTGGCAGCATGGGATAGGTCCTTACTATTATTGCCATGTAAGGAAATGCTGTGCCTTGAAGAAGTGTATAAAACCAGCTCGTTTCTTTGAATAAACGATTCAGATTCCCTGCCGGTCTGGGTTTGTGTCTCAATTGCTACGAATGGTGCCCTGCATCAGGGACTAGAGCTGCAGGTGAGCCACAGAGGACATGAGGGCTGGACAGTCCTCATCGGACCCGGCAAAGTCCGTGTCGCAATCACCGACAGTTTCTCTCTCCCCATCCCCAATTATGAACTGGGAACATTTGTGAAAAAAAAAAGTCTGTTGAATCAAGCTAAGGGATAGGATTGAAAAGCAAAAAGTTTCAAAGCTAAAATTAAGAAGAAACAGCTCTGGAAAATGAGAAGGATCATCATGCAGCTTGGAAATCAGTAGGTTTACTAGTGTTTTTGCTTCCTCTAGTCTTGTAAGGCAAGGATATTATGTGTTTGTCATCAGAGCTTGACTGAAATTAAACGAAGGGCAGCTGAGGCTGAATAGTTGTGAGAAAAGCAAGCAGGATGATCAAGGGATCTGCACACATCTCTGTGTATGTGCTAGGTCTGTTATCCCTGCAGCCATGTATAAATATAAATGTAGGAAGAAGGAGTTTTGTGTGTGTCTATGCAGCACCCACTACAGTGGCTCCCTACTTCTTCCTTGCACTCTTGATCACTGTTGCAATGCAGCTATTTATGATTTAGGAGGCAGTGTCCCATGGAAATCTTGGTCTGAATCTCTTGTCTGTGGATGTTGTAACTTAATCCTGTATCTTCCACACTGAATTGGAGATTCAATTACTCAAATGTCCCAGCTGAGAAGGTCATAGAGCCATAGAATCATAGATTCATTTAATTGGAAAAGACTTTGCAGCAGGACATCCGCCTCTACCACGGAAAAGCTTATCTGCTCTGTCCATCAGCTGGTGCATAGCTCTAGACATTCTCCCCCCTCGGACAGATGTCTGGCAGTGAGTTATCTCTGGCACCAGGGAGGTGAGATCTCCAGCTGACAACTAAACATCTTGCCTTGAGAGTGAGATGTAGAGTGAGATAAGTTAGGAATTATTGACTGAGAGACACTACTTTTACAACCATAAAAACTACACAAATTTTCATGGAGGTAGAAGTCTCCTGCACACTTCCTGGAAACATGTAGGACTTCTTCCCGAAGCTTGGACGCATCTTCGTGGTTACTTTTCAGGAAATTGAGAGGAAAGGATCCTATGTATGCCCCATCAGCAACTGGATGGTAAGATACATAGAATCCTAATTATACTATTTCTTCACTAGCTGTAATAATAGGTACCTTTATTATTGTTTATCTACTAGTAGTGTTTCTTTTGTTTATCCTGGGTAGTAAGTAAGTTATTAAAGTCTTATGTCTGTTAATTTTGTGTCTATTCAATAAATAATTCATTTTGTAATAGATCTAAGTGGCGATTATTAAGAACTTGCGAATGAGAGCGATCTGGGGTGTAGGCTGCCCTAAACAGAGCTACTGTCAGAAATCTGAGTCAAAGGCAGGACTTGTTTAAGATCTGCTCTCCATTAGTAACAGACCTCTAAGATCATCAGTCCAACCATTCCCCCACCAGTGCCAAGGCTACCACTAAACCATGTCCCCATGTGCCACATCAACATGGCTTTTAAATCCCTCCAGGTATGGGGATTTCACCACTGCCCTAGGCAGCCTGTGTCAGGGCTGGACAATCCTTTCAGAGAAGAATTTTTTCCTAGTCTCCAATTTAAACCTCACCAGCACAATTTGAGGCTGTTTCCTCTCATTGTTTCACTTGTTGCCTGGGAGCAGAGCCTGACCCCCACCTGGCTGCACACTCCTGTCAGGGAGTTGTGAAGAGTGAGAAGGTTTCCCCTGAGCCTCCTTTTCTCCAGACTAAGCCTCCCCATCTCCCTCAGCTGCTCCTGGTGCTCCAGATCCTTCCCCAGCTCTGTTCCCTTCTCTGGACCTGCTCTAGCCCCTCAATTTCTCTCTTGTCACTAAGGGCTCAGAACTCCCCCCAGGACTGGAGGTGCCTCAGCAGTGCCCAGCCATGGGGGACAGTCACTGCCCTGGTCCTGCCGCTACACCACTTCTGGTACAGGCCAGGTGCCCTCAGCCTTCTTGCCCACCTGGCACACGTGGGTTCAGTCTGTCAATCAGCATCCCCAGGACCTTTCCCAAAGGGCTTTTTTCAACCACTCTGCCCCCAGCCTGTAGCTCTGCACAGATTGTGGTGACCCAAGTGCAGGACATGGCTCTTGGCCTTTTTGAACCTCACACAATTGGCTTTGGCCAATGGATACAGCCTCTCCAGATCCTTTTGCAGAGCCTTCCTGCCCTCAAGCCATTTAATGCTCCTGCTCAGCTTAGTTTTGCCTACCAACTGTCTGAGAGTAAAAAGGTCATTCAGTATCTTTACAGTCCCAGCAGCTCTCTGACCCATGCTAGAGGCTGTCTAGATCAAATCAGTTTTCATGGTTGGGGCAGACAACTGAGCTGGTTGAGTGGCTCATGGAAGTGCTACTTGGCACCCGTCTGACCATCCATCTCGTTGGATGCTCAGGCTGGAAGCTGTAACAGGAAGATCAGAGCCAGGTTGCAGTGTCATACCATCTGTGCTGTTGTAAAAAATGTTAACATTTTAAACCTCAAAGGTTGTTCACAGACTTGCGGCAGTTCTCCCTTTTGTCACTGTATTGAATGGCCAAGGAGTTTTTAAACATAATATGTTTTGGAGTTAATTATTATAAATTTGATTTCTAATTATTTTACTATGTGCCTCTTAATAACGAGCAGTTTCACTATAATCAGAGAAGTAGCCCCAAAGTAAATGGAGGAAGTCACACTCAGGTGTAAGACAATGTACTTTGAAAGAAAAAGGATCCTTTCTTTGTTCTCACAGAAATGGTGATGAATGTGAAAAACAAGGTTCATTCTCCTGTTAAAATTTAAAAGTTTAATAAAAGGACAATAGGGGACGAAGATAAAGCAAAAGGTTACAGCGCCAGGTTACAGCGAAATAGCACACCTGCTATTTCGGAGACACCCTTTACATACTTTTAGCCTAATGCATATTCATAAACAATTATACATATTCAAACTTTTCTCTATACTAATTTAAATGTTCTAGGAACTGTTTAGCATGGCTCCTCCTTGGGTCCACCTTCTTAGAGCAGGCACATTTTTGGCTGTGGTTTTAGTCAGTTTTTTATCATCAATTCTAACTTGAGCTCTAGTCCATGGTTTTTGCAGACGGTAGTTGTTGATAGTTGGCATGTCCGTAGCAGGGGTCTTTATCATACGTTCATTGGATGTTATCCAACCAAGCAGACAGTTCAATTACCACAAGCATAACTATATCAGCTATTTCACTACTATTTCTAAGTCTAGTTAATGACAGAAATAAAAGGCATTAGTTATTACTACAAAAAAGAACTATATCTTTATAGCACAGCTACTTTAACATCATACACTTATAGCATCTTATCTTAATATTTGAGGAAAGCCAATATTATAATATGTATTTTTCACAATGAACAAGGTAATTGCTGTTGTGAATCAGTATAGCTCCCAAGATCACATCAGTTTCCACTGGCTGGGGATGTCTCCCTGTCTCAGATGTCATGTTGTTTAGGTGTTGATGCACTCTCCTCTTCTAGGAGGCAAATGCTGGCAAGTGGCCACATGTGCTCCATGAATGCCTTGGAAATCTGTTTCAGAATATGCTCCCTGGTTAATTGGAAAACTTCAAGGGTGGTGAGAGGGACCAACCTGATTTTTATTTATGCCTCAACAGATGTTATTCCTATAAAGGTTGTACATATACTGGCAGCGCTGTCCCGAGGAGGCTTTGCCTGGCAGCCACTCAGGGCAGAGAAAACTTCCACGATCGGGCTGTAAGTGAAATGCCCGGATGCCCGGGAAGCATGCCCGCGAATTTGGGCTAGGGGAGGAGCCTCAACACATAAAAGCAGTTAACTGCAACACAACGAGAACCATTTGCTTTTGGGTTTTTTGGAGGAAGCGGGCGCTCGTCTGTAGGGCCAGCTCGGCCCCTCTCTCTCCTTTGTTTTTCTTCCCTGTGGTGCTGCTTTCCTGCCTGTACCTGCTTCGCCCTGTTTCAGCGTTCCCGCAAACCAGCTCGTCACTGCGACAACTTCGTGCTCCGCTGCCTTCCCCGACGGAGCGGGCGCCGCCGCAGCCAGCCGCCTCCGCCGTGTTTGCTGGGTGCCGCCGCAACTAGCCGCCGCCGCTTGTACTCAGCCGTGACCGCCGCCGCGTTGCCCGCGGCAACGAGCCCAGACCACGAAGTCTCCGCCGCACCCAACCTGCCGCCGCCCGCAGCCACTGCACCGTGACCCGGAGAGACCGCAGTTGCTCCAGGAGCACGCCTGTAACCGTAGCAGCCTGTTCGCCGACGGAAGGTACACGCAGCCTACTGCTGTTTGGAAATCGCGCCCAGCCCGCCACGAGAGCTACGCAAACGCACTGCGGTTCACAACACGCACGCTGTCTGCTGAGCTGACCTTGACGAAAGCAGCCGGGTTCCTGTGGTAACGCTGTCCCTGTGTTCTGTTTCCTTTCCCTCTCTCTCTTCCCCCCCCCCCCCCCCCCCCGCTGTCTTTACTATCCCCCTTTAGTAATACTTACCCTTTTTCTATCAATAAATAGTTTTCAGATATAATATTGCCGTGTTTGCGCTTTATTTTTGCCCGAGAAATCTATCAAAAGAATTCCCCCGACTCCCTTTATATAGCGGAACGGGACAGGTGGGATTAATTTCCCCTAGCACAGATATCTGTAAATCAGGTGTGAAAGTCTCACTTGTGACATTTGGTACCAAAGGACAGAAGTAAGCAGCTCCGGAGGGCAACTGTCGTGATGTCTAGACACCCTCTCAGAGTGAAATAGTCAGCGCATGTGTGGGGTCTTTTCTGTCCAGTGCAGATAAGTACTGACATGCACACCTAAACACAGGTGTGCAACCCCCTGTCTTCAGTTTCTACCCCTAACTTGCTCAGGTGTATGTAAAAGCTGAGGTTTTTTGTGTGAACTTTTCCTTTAGCTTGAATGGTTTTTCTCCTTAGTTGATGTGTAAGCACTGCCAGGAACACTGAGTCATGACAGTTCAGTCACTGGTACATCCATAGCAAAGTTTGAGCTGGTGCCACCTGGGATGCTCTCAAGGTAACGATGTTCCTGAAGTCAGAATGGACCATGGACTGCCCAGTCAGCAGGATGCCTGTAACTATCCTAGGCAGTTTTTAGTCCTTTCTGGTTGAACACAGTGTCATAGAACCATCTTTGGAATATTTAATTTACTAGTACAGATGTAGTTTATGAATCTACTTGTATTCTGTAGTTGAACAAGGCAACATCTCATGTTGTTCATGAGATGCACAGTCTGGTCTCTTTGTACATCTTCCATTCCAAACTCATTTTGCTTGAATTTGGGTGACCAGGACTTAACAGTTTAGATGATGTCTCTGTGCCATGATATGAACATTTCCCTATGTCTGGTGGAAAATCTTTCATGATATGTATTATGGTTGCAGCTGTTCTTTTTAAGGTCGCCGTTCTCAGATAGACTAACTCAGGTCCTTTTTCCTCCACTGTTATCTTGAATCAACAAGCTTCCACCTTAGTCTCTAAATGCAGTATCTTATTCTTTGTTACTGTTAAAATTCATCTGTTTCTCTCAGCCTTCCTTCAAGGTCATCCAGCTCTTCCTTCTTCCCATGTCATATTCTGATCCTCCTCTGCACTAGCAATACAATCACTCAAGTTTGTGTCTCCAGCAGATCTCATGACCAGGCGCCTCGTTTTCTCTGCCAAGTTCATTAAGGAAAATATTTAATAAGGTTGGTCCCAGGACTGATTATTAAGGACCGTGATGGAGTTTCTCTGGATTTACTCACAAGTCACAGACAGCAAATGTTGGCCCCAGATGGTATTTTGTTCAAAACAAAATAATGACTTCCATCTGTCTTCCCAAACCAAGGCATGTGGAGCACTTGCTGGTGGTCTGTGCAGGGCTGGCTCTTTGTGAAGTGCTAGTTCTTCCTTGTTAATTCTAGCTTCTAAATTCTGCTAAATTAAGCAAAGCTTACTCTAAATGTTTTCCTAATATTATTTTCATGTGTAAGAAACTGTGTGGGTTTCTGCTGGGTCTATATGTGATTGGAAGGGGAGCTCACTCGTGGGATATAGCTCAAGCAAATCAGGCCCTATGGAATTTCTTAACTGTTTATCAATACAGAGTGTATTATTTATGTGACACTAGCACCAGATAGTCCTAAGAAGGGATATGACCACAGGTAGGCTAAGGCCTTGCATGGACTCCTGCTGAAGGCAGTCCTCATCTCAGAAAGATTACAAGCTGGTTTACCAAAGGAAAGAAAAGGAGACAATAGGTAAAAAAAAGAGGAAGATACATCTGAGGAGGAGGACGTATCCATCCAGGCACAGTTACCTTGTCATAATGAGAATTCATGTCTCCTATGCAGCTGACACATTGCTATCATGCTACGCAGCTGCAGGTTCTCCAAATGTGTCTGTTGTGTCAAAGCAACAACCTTTGGAGATTTCACATTGTTTGTGGCATCTTTGTACATCTTGAGGACTCAGTTTGCAAACATCCAGGAATTCTTTCACAGGAGCTGATGCAGGCACCTGCTACTGAGAGGATACAACAACTTGCCTGGAGTCGGTGTAAGCTCTTAGTCAGAACTTGTAACACCAGGTTTGAAAAACATCTGACAATGCAAAGAAAGCATGGAACTGGGTTTAGGGCAAAGAAACAAGCAGATTAAGTCTTCCATACCTTTTGTTCTTTGATTGTAAGGTTGTGGACTAGGCACTGAGTTGTTACAGAACCTGTCACAGTATTTATGTGGTAAAAAAAAAGGTCTTTGTCACAATCTGGTTTTCAAGGTTTTTAGAAATGCCTCTGCCTGAATTAAGGTGCAAACGAGATCATCTGCCAAGGTCAATAGTATGGGTTTTATTTAATAGTAAATAGAAGAAGGAAGAGAAAGAAGTAGAAAAGAGGTGGGGGGACAGAAAAGAGTGACAGAGGTAGAATAAAGAAAATATCACCACTCCATGAATCCCACTGGTGTCCTGATGATCCTCTCCAGCTGGTCCTCTTGGTGGTGATGGTCCCCCAGAAAGCATAGAGTCCAATGGGATAATATATGCTCAGGCCAGGTGGAAATGCCCAGGTACATCCCCTGGGGGGGGGAAGGGGGAGGGGCCAGTCTCTCGAAGCAGACTCTGGATCTGTTGCATCATTTTGCATCATGTGCAGTCCTGTAGTGCAAGGCCTCTGGGGAACACTTTGGGGGGTCTTTGGTGGATTATGACTCCCCCTCAGCTGCCTCCCACAAGAATGTCCCATGGATGTGGCCTTCCCAGGGTTGGGGGTTTCACAGTTGGGCCAGTTTGTGTAAGGGAGGATGGGTGTTCACTGCCTCTGACCAGAGGTTACGCCACACATCTGAGACCTCCTCCCCCCCTGCCTTGTTTGGGGGGGAGTCTGTGTAAACCTGGCTTCTGTGGGCTGTGGTCTCCCCCACCCCAAACTCAGCCAGGGATGATTCTCAGCACAGCTGCTGCAGTTTGGCTTTCCTGTGGATGCATTCCTTTCCCTCAGCCTTGTTTGTTTCTCCCTAGACCTGAGATGATTGAACAATAGTGTCTCCTTTATCTTATCTTACATTCCAAATGGAATAACTCACATTCCAAAGTTCCAGTCAGGCATCTACAAGGAGGGGTGGGCTTTGTGGTTTTAGCTTCTTTATACAGTTTTTGCTATAATGGGCAAAACTCCCTCATAACAATGTTTAAGGCATGAACCATTTCAGTCCCTGACAGTCTTCTTCATGGTTAGGTTGACAAGTATTCACTTCAATGGCTGAGCCATCCCAACACTCCTATGAGATGGGATTGCTCCATTCACATAGATTTGGTCCTAAATCTGCATGTGTAAATGCTTCTCTTGAGCCAAATTCTCTGATGGTGGTTGTGTGCACTCTCAGCACCAGGACAGCCAGTTTCTTGCTACGTTGCTGATTTCTTCTATAGCATCAATAAGTATTCAGCTAATGGTTATGGATTTAAACTCAGCTTATTGCCATTACATTCAATGTGAAAAGAAAACACCATAGTGACAAGGAAAATACGCTGTTCTCATTGTTACTAACCCACCTTACAACTCCAATGTAGCATACAGAAGCCTATGACAAAGAAAATATATCTTTTACTACATGACAAGCCAAAGATGAAGGTACAAAGAAAGCAGGGACAAGTTGCCAAAGCAGAGGCCAACCATCTGAAGCTCTCAAGGCTTATCAGAACTACAGCAAGTTGACTAACATCTGTCAGAGACCTTCTGCACCTGCTGCAAGAGAGGGGCAAAGAAACAAATTTGCAGGTAGTGCTCCAAAAATCAAAGCTCTGACATAAAACTGGGTGCCTGACTTCCAGACAAACAGACTTACAAGACAAAATTCATCTCACCTTACACAGGCATCTATGTGAAAGAGGCCTCCATTTGAGCTAGTCACCCCAGGCTGTCTTTATAGTCAGTGAAGAGAAAGAGCATGGTTCTGACCTAATAGAAATGTCTACATGAGGCTGAGATGGATTGCACCTCAGAAGTGCCTGTTTTCCTCTCTTGACTCCAGTATCTGAGGAGTGTGGGGTCTGTGGCTCAGATGGAGATGTCTGCAGGCACGGGGCTGGAAAGCCAAGTAAGACGGATTTCACCATGATGAATTCCCCCAGAATGACAGTGAAGGTGCTTGCCAGTGAAGCACACCGTATCTTAGCTCTAATACTTTAGGAGTTAAGCGCATTCTTTGCACTGAAAAGAAAAAAATTGGGCAGAGTGGGAACAGCACACATAAAACCAAACTCACCATACTCAGAGGCAAAGAAAGACAAATTCTACCTAGAGCTTAAAACCAGAAAGGACTTTGTGTTAACCCAGTCTGGTCTTCCTGGGGGCAGTGGCTGGAGAAATACCAGTATATTAGACTTGGAACAGACAATGATTTGGAGGAAGGAGATGCCTTAATGAAACATTCTGGTCATGCAATGCCTTGTGATTATTCACTAACTCAGTGCATTGCCAATTGCATGTTAGAAGAATAAAAGTCTTCCCACTTGCAGCTTTCCCTTTGGACATTTTTAATCAGATGATTTCTCCCAGGGCTACCCAGGCAGGCCAGAGTTCAAGCCAAATTCCCATTAGAAAAGGAAAGACCTGTCTGATCACTGAGTTTATCCAGCTGTGTAGTTTGCAGTGAATAATGACCACTGAGGCTTTAGCAAATTGCTGGGGCAGGGGGGTAAGGAAGTGACAGCTATGAATTATCGCAGGCTTGCTGGGGCTATGGAGACTTGTTATGGTATTTCTTATTGATGTGTATTTTCTGTATATGTTTATGCAAATATTGACATGATTGTGGCATCTTTCTGCTAGATTTCCCTGGTATGTTTTTTTCTTCATGTGACAAACCCATAGGCAGAGATTTTGGTTTTTTGGGGGATGGGACCAGGACAGGTGCAACCTTTCTTTAGGATAGTTGCACTGTAACTGGGAATAAATCAGGTTTGTTTCTCCTTTGCATGCAGCATGTGAGCTCTTGGCCAGTCATCCCAACCGAGGCCCTCTGGAAGAGTCTCTCTTCCCAGAAACTCCAGAAGAATCCTTGAGCAGCTGCCTGCCTACCTCAAACAACCCAGTGGAACAGAATGAATCCCATACAAGAAGTTTTGATTCATATGAAAGGTATTTCACTTCACAGGGCTGCCCCATGAACTTGTGCTAAAAAGTCTGCATTGTGTAACCACCACCTGATCTGTGTCGTCCTGCAGAATTGGGATGATAGAGTCCTTCATATCCTGCAAGGTCTTAAGGCCACATTTCAATGAAGATGATGAGCTGTTGCAAGTTGTCACCACCATGGGCAGAAGGAACGTCTGCAATTTCAGAGCTTATATTTGTGGCCTCACTAAATCAGCCTATGAGAAACTGTAGAAAACAACATGGAAATTGAATATAAATGAAATTGAAGGCACCTGGAAGCTGGTCAGCATAAAACTGATGGTGACCAGACTGCATTCCCCTTGGGAGCTGAAAAATGGGAAACAAGCATGGCAAAGTGACACCGAGAATATTGCCCTTCAAACATTTTTTTTCTGGGATATATTTGATAGGCTAGGAAGTATCAATTTTAAAAACATTTTTGTCATGACATTGGCTCTATTAAAAGTTTCAAAATGAGGCTGAATTAAAGTCTCAGAACTGCAAATGCAAGAGCACACCAGGTGCAAAGAGGAGCTGGCAAAGCTGAGTACAGAAACGGTCAATCGTATTAGAACAAAGGCATCTGGTATAGATGGGAACAGGATTTTTAAATCAAATAATAGGCTTATGTAATTTCTCCTGTCATGTTGCAATTAAAGAGTGAGGTATTCTATGCAGGGTAGGTGTTTTGTCCCTTTTAATAATCTGTGAGTACTCACGGCTGGTTCTCATGTGTCATATATTCTATATTGCAGGGCACAGCTAAAGCTGCTGAGCGTAAATCAGTGATCCTGGCTGGTTGCTTGCAGTTAATCCTCTGGTGTCCTTTGGCTCTTAGAGTACTTGTGTGGTTTGTTCACATATTGTTTCAAAGAAAAATAACACAACATCAGCGGGACAGACCTGGGGCCTGTCTCTGCCAACCTTGCTTTGCCCTTATTCCAACTAAGCTGTGTATTAGGGGCAATGCCAATTTCGTTGTTATCTTTTTGAACTCTTTTTTGGTAGGATTCTGAACAAAATTAAATAATTTGGGTCCATCAATTACACTTCGAAGGGATTTTGTTTGTTTGTTTGTTAATTTATTTGTTTACTAATCTTGTCCTGCAAAAGAAAATATTAAGGGAACAGAAGAATGTGTAAAAGGAAGAAGTTGCACTTGGACTTGAATGGGGCTGGAAGAGTGGCTGATATTTCAAGCAAAGATAGAAAAAGAAAATCATCCTTGAAGACCAAGCCCAGCTTTCAGAGAATTTATTGGATTTCCCCTCTAAACAGAAGGACTGACTTCAATGACATTCCTCCAGCCCTGATTTCTGTCAGCAAACATATGAAGTGCATTTGACAGAGGATATTTTGATGGGAAAACTGCCCTCCACTCTCACCCCCCTCTATTGTGTTACAGTCCAAGAAAGTAGGGATATAAAAAAGACTCAAGGATGAATTCTCCAAGAGCAGCTTAATGTAGCTCTGGAGGAAAGGCTCAGCTATGGGAGACCAAGTGTGTGGTGAGACTGCACCTTTAGTGACAAAAACAAGGCAAAAAAAAAAAGAAACTTGGAAGAGTTCTTCTGGGAGCCTTTCAGTTTTCACCAGGCAGCCTCTTCTGCATGTTTTAATTCCTGGGGGACAAGTTTGCCTCTGGTGGAAGCAGGCTCAAGGCCATACATATCGATGCCAAACTCAGTTCCACCTCTTATTCTTGTCATTTGGAGCAACAGGAAATTGTCAGCAAACCAATTGCAAAAATGGCAAGTCATCACTAGTTTTGGATAGTGTAGAGGTCTGGTAGCTGAAGTTTTGAGGACAAGCCTGAGCAAGACAATGTGAGCAGCAGATAACCTCCTGACACCCATCTCTTGCTGTGTCTCTTCAATCAACACCTCTGGCCATCATGTGTAGACGTGACACTCATTTCAGCAACCCTGTTTATGTCCCATTGGCAGATCCTGAATTTGCAGATAAGGCAAAGGAAAGTCCAAAGTCAAGTGGGATATGTTCAGCATTCAATAAATTAATCAGCTGTTTTTATTGACAGAGGTTGATGAACCCTCACACAGAGATGTTTTGGGTCTCAGTTTCCCTGCAGGAGCTTCTAGATTGAAATTACACATTCCACTCCCTAGAAATTGGTTATTGACTAACAGCTTCATCTGAAATGCAGATTTTCAGCCCATGCTTTTAACCCTAGTCTCTCTCATCACCCTACAAAAACGAGCTGGTAAAGTGCAATGGCCATGGGCACTGAGACATTGTCTGCTCTGCGCATAATACAGATGTGTCCCATTCACATCTTAAACTGGTCCAGAAGGCTAATTCTTTGAAGTACAAGACTGGTCCTAGTGAGCCTCGTCTTCTTCACTATGCCATACCTCGCCCTCAAAGTTACATGGGTAGAATGCTGCATGGCAGAGTACATCATTTTTGGCCAGAAGAACTCCAGAGCTAACAATTTCCAACTCACAAAGATCTCATGAAATCCCTGTTTGGTGAGAGAAAAGACATTTCCCTCCCTTTGTATATTAGAAGGACCATCTCAGGTTTGGACCAGAGAATAGTACCACAACTTTTTCAAGATCTACCTTGAAAACATTCAGGCAAAGCACAAGATTTGAGAAGGCTGGAGACACCATAGAATCACAGAGTAGTTTGGGTAGGAAGGGACATTAAGGAACAGCCTCCTGCCATGGGCAGGGACACCTCCCACTAGACCAGGTTGCTCCAAGCCCTGTCCAACCTGGTCTTGAGCAATTCCAGGGATAGGGCAGCCACAGCTTCTCTAGGCAATCTGTGCCAGGGCCTCACCACCCTCACACGGAAAAATTTCTTCCCAATATCCAATCTAACCCTGCCCTCCCCATTTGTTTTGGCCTCTTTGCAATGAAATAATAGGAACTGAGTAACAAAGAGGATTTCCAAGAATTTGTTTAGTTTTCTTTACCTGTGTGAAGGCATTCCTCCATGTCGTGTCCCTCCAGACCTTTGAAAAAGTCCCTCTCTAGAGTTCTCTTGGAGCCCCTTTGGGCACTAGAAGGGCCTCTAAGGTCTCCCCAGAGCCTTCTCTTCTCCAGGATGAACACCCCCAGCTCTCAGCCTGTCTCCAGAGCAGGGGTGCTCCAGACCTCTGATCAGTTCGGTTGCCTCCTCTGGACTTGCTCCAACACAGGTTTAAGTCCTTCTTATGTTGGCATTACAAACGAAAGAAGGACCCAAATAATGGGTTGCCATCAAATTTCAGCTAAGAAACTCCTCGTATATCAGCAGCTACTGCCAAGGGACCATAATGTAGCTGGGTAAGATAAATAAAGTAGTCAAGTGGTTACCTTTGAGATGGTACATCTGGTGCACTTCATTAAGTGCTATCCTGATGTCTGCTTTGGTCTGCACAAAAACCTGATTGCGTGAATATCCCTGCAGAAATTGAGGTGTGAGGTCACATGTGTCTTCCGGGTGTTTTGCTGTATGAAAAGAAACCTTGCAGTGGTGTGAGATGTTTATGAGGTGATATCTATACCTGGGAGACATGAAGAGAGAAAGAAAGCCAGAGTTCAAGTACACTGCTAAATAGCCTTAAAAAACTTGCCAAATGCATCATAAAGACATTAAGTCACTGATACAACACTCCAAATTTCCATTGTGTTTGCTACATGAGTTTCTAAAGTTCAGCACTACCATCCTTCTGACATTGTTAATTTTTTTTCTTGGTGGTTGTGTCACTGTTGCCAAAGTGGTGTAAATGAGATCAGAAAATGCAGTAGCCAAACTGCTAGAGGATCACTAGGAACAAGAAGCAGGAAAGGGGAGAGGAGAGGATGAAAATACATGTTTTGTGCCTGAAGTCAGGAAACTGGCTTCCATCTAAGAGAAAACAAGGACAGGAGACATGGATATGGATCTACAGGGAAAAGGAAGGAAGGGAGAGGAACATCAGAGCATCACCACGATAAAAAAGCTACTGGCTGCAAGATGAGATAATACTGTCTGGGGAAATTCAGTTATGATCAGCATCTGCTTTGTGTTGAGTTTCACCAGTATCTTCACTGGAGATGGACAGAAAAGTTGTAAGAGTATGTGTGGGAGTCAGTGCTCCAGTCTGATGGGTGTCAGCCAGGTGGGTGAGGCCAGTTGCAAGGCTCAGATTTACAAACCATTCCTGTTGCCTTGCAAAGGATGGACAGCTGGGAGGAAGGTAGGAATGTGTTGCTTTGGCAGGGAAATAGATTCAGGATGCTCTGATCTGTACATGATTGTGCTCGGAGTCAGGAACTGCTGCTAGCTCTGACAGTTACCTGCTCAGCCATGGATGTATCAATAGGACAAAAATGTTCAAAGCTGGAAGCTTAAGATGTAGGCTCCCACAATGACATGCCTTGAACTTCAAAGGAGCTGAGTAACCAGAAGGTTTAATTTGTTTTGGCCTCTGCAGTGCAATAGTAGGAACCAAGTACCTGAGAGCATTCCCAAGAATTTGTTTAGTTTTGTTTACCTTTTGTGCCTCAGTTTCCTCCAAGTAAAAGAGGACTCTCTTTGCCTTTCCCATAGGATCACAGTGAGGAGCTACATGTGAGATCTTAAGAAAGGGACAAGTCACATTCTTCCCTTGGATTTATGGAGCAAAGGGAAATTTCTAGTTCAGGTAGTGTGGTGGGACATTCCCCTCTGCCACAGAAGAGCTTATCTGTTCTATCAGCTGGTGCGATAACTCAGGGCGTCTTCCCCCTTACATGAATTTGCTAATTGGTGAGATAACTCAAGCCAGACATCTGTCCGGTAGTGAGTTATCTGTGGCGCCGTGGAGGTGGCATTCCCAGCTGACAATAAACGTCTTGCCTTGAGAGTAGATTGAAGGGAGATAAGCCTTGAATTTCTGACTGATAGATACTTCACTTTACAAACTAAAAGCTACACAAAACTTTCAGAAAGCTTCTGCACATTCCCTGGAAAAGTGTGGGGATCTCTCCTCAAGGTTTGGGATGCTGGCCTTTGAGTTACTCTCCTGGGAGGTGAGTGAAAGAACTCTATGTGTACCCCATCATCAATTCAGTGGTAAGTTACGTTGACTCCTAATCTATACTCTTTCTTTGCTAGCTATAATATAGGTACCTTTATGTTGTGCAATGTTTTATGTAATCTAGTAGTAGTTCTTTTTTTTATCCTGTGTAGTTACGTAACTCTGTTTAAGGGCTTTTATATGTTAATCTCCTGTATATTCAATAAACAACTCATTTTATAATAGACCCAATCGGCCATTTTTAAGAACTTGTGAGCCAGGGTGGTTTAGGTGCAAGTCACCTGAATTTAAGCTGCTGCCAAGAATCTCAACCTAAGGCAGGGCTTGTCTAACGCTTTCACTCGATCCATAACAGGTAGTGATGACTTAAAGATCATGGCTACAAAGAGAAACAGCCTTGTCTTGAGTGATGGAAGTCATGGTGAGAAAGAGCTTCCTTAGGGGTGGCCCATGTAGCACAGTGGTAGTGGAGAAGGTGTTGCATTACTGCAGCACCCATTTGTGGCTTAAAATACATTATTTGAGTTACCACACTTGACTTCACAGCTTGAACAGGTGAAAAGAGACATGAGTACTTCAGAAAGATGAAAGATAACCAGGTTTGCTGTTGTAAACTCAGGGTGTAGTTTAGTACAGGGGGACCAATACTGAGACAGGGATGGCCAGTATCTGAGACAGCTGACAATACGATCTGTGGCCCATTTGCACAATTTACCTGATGACAGAGCCTGAGGAATTCTCCAAACCAGAGAAGCTTCTTCAAACACATGGTGATTTCCTCCTGGTTGGGCAGAAAACAGTGATATATGGGCCTCAAAATAAAGTTTTGAGGAAGGTGAGGTCTAAAGCTGAGTCAAAAATGAAATGACTGCACTATACCTCTTAAAAAGACACATCAAACTCTTGGATCTGGACACACTAGGCTTCTGGAAGTGTTTAACAATTTTTAAGGCTAACCTATGGCTTTTGCTCTATTAAGAGACTTTTCCAACAGTTGAAGAAGCAGCACTTTGACTGTCTGTCAGCTTGAGGAGCCCTGTGTTTCATCTGCCTTTGACCATAGGGAACAAATGAGGGCATAACGAGACAGTAGCTGTGCTCTATCTACTAGGGCTGCTGAGCTCCATCCAGCCTGACAAAATGCTGTAGAGGTTTCTCTCTTGGTAATGTCTGGCTTTTCTTACTGGGCAGTGGAGAAGAATGACTTTTTCTCTGACTTTTGCCTCTCCATTAAGTAATTTTCAAACAGCTTAGTGGGCAAAATGTCACAAATAATCACTCTGGCCCCAGAATCAGCCACCAGGTTAGGGATTAATGAGAAATCCCCTTGCAGATGGATGGCTGAGGAATAACCCAGTTAATGAAAGTCCACTCTTCAGTTCGAGGACTGAGTTGTTTGGTATTTGATTAGGTTAAAATCTTTGTTTGCTTGCTTGTAGATATTGGTACCTTTATGTGATGGTATCTGATAGAAAGGTAGAAGGTGATACCCACAAAAATGCATTCACCATATGTGCAACAGAAACTTTAGCTGACAGTGGTGTCCCCTAAGCAGAACTGTCTTAAAACCATGCAAGAATGAAGACTATTTAAGTGAAAGTCATCACTGCTTCTGGTCCACTCTGTCCCAACAGTAAATTTTCCCCCACAGCTTTCCCTTGACTTGAAGGAGCACTGTGCTCTTCCCACATTAGAAAACATGGTTGTCTAAAGTGGGAGAGAGGCTATGTCCCCCTATGCCATGTCCCCTTTGGTCTCACGTTGTGTGACATGGATTGTTGAGATGAGAGGCTGATTGCCTTCTCCCTCTCCCTTCCCTTCTTGGGGACAAGTTCCCTTCTGCCTTGCGTTCTTATATCGTGGAATTCCTTGGTAAGTCCATGTCCAGCATATGAGACAAAAATGTCTCAGGCTGTAGGTTAGGAGGCATGATGGGACCGGATCTTCTTCTTGGCCGCAGGTGGGGATACCCTCTAGGCAGCACACCAGTGTCACCATTCGTCATGTCACCTACAT
Organism: Eulacestoma nigropectus; assembly: GCA_013397775.1. Lineage (NCBI taxonomy): Eukaryota > Metazoa > Chordata > Aves > Passeriformes > Eulacestoma > Eulacestoma nigropectus. The sequence goes on along the minus strand of VZTE01005465.1, from coordinate 267,352 downwards.
CTGCAGTGCTCTGTACGAGAGCTGGATACCTCTGGGCTCAGCTTTTCTGTAATTTCAACCTCAATCAGACGGCAGCGTTGAGTGTTTGGATACCTTTGCGGGAAGGGAGGACAGGGTCCTGTCTGAATGTCTGCTGTTATTTTCACCCCCCAGAGGAAGCTCTGGGTTATCATGGGGAGAAGGCCAAATCTTGTTCAACTCACAGGAGAAAGAATTTGGCAGCCTTTTCCCTTACTGCTCTTCCAGGTACTTGCCATCATCACAAAGACACTGTCCTGGTCTGGCAGCTCCTGCTCAGGGAAATCCTAGTGGGTCTGGGAAAAATGGGGCTGAAGGAGGTGAAGTAGTATAGGGTAAGATTCAAAAAGGCTCGTGTGAGAGTGGTTTGGGTCAGAAAAGCACTGAAGCCTCTTGCATATTTATGTGAACCTTCCTGCCTTGAGAAATGAGTATGAGGCTTCTGGAGTGCACCAGCTGCACAGCTTACTTGGACTGGCTTTTTGTAAGTTTTTGGATAAACAGGCAAAGGCACAAGAGCAACCTCGGCTTGTCCAAACTAGGATACTGTCCCCAGCCTGACACACTGCTCACCTTGCTGCCAGGAGATTCCAAAGACCACAGAATGGGACAGACGTGACTACATCCTTCTTGATGAGACTTGATGTGCTTAGTCCTGGCAAAAAGGGGGCATGAACTGCTTCCAGGATAGGTGTAAGCAAATCCCACTCTGCAACCTTATAGATTATATAGGGGCATCTTTGTGTCCAACAAGGAGATGGTCAACAGATGGCACAGTGGGCTGGGGGCTGAATTTGAGACCTGGGGTCAGCACGGGTGGGAAGCACTGATGCAAGGATCCTCATTTTTGAGAACTGTTATGGTGAAAATCCTATCACAAGGAGCGAGGCAGTTTTAATTTCTTTCTTTTCTTGTTTTTTAATATTGGAGATCCATTTGGACTGTACATGGGGGCCCTCAGCTGACCTCACTCCCATACAGGGACTGTATGTATCCATCCCACTTACACCTGGCTCAAAATAGGTTACAAGCATTTGGGCCATGTTGAGGAAAACATTTAGCAGAGGACTGCTGGCAGCCTTCCAGTACCTAAAGGGGCTCCAAGAGAGCCGGAGAGGGAATTTAGTCCTGGAGAGACCGGACAAGAGGAAATGGCTTCTCACTGAGAGAGGGCAGGGTTAGATGGGATGATGGAAAGAAGATCTTGGCTGTGAGAGTGGTCAGGCCCTGGCACAGGCTGCCCAGAGAAGCTGTGGCTGCCTCATCCCTGGAAGTGTTCAAGGCCAAGTTGGATGGGGTTTGGAGCAACTTGGTCTAGTGGAAGCTGTCCCTGTCCATGGCATGGGGGTGGAATGGGATGACAAACCATTCTGTTATTCTGTGATTCAATGCTCTGGTCCTTTCCTGGTCAAAGGTCTGCTCAAAGAATAGGTATATGTACATTTCTGTCTTGCATTGATGCATTATATATAATATCTTTTGGTAGACATGAGTGGGGAGCATAGTTAATGTATTTTCCTTCTTATTTCCTTTGCAACTTTCCCCCCTCTTTTCACTCCGAGCTGCCTTTTGCAATCAGATCCACCCAGGTCAAGCAAACGTCAACTGGCGAGATGACAGCAGATGAAACCATCCATCCTGTCAGTCTAGCCTAAACCTACATGCATCTGCTATGATAAAGCCACTCCAGGCCATTGTGGAAATTTACTTATAAAATAAGAAGGGATGAAATCACCCTCTTACTCTCCAGGTTTCCCAAATACCTAGCAAGAGGAGAGATGGAATTTTGGGGTGTGTGTCAGTCTGTTAGGTGGCATTTTAAAAATAATTTTCCCCCTTACTGTAACAATTAAAAAGCCAGAAGAAAGATTTGAAAAAGGAAAACAAGCAAACCAAACCCCAGAACAACTAAACTTACTGGTTTCAAGGTGGGTTAACAATGTGAAAAGCTCATGCCAGAACATGTGTTATTAGCAATAAAAAAGTTCTTTATTTGTCTGTCTGGGGAATTTCTTTCACACTCACTTTTTAAAAGACTATCTTTATTTGTTTCCCTTCTATCACACACACAACCAGATCACTTAAATAAAACAGAGTTGTATATTCATTCCAGGCAAGGATTCTTGCCAAAATCTGTGCCTCCTTTTTCTCCCCCCACTCATTTTCTTATATACAGACCAGTAATGAAAACACAAAAAAATCTAAAACCTGTAAGGTGACAGATGAACAAGATGTAGAGGAAAATTATCCAAATGGTGCTGTGAAGGAATGGCTTTCACTGGAAAAAGGGAACATATTTCTGCAAAGGTTAGAGGAATTTTTCTGTTTCTGTTGGATTTTTCCAAGGCTGGAAATTTAAATTTCATAAGAAGATCCTGCATTTTAGATGTTCCAGACAATTCTTTCCCTTGATTTGTTGCTTTGTTTGTTTAGGTTTTTCCATCAACAGTGAGGATTTGTGGCTCAGCCTATTTTATGTTCAGAAATCTCATTTGTGTGAACGTGATTGCCAGACACGTGATGGACATTGACACCACCCACAGCAGAGTGAGGAGAATGTTAGCTGCAAATTGTACCTGGAGCTTTGCTTCCAAGGAGGACCTTGCAGTCCTGCTGGTGTTAAACTGTCTCACATAGGTAGGTTTTTCCCAATATCCAACCTAGACCTCCTCTGGCACAATTTGAGGCCATTTCCTTTTGTCTTGTCACTTGTTACTTGAGAGAAGAGACTGACCCTCACCTGGCTCCACGCTCCTGTTAGGGAGTTGTAGATAGCGAGAATGTCCTCCCAAGCCTCCTTTTCTCCAGGCTGAGCCCCCCAGCTCCCTCACCTCTCATCACCAGTGCCAGCAAAGGGGTGCAATCATTCAAATCACTTCTCTCATCCTGGCCACACCATTGCTGACACAAGTAAGGCTACCATTGGCCTTCTTGCCCCCCTGGGCACACCTGAGCTCATGTTCAGCTGCTGTGGATCAGTACCCCCAGGTCCTTTCCCACCCTGCAGCTTTCCAAACACTCTGTGCCAAGCCTGGAGAGCTGCGTGGGGATGTGACTCAGGGTCAGGACCCGACACTTGGCCTTGTTGAACCTCATACTACTGGCCTCAGCCCATGGATCCACCCTGCACAGATCCTTTTGTAGAGCCTTCCTGCCCTCCAGCAGATCAACACTCCCACCTAACTTGGTGTCATCTGTGAACTTACTGAGGGTGCACTCAATCCCCTTGCCTAAATCATCAATAAAGATATTACACAGGACAGGCCTCAACACTGAGCCCCGGGGAAACCCACAGATGACCAGCCGCCAACTGGATTTAGTCCCATTCCCTGCCACTCTCTGGGCCCAACCATCCAGCCAGCTTTTACCCAGCAAACAGTGCACTTCAAAGACATGAACAGACAGTTTCTCCAGGAGAATGCTGTGGGAGACAATGCTTTACTAGAGTCTGTGTAGACAACACCCACATCTACCAAGCAGGTCTTGTTACCATAGGTAGCCTTTAGGTTGGTCAAGCAAGACCTGCCTTTCACGAACCCATGCTGGCTGAGCCTGGTTCCCTGGTTGTTCTGCATGTGCCAGGTGATGGCACTCAAGATGATTTGCTCCATCACCTTCCCTGGCACCAAAGTCAGGCTGACAGTCCTGCAGTTCTCTGGAGAAAGATGGGGCTAGATGTTTATGTGTATATATATGTGTGTATATATCTGTACTGTGTATATGTGCATGTGCTGGATGTGGGAACATGAAATTGCAGCGGTCTCACTCCTATCAGGCTACCAGGTTCAGCAGCTCTTACCGTCATCTGATATTGCAATGCTATGGCTGAACCAAGACTTAAAACAGGTGACTTGCAAGAGCAAAGTACCATGTTGGATGAGATGTTATCTGCTAAATATTCTTGCTTTTATGTAAATAAAAGTTAGGGACCAATCAATGAAAAGGCACCTAAACCTGTGCATTCCACCCCAGATCTGATATTGTGCATTATAATATCTGTGGAAGTGGCATTGAGTCACTGGAAGACATCGAGTTCAACCAGCTTCAGATCAGCCCAGGATTGCAAAACATCCTCATGGATATGTCCTAAGAGGGGCTTCTGGTCAATGCAGCAGTAGAAGCAATACAGACAGTTTCATAGAATCACAGAATTAACTAGGTTGGAAAAGACCTTTGAGATCATCAAGTCCAACCTATAACCTAACTCCACCTGATCAACTAAACCATGGCACTAAATGCCACATCCAGTCTTTTTTTAAACACCTCCAGGGATGGTGACTCCACCACCTCCCTAGGAAGACGATTCCAGTGCCCAATCACTCCTTCAGTAAAGAATTTTTTCCTGATGTCTAACCTAAACTTCCCCTGGCGCAGCTTAAGACTGTGTCCTCTCGTTCTGTCAGTGGTTGCCTGGGAGAAGAGACCAACCCCCACCTGGCTACAACCACCTTTCAGGCAGTTGTAGAGAGTGATAAGGTCTCCCCTGAGCCTCCTTTTTTCCAGGCTAAGCAACCCCAGCTCCCTCAGCCATTCTTCATAGGGCTTGTGTTCCAGGCCCTTCACCAGCCTTGCTGCCCTTCTCTGGATGTGTTCAAGCATCTCAATGTCCTTCCTAAATTGAGGGGCCCAGAACTGAACACAGTACTCAGGGTGTGGTCTCACCAGTGCTGAGTACAGGGGAAGAACGACTTCGATGGTCCTGCTGGCCACACCGTTCCTGATACAGACCAGGATGCCACTGGCCTTCTTGGCCACGTGGGCACACTGCTGGCTCATGTTCAGCCTGCCATCAGTCAGCACCCCCAGGTCCCTTTCTGCCTGACCACTGTCCAGACACTCTGTTCCCAACCTGTAGTGCTGCAGGAGGTTGATGTGGCCAAAGTGCTGGACCCAGCACTTGGTCTTGTTAAACCTCATACTGTTGGATTCAGTCAACCTATCCAGACTGTCCAGGTGTCTCTGCAGAGTCCTCCTACCCTCCATCAGATCCACACTCATGCCCATCTTGGTGTCATCTGCAAATTTACTGATGGTGGACTCAATCCCCTCATCCAGATCATCAGTGAAGATATTAAACAGGACTGGCCCCCACACAGATCCCTGGGGGACACCACTGGCCGCCAACTGGATGCAGCACCATTCACCACCACTCTCTGGGCCTGGCCATCCAGCCAGTTCTCAACCCAGTAATGAGTGCATCTGTCCAAGCCGTGGGCTGACAGCTTTTCCAGGGGCATGCTGTGGGGAAACAGTGTCAAAAGGCTTTGCTGAAGTCCAGGTAGACAACATCCACAGCCTTCCCCTCATCCACCAGGCGGGTCACCTGGTCATAAAAGGAGAGCAGGTTGGTCAGGCACGACCTGCCCCTCCTAAACCCATGCTGGCTGGGTCTGATATACCCCGGCCATCCTGTAGGTGCTGTGTGATCACACTCAACATGATCTGTTCCATAATCTTGTCAGGCACTGAGGTCAGGCTGACAAGACTATAGTTTTCCCAGATCCTCCTTCAGGCCCTTCTTGTGGATGGGTCACACTGGCCAGCTTCCAGTCATCTGAGACCTCCCCAGTGAGCCAAGACTGATGATAAATGATGGCGAGGGGCTTCATGAGCTAATCTGTCAGCTCCCTTATCACCCTAGGATGGATCCCACCTGGTCCCATAGACTTGTGAGCATCTAAGTGGCTCAGCAGGTCTCTAACTGCTTCCTCCTGGATTAAAGGGGGACTATTCTTCTCCCTGTACCCATCTACCAGCTCAGGAGGCCAGTTGTCCTGAGGATAACCTGTCTTAATACTGAAAGCTGAGGCAAAGAAGATCTTAAATACCTCTGCCTTTTCCTCATCTTTAGTTACTATATTCTCCCTGCATCCAATAAAGAATGGAGGTTGTCCTTGCCCCTCCTTTTGCCATTTATATAATTTTTTTTTTTATTATCCTTCACCAAAGTGGCCAGATTAAGTTCTAATTGGGCTTTTGCCTCTCTAATTTTTTTCCTACATGACCTAGCAACATCCTTAAACAATTCCTGAGTTACCTGCCCCTCTTTCCAAAGGTGATGATACACCCTCTTTTTTTCCTTAGTTCCTTCAAAAGCTCCTTGCTGTTGCGGTGATTCATCCCACCTTTGGTGTGAGCGGCACTGAGTGGGTGGATTTCCCCACCCAGGATTCTGCCCCTGAGGGCGGATCCGAGGGGAAATCTGTGGCATAAGGCTTACACCCCTTGAATGCCACTCACACCCCGTCTCCTCCCCTGTGCCGGAGCCTCCAGTATCCCTGGGCTCGGACAGGTCAGCTTGTTTTAAAATTCCCTCCAGCTATACCGTTATTGGTTAGTTTAAATTTGTTTCTCCCCTAGTATGTTTCTATTAGTTACTTGTCAAATCTCATCATTTTCTAATTGGTTACCTTTGTTGTACCTCCCTCTCTCTGTAACCCTTCAAAGCCTGTGATCAGAGGGTGACAAGGGGTCTCTCTGCTTGGCTTCCCTTCAAGCTTGTATCTCCCTGCTCCCTCAGGGCAGAGAAATAAAACTTGGACTGCAGCCACGGAGGGTCCACTCTTTCCTCCTTGCGTTCGCTACTGCCTTTTAACAGCATTAACTTGCTTGCTTCACACGGCTTATCAGGCCAGAAGAACTGAGGCACGCAAACCTCAGTAATCTTGCACCGACACCGCCGTTCCTTGCGGGCATTGAACCCCAAGCCGTAGGCCAAACCAGAGCCAGGCATGGCAGCACGGCACCTTGCCTGTCCAGGCCAGCCGTCTTCCCTGCTGGCTCATCTTTCGACACATAAGGACAGGCGGCTCCTGCGTCTTCAAGATTTCTTTCTTAGAGTATGTCCATCCTTCCTGGACCCCTTTATTTTAAGGGCTGTTTCCCAAGGTACTCTCCGAGTCAGTCTCTCAAATAGGCCAAAGTCTGCCCTCCGGAAGTCCAGAGTAGAAGTTTTGTTGGTGCCCCTCTTTACTTCATTGAATATTGAGAACTCTATTATTTCATGGTCACAGGATTGCGAGCTCCTGTCATAGCACATGGGGCTGACATATCCAGCAGAAAGTCAGTTCATGTTGCAGTGAACTCAACTTGACATAAGTGGATAGGACATGCTGAAGCTTAACTTATCAGTTGTCAAGTGCTTGGACTGAAGGAATGACCCAAGTGCCAAAATTGATGGTTTGTGGCCTATTTCTTGTCTCCTTTTGAGACTGTAGTCACAAAAGAAAATTACACTTAGATGACAGGAAGTATAAAAGGAGACTGGAAGTTAAATGACTTAAATCAAAACTCAGGAGAGAGCAAGAGAGGGATTGCTGATTGCTAGCAAGGGTTTGGAGGAGGAGAAGCATTTGTGCATGGTGCCATTTGAGTAACAGCCAAGATCTGGCCCAAAGCTGTAGATAAGAGCCAAAGGAAAGATCTGAAGGCAGACCATCTCAGACAAAGAAGAATCAAAACACTGCTGTATTTTCAAGACATGGGAGGAAAGAAATATTGGAAGAGGCAATACTAAATGTTCTTGACCTCTGCTCAGCTGACTCAGAGGGAATGTAAAACGCCCAGAGGAATTGTGATTGTGATCTTAGAATGCACAGAGACTTTTACTGCAGAAAACTGGAAAAAGTTGGAAGAGCTTGCAGTTTGAATTCTGTTAGGCCCTAGTAGGATTAAAGTGCAGCACAAGCCAGTACGGGGCCTGAAAGGAAGGTGAAGATTAGCATAGGGAGAATAATTTGGAGGTCTCTGAAAAGAAGCAGAAGCAATTTCAAAGGATAAATTCAATAAATAAAGAGATTCACCAGGGAAAGCACAGAAACACATGAAGAAGACTACACAGACTGCTAAGGAAAATGCATTGTTTAAGAATATTTTAAGATTAGTGAAGGCAGATGAATAGTACCTCTCAATGTGGAGGGAACATGAGTTGGCTTCAGGGATCTCCTTGCAAATCTCTGAGATTGCAAAGGAAAGACTGAGGAACGATACTCCTAGAGAGTCACATGCTGGTGATATCCCAGAAAGTTCGTTTTTCAGGATCTTAAATTTGGAAAGCCCGATGTTTCCCCCTTGCTTCTGTACAGGCAGTTAGATGTCAGCAGGTGATTCTTGGTGATGCACCAAAACCTGTGGGTATCTCTCAGCATATGAGGCCTGGACCCTAATTCCTGAAGAAGTTAATTAAGAAGCTGTGGTACTCCAATGCTTCTCTTCACAAAGCCCTTCCTAGTCAAGAGGACACCCCCTTATGCCTACACAATTCCTCAAACATGACCTAATCTCAAAGCTTATTTATCCGGAAAGGACTGACTAGGTCATAGTGAGGCACTTCTGGGGCTTGTGATCCCAGATATATTTGGTTCAGGACAGATTTTGGTTGTCTGAAGAACTCCTGTGGTTTCAACAGAAGTAGAATGAGCCCTTGTGATACTTTCTTTCAAACCTGTTGTTTGTCGAGAAAATTAGAAAATGAGGAGAAAGAGGAGTGAAGAATAGAAAGAGAGGAGAAATTATTTCCTCTTTAAAAATATTCTTCACGGATTCACTTTCGAAATAACTGTTATGGGATGTGACTCAAAGGGGAAAAGAAAGGCTGCTTATCTCTGGTTTGGCTTTGTTCCTTTCTGTCTGAGAAACGGGAAAGGTGCTGGAGTGCAAGAATGGAGAGATGACTTGTTTAAGCTTTGCAGATTTTTCTTTCTTGAACATAAAATTTTTAGGATCATCACTAGAATTAGTGTTAGGTAGCTGAGCAGATCGATGATTTAAATCTCTCACTACAAAACAATTTCTTCATCAATTGTTTTTGTTTTGTTTTTTTTCCGGGCCTACAGGGCATTTCTCCAAGCCTCAGGAGTTGGACTTCTCCCAGCAGATTTCAGTCACATAGCAGGCAAACCCACAACAGATAAAAATAATCCCAATGTAGATGCATTGTCCAAAAAGGACCTGGATAATTCACGTGGTGTTGATACCTGACTTCTAGAGATGGTTGAATTTAGTGGAGAATTTATGCTTGTGATGCTGAAAAAGTAAGAGAAAAGGGAAATATCTTACAACAAGAAACTTAAACATTCATTCTGTTTAGCCATCAAGTGACAAATTGACTTGATTACTATATAAAGTATCTTGTAGAAGAGAATACAGATTACCAGGGGCTCTCATGCAATGGAGAAAGAGCAAACCTAATGTAAGCATATGTCTCATAAAGAAGGCTTGACAAATACAGGTTATAAAAGCATGGAAGTGTGTAAGTGTGTACAGTTAGTGCTGGGAACAAAAACAAAAGGAAGTGAAAGATATCTCTTGTGTCTTTGAAAACGGGCAGGTTTCTTTACTCAGGAAGAGCTGCAGTCAAACACAGATTACCCAGCTTAATATACAGGTAACTGGGTAACATTAAACAGCCTGCAATATACAGGTCAGATGAGCTAATAATCCCTCCTGGAGTTACACCATGATCTAAAACTCTTTATTAATCTGAAACTGGTCTGTCTGCAGCCTTTTTGGCATGATTCTGGTTTCAGATATTAGTCCAAAGCGTGTGGATTTCATTACAATTGCTGAAAGGGTGTCCAGAACCAGAGATAGAGGCTTCAAACTGCATCACACAACAGAAAGGTTTTTTTTTTTTCCCCAAATCGGCAAAGCACGGTACTCAGTCTTGGAAATTATTTTAGCTGTGTTCAGCAAATCTTTTATGTGTGAATGTAATGATGTTCTACAGTGTTTCTGAAGCACAGAATAAACAAATGGAGACATGTCCTGAAATTCCATCCTGCATTTAAAGAGAAAACATGCCTTGGTTTCTGGGGAAAGGAGTCTTAAATGGGAAGCAAGGAGTGATTTACAAGATTTTCTGTCAATAAAAGTATCTTCTGGAGTGTCATCAATGAAATTTATTGCGGGAATAACCCATCACTCAAACAGAAATGGATGTTCAAGCAGTCAAAATGCAAGAGGTGCAAAATCACAGTCTGTACTCGATTGATGTTCTGTAGAAACCAGAAGACAAAGGAAAAGCAAGATGTATCTTGTCCCAGAAACACCTCCTGAATCTTGTGTTGACTTCATTACTTCTTAGGGTGGGATCATGATTTTTTGGATAGCTGTGCTGTATAGTACTGGCAGGTGATGACACAAGCACCTTGAAATACAGGAGGAAGGAGAAGTGGAAGGAAAATACATGCTGTCCTTGGATACAAAACATAGTCTTTTGAGTCAAATCTCAGAAAGCTGTAGGATGTTGGTCCTTAATGTACAGGAATTATATAGCAGTTATTTCTTGATGTTAAGAGAATATATTATCTGTAAAGACGGTGTGGACTAGGAGTGGAGAAAGGAGAGGCATCTTTGCAAATGTTTAGGAACGTGGAGATCCTCAGTGCTTTGGAGCTCAGTGCACTGCTTCCTGTCACTTCAGAAACAAATGAAATAACAATGCTTGGCTGTATGTGATGTTTTGCTTTACAAAAACAGAGGCAAAGGGCTGCAAACTGAATTTTCCCTGCTTTGGTTGAAGGAGCGGGAAGAAAAAGGGGGACCTGATTCTAAGATGGGTTATTCAACACCTTATGAAAGCAAGGTTGCCAGAAAGTCTTTAGATGTACACATGCAGAGTGACCTTGAGGTTTTGGAAATCTGAGACTTGCAGGGTAAAATTCAGTCCCCACCTCCATCTATTGTCATGATGTTGCTTTAAGACCTTAATGAACACTTGGAGGACACCAGATACGGATGGATTGAGGAGGACTTAGAAACCCCTGTTATTTTCCTCAAAATCCAGACAGCTGACCCCATCCTTTGAAGTGAAGGGAACCACTCTGTCAGGCTAGCAACAAGAAAACAAGGTAGCAAAGAGAATAGCTCTATCTACCCTTTGGCAGAATCAGTAGTTTAAGCCACTTCCAAAACAACTTTGATATGGCCTTTTCCACTCCATTTTCCATTCAGGGAGGCTTCAACCTCAACCATTTCAAATAGAGCATTACAGATCTATTTGAAAGGGCTTTGTAGATATTTTTTAGTTAAAGCTTCACAAAACATCCAGGGCATCTGAGGCAGTCATTATTGGTCATTAAAACTATTGAGCACTCCTAACCCCAGAAGAAAGCAGGAGGAGAACACCACTCAGAACTTTGGAAAAGCCCACTTTTAAAGTAATTTTCCTGTGTTTGAGCTATAAATACACACACACATCCCCCTCTCCTGAGGCCCTGCAAGGTACTCTTTCCCCTGCTTGAAAAGGGCTGTAGTTGTTGAACAGTTTTGGCAGAGCCTGGGTTCATTTAGCTGGGTCAGTAGATAGCTGGCTCTCAACCAGAAAACACAAAAGTGGACATAAATGGTAATTTCCGTAGCCAAGGTAGTTTTCAGATGGGGTGAAGAAAAAGGAGTGAATAGCAGAGTGAGGTATAGTATTGGCTGAAGTGGAGTATAAGGTCACATAACTCATATTTAAACCTAAAACTCACCTTCCTCCGCTAGTGATTCCTCATCATCTTTTCGAGCAATCCCTCTCATGCCAGAAGCTTTTAAAAGGGTTTCTTAACACACAGAACTTTCTGTTTCTCTTTTTCTTAAAAAGCTAGCCATTGTTCCAATGAAACTTCTTAACTAATTAGTGTTCAGCTCTGTGAGTGAAAGTCAACCAGGGGCTGGGGATCAGGCCCACCACTTTGTGGTGGTCGCAGTGGTTTTGGTTTTGTGCCATCTGCTTTCCTTGCTTAAGATCTTGCATTTTGACATATTGCTTCAATACAGTACATTTTATGACACCTTTGCTGGAGGGCCAAAGGCCACATTCCTTCCATCTATCTTGCATGCCATTTTCATTCTCTTGTCTTCAATGCATTATAGAAAATAATCTTTCTTTCTTTCTTTCTTCTCTTTCCTTTCTTTCCTTCCTCTCTCTTTCTCCTTTTTTTTTTCTCTCTTCCTCTGCCC
>VZTE01005465.1:144411-248729 GCA_013397775.1 Eulacestoma nigropectus | reverse complement strand
GGGGGGGGAGGTTTTGCTTGGAGAGTGCTGGAGGGAAGAGGGTTTTGCTTTCACTTCTTTTTATTTCTTGTTACTTTAAATTCTGTTAGTAATAAACTTCTTTATATTCTTTAAAGTTTTAGGCCTGCTTTGCATTTCTTCTCATCCTTATCTCACAAAGTGAAAAGCATGTGATCAAACCACTACAGCTGCTCAGAGAAGCTGTGGCTGCCTCACCCCTGGAAGTGTTCAAGGGCAGTCTGGATGGAGTTCTGAGCAACCTGGTCTAGTGGAAGGTGTCCCTGCCCATGGCATGGGTTTGGAACAAGATGTTTTTTAAGGTCCCTTCCAACCCAAACCATTCTATGATTTTATGATTCTATGAGCTGGCTTATTAGCCAAACCCCAGACTTCCACACAGCTCCCCTGATGCTAGGATTAGGACATGGGTGACAGAAATGTCTAAATTAAGGTGTCAGCTAACTTCCCAGTTTGCCTTTCCCAAGCAGCCTTTTCTTTACTTTTGTTCCCCTCCATCACCCCAGATGAGATATTTTCTCTGTGGTTTGTGCAGCCAAAAAACGATTTATCTTTTCAAATAGCCGTGTGTCATCTGTTAAAAATAATCTTGTCAAGACCTGTGGAGGGCTTGAAAAATGTGCTAATATTAAGCAGACTTTCATACTAAAATTCCTGTATCCCATGAAAGGTCAGTCAGTTCAGTTCATATGCTACACGAAAGACAAATAACAGCATTAATGACTGAATCTGGTAAAGAATTAACTGCAGTCGGGTAAGTTTCTAAGGCATTCATGGGGTCAGGGCTGTAATGTGTTAATTACTGACATGGGGTAGTCATCCAGCTAAATGCTCCTCACTGAGTGGTTATATCAGTGTGTGATGTATGCCACAGGTCTGTGAACCTGAAAAGTAATCATGTTTCTGCTGCCTGTGGTAGCTTCTTGTCTTTCACAACTTGCCCTAGGGCTGGGCAAGTTGGGCTGGGAAAATCTGTCTGTTGGGAGTATTCTTGGAATAAGTTAGTGATGAGGCAGAGACTGAGAGATCTCAACTGATGTCCCTCATGGAGGGGCTGAGCTCTCCTCATGTTCATGAAGATGGCTCATGACTGTCTCCTAAGTGGTCCAGTTGCATCTTGGGGTATGGCTTAGGAAATACTCCCAGTTTGGACATATTCCCAGTTTGCCCGTGTAGGTCTCTCTTGGTGCCTCTGTGTCTCATCAGCTCTTCGCATCTTTCTTATCTGCTTGTGGGGACTCTGAACCTGCCTCTTGCACTGTGTCAGTGCCTCAGAGTCCCAGCTGTAGGCAACTGTCCCTATTAGTCCTGCTCATGGAGGAACTGTTCTGGAAGAGTCCAAGTAACAGGGAACCTCTCCTCATCCTATCTGCATTACAAAGCAGAGACTTGCAAGGCTCATCTCCCTCAGCTCCCCCTCCTTTCTCTTTTATGTCAGAGGAATCCACCATTCATCCCCCTGTGCAGTGATTCAAGCAGAGATGAACCAGCTTCCCCTGTTTTCAGGCTGCCAAGTGCTTTCTGGGATCAATGACCATACAAACACATCCCTGTCCCTCTGGAGATGGCTTGCTGGCAGCACCACACAAGCCATCATTGTAACTGCCTGTTACTGAAGCTCAGAGCTGTCAAGATAAGAGCCATCCAAAGGACTGCTTCAAGTACTAGACTCACCTGAAAAGTCTCTCCAAGATTTTGGAGGACTTTACAGTGGAAGAGGTGGGTACATTCATTGGCTTTACTTAGAAAATGAGGCTGTGCCATGGCTGGAGCATTTTCTGGTTTTGATGCTGGCTTAGATGTTGTTATGCTTCTTCAATGTGCAATTTTACAGGGGACTCAATATTAAAACTTTTTCCAATTGCAAATCACGTCAGTGTATCAGGCAGATGTTTGTCCTTTAGGAGAGCTGGCATCTGCAACCTCACATGATTCCAAATCAAGTAATTCAGATAATGCTTGAAAAGCCTTCAAGAGCTCCCTCAGCTTTCTCTTTGGTCTTTGCATTGCCTCCAAGTGAGGCTGAGATTTTTGTTTGAGGGCACGGCTGTGCTTTTGTGTCTGTTGAATGCAGAAGAATCTTCTAGGGGGTAACTAACCAGTGTGGACACCTCCAGGTCTTGGAGATAAGTGGAGAGGGCCACAGGACACCCGCCAGCCAAAAGTAATTAAATGCCCAAAACCTCAAGTGTAGGAGTGGAAAAATCAAGGGATCCTTCAGTATCTCACACTACCTCTGGGCAGCTCCATTTCTATGCAACTGCTTTTCTAGACCTTTTTTCAAATGTCCTAGTTTGAAAGGGGCTTTCAAAAGCAGGATACGTCCTCTACCTGTACAAAACATGGAGCAGACTCATCAAACAGCTAATTGCTTAAGGGAAGAGGGGTAACTTTTCAATGAGCAGAAGAGGGCCTGTTTGTAAGTATGAAGAACGGGCACACTAATTTGCACTTCTAATCTTGCAGCGTGCCATGAGTTTGTTCATCTGTTTGCCTGTTGTCCTCTCAGTGTCTCAAAAACAGGTGTCATAGGTGCTCTGGTGGGTGTGTGCTTGCGTGACTAGCCTCTGCTACCTGCAGCAAAAAACCTGAGTTGTTTCATTCTGGAAGTTTGCTCAGTACTGGCATTCCCAGGTGTCAGAGACTGAAAACAGTTCATGCCTCAAACACTGATATAAAGTTTTGCTCGTTATAAAGAAGCTACAACCAAAGAAGCCTCCCTGAAGACTGGGACTTTCAACTGAAAGTCAAACTGCTGGTTAGATAAAGGCAAACCTATTGTTCAGTCATCTCAGTCTGAGGGAAAGGTACAGCAAAAGGCCAAAGTCACCAGCTGTGCTGAGAATCATCCCTGGCTGAGTTAGGGGTGGGGGGAGAGCACAGCTCACAGAAGCCAGGTTTACACAGACTCCCCCGCCAGCCGAGGGGGGAGGAGGAGTGTGGCTGCTGTGAAGGCCAGCGGGCGACGTGCAAGAGCGTCCGAACAGACAGGGACAGCTCGTTGCCTCCTTTTGGTGGCGAGCCCCGTCGCGGGGCTTTTCCTTCAGCTTTCTGCCCTGAAGGGGTCGGGTCCGCAGTCGTTGTTGCTTAGCAACAGGCGCAGGCAAAGGAGGAGAGAAGGATTCTTTGTTGCAGTTTTCCACGTTTTTATTCCCCGCCCAGCAGGACAGGGGAACGCAGAAACAAGGAGGGGAGCAACCAAAGAAGAAAAGTAACAGTTGCAATGGGTTTTTAAACTACCCACCAAAAGGGGAGGAACAGGGGGACAAACCAATAGAGATTTGACGGGTAGTGACACACAGCCAGTGCAGAGGGAGTCAGGGAGGGACTTACTTGAATGAACCAACAGAGAGTACAATTGAACAGAACTTTCTGGATACAAAATACATAAACATGAACTAGGGGAAGAACAGGGGAGGGGATTCCCCAAGACTGGCAGCTTTAGGGCAGGGTCTCAGACCCACCTTCGGAGTTACTGTCTCTGGTGGGAAAATCCACCCATTCAAGCCCAGAAGTGGGCATAGCCACCGCAACAGAGGAGGTTTTGGGTACATGGCATAACCTCTGGTCAGAGGCAGTAAACACTCATCCTATGTTATACAAGCCAGCCCAGCTGTGGAACCTCCAACCCTGGGAAGGCCACATCCACGGGACTTTCACGTGAGAGGCAGCTGAGGGGGAGTCATAATCCATCAAAGACCCCCCCAAAGTGCTCCCCAGAGGCCTTGCATCACAGGACTGCACGTGATGCAACACATCCAGAGTCTGCTGTAAGAGGCTGCCCCCCTCCCCTAGGGAGACATGCCCAGACATTGCCACCTGGCTTGAGGGTATATTAACCCATGAGATTCTATGCTTTTCGGGGGAGACCTTCACCACCAAGAATACCAGCTGGAGAGGATCAACAGAACATCGTTGGGATCCATGGAGTGGTGGTATTTTCCTTATTCTGTCTCAGTCACTCTCTTTCTGTCTCCCTCACCTATTTTCTATTTCTTTGTTTCTCTCTCTCTCTCTCTCTCTCATATTTACTATCAGAAATCCCCCATATTATTGTCACTGGCATATGGTCTCGTTTGCACCTTAATTTGGGCAGAGGAATTTCTAAAGAACCTTAATAATTGGATTATGACACGAGGCCTAAAGTTTTCAGTTGCTCATATCGTAGGAATTGAATTGCACTGAGCTGTCTGCTGCACGTCCTGGCTGCATTGGCCATTTCAGAGCCAGTCTCAAACTCCCCTATAATCTTCTAAAGCAAAATCCAATCTGGCCAATACGTCCTTTCCATGCAGCTGTTTCTGGGCTGCAGCCAGACCCTTGTATAACATTCACCCCCTGGCTCTGAGAGGAAGAACTGCCTGTGGATCTCTGTAGTTCTTGTGGACAGTGTCTCCTAGAGGAGATGCCCATATCCATCCTGGTCCCTCAGAGCAATCAACAGTGCAGTGGGCTTTGGTGTATGTCATGTTGGCAGCCTGACTACAGGTCCTTGCCCTGGAGTTCATTAAACTGCAACAATGAGAAAGAAAAACTACTTCGAGAAAACAAGGCGTACAAAGGTGTGTCTCTTCCTCATCCTCAAATTCCCGCTAAATAAAACTCCAAAACAATACAGAGTTTTGTGGTTTCTACCAAAAGATCCACAACCATAGATACCACAAGAAAGGGATTTAGTCCTTTTCTAATTCATATTTCTTTTCCCCTAGCTACCTCTACATATTCCAAAATCAGATGCTTACTAGGGATCACAGCACTCATCTATCTAATAAATATTTTTAGAAAGGCATTTAGTCTTGATTTAGCACTCAGCACATCTATAGATAAGCCACCCAAAGTGTTCTTTGCAGTAATCACGCATGGGCAATAACTCTGCACTCCTTGAGATGCAAAGTCAAAGACAAAATCCCATTTATTGCGCAGTCCGAATTCCCTAAATACCCACACAAAACAAGATATAACATGTAAACAGGAAAGATGTTCACCACAGTGTCTCCCTATCACCTAGAGCAGTGCACAGACATTGCCTATTACGGTAACAGGTAAACAATACCCTATAAGGTCACAAACTACAATCACCACTTCTCACAGGTCCAGCTTTGTCCACAAGCCACAAACCTCTCTCTGCCCATCCCCGGGACCTGGATACAGTCCCAGGGTCACCTCCGGGCCCAGGAAAGAGGCCCTCTCTCCGGCCTTCCGGGCTTACCTCTCTATCACAACATAGTGTAATCCAACAGGTTTTTATGCTTCTTGTGAAAAGATAAACATGTCTTATCACCCTTCTAGACTTATCTGGTCTCTGCTTCCAGTTTTGGCATCTGGTGGTACTTCTGATGATTTTGCAACCTCCACTGAAACCTGATGAGGACACAAAAGTGCTTGCTGGTTCTGGTAATTCATTGAATGCATTAAAAACATAGAAGAATAAGTGATTTAGGGTTCTTCTTTACACTGAAACCTTATCCAGCCTAAGTGGAAGCCAGAATTGCACCAGAATGTGCAACCCAGCCCATGGTTGGACGAGAGCTGTGAAGTCCTGCAGTGGGCCAGGCTGGGTGAAAGCTTATTTGAAAAAAAGTTCTTTTCCAGGATGGTCACAGGGAGACCTGTGGTCCTGGCAGGTTGCAGCCCTGCAGCAGGAGATGCCAAAACATCGATCTCTTTATTTTAAATAAACAACTCGGTGCTTCATGTGGCTATGAGCTCTGCAATACTCTTGTTTTACAGAGATTGCATTACTTGACACTGTTTTGGGCTCTTGAAATCCAGGTTGATTGTTGGGGCCTGGCAAGACCTCTCAGATTGTCTATTCTCCACTGCACACAGCTGTGGTGGATGGACTGTGTCAAGGGGAAGAACTGGGAGATTTCCTCCACCTCTGTCTTCCATGCGCTGCAAGATGGGGCACTCAAGTCCAGCCCGCCCTAAAGCACCATCCCAAGCATGGCTGATGGGTGCAGAGAGGGACTTTTCTAGCTCTCTGGCACTGGGAGATCGGTCATGGGGAGGAGATGTATCTTGCCACTGTCGTACCTGCATCAGGGTTTCAGCTCTGGCCACTGAGCTGCAAAGCAGGTGCCAAATTGGTGTCTCCAGAGGTGATGCCTTGTCGCAGTGTTGGACACAAACACGCAGATTCAAACAGCAGGTCAGGACCACTCACCAGGGCGAAGGACTCTGCCCACCTTTATTCTCACCTTTTTATACCTCTCTTAAAACAACCACACATTGGTAGATGAGGTTAACACCTCTGCAATTTTACAGGATAGGAACATAGTCTATCATCTTTCTCCGCCTTGGAGAAAGGAATGAACAACAATCCAGAAGTTCAGAAAACATTCTAGGCCAGTTAGAAAAACAAGAGCTATGTTTATAGAAAATGCATGAGAACTTCTACTACAAAAGTAAAAACACAGAACAGTAGAAAAACCAGGGCGACAATGCCTGAGCCCATGACATCCTGATCTAGATCTCAGTTCATATACATGGATCACATCCCTGTGGTTAAGTCTCCTGAAAGTTATTTTTGCTGATAAGCACTTGGGACACACGCAACCTTTTACAAACACTCTGGACACATGCAACCACTTATAAATGCTCTGATAAGTGGGAGGAAAAACAAAACCAAAACAAATTTGCAACTTAAGGAGTAATGGGAAAAGCTGTGCTCAGAGTTTTATGGGATTTAGTTATTTTTAGAGGTGGGGGCAAATGTGCCCGTGTCTAGTCAGCAAGAAAAAGTAAAAAAGCAGCAAAAGTAAAGATGTAGCAGGTTAAGTAATCTGCTGTGGGTTCACCACCACAGAAGATGTCATCAGAGAGGCTGTTGCAAGATTGCTGTGCAGTACTGCTCTCCCTTATTCCCCAGACTCTGATCCTCCCTTGGGGCTTATGCTATGGAGAGACTCTGGGATCTACCTGGAAACTAAACCTGCTAAATCCCTCACAGAGGAGCTTGACTGCTTGCAGGCCCTTTCTGCCTCAGCTAGACATTTAACACTAATCAGAGAAGTGTTCTTGCTACTGAATGGGACACTGCTTTTCCACCCTCTCACTGCTAATCTACAGTGGGTGCATTTGTCCTCACTGTCTCACTGTGGATTCAAAATTCTTCCATCAGTGCAGAAAGAGCTTGAAAGGAATGAGAGACTTGTCTTTACAAACAAGCTCTGGGCCTGCTGGTAGATGGAATTAGCACTGAGAGATAAAGGGAAACAATGGGAAGGATTCCACTGACGGATGAATGGAAAGAGATTTGTCTCTACAAACAAACTTTAGGTCTGCTGATAAATGAAATTGGATATTGAGAGATGAAAGAAACAATGGGAAAACCATAAAATTCAATAATAACTAAAAGTAAAGGGGGGTTATACATTAGAAGGGAACCTTAGGTATTAGGCGTTCCGGGAAGTCTGTACCTCTCGAGTACCTCAGCCATGGGGAGAGAGAGAGGGAAATGCGGCCGGGAAATTAGGATAAAAAGGAGGCTGCGCCCTCCAAAAATTTGAGAGACCCCAGGGGAATGCCCCATGGCCTCTCCCTTTATTTGAATAAAGTAACGGGACTCCTCTGTCTCCTTTTTGGACATAAAGCTCTGGTGTTTGTGGATTAATTTTCCTGACAAGCTGAAAGCATCTCTACTGCACATGCAAAATGCCACAGAAACCAGCTGATGTTGAATTTTCTGCCAAGCTCAGAATCCATTGCAGCTAATTTGGGTTGAAGGGAATTCGTGATGCAGAGTCAGGCATGTCATGCTGCAGTTGGGAAGGCTGTCTATCTTTCTACATGAGTGTATGGAAAATCATGCTATGAAAAGCCAGTGTCCATGAAGGAGACAGAAGAGTCCTGCAACTTTATTCGAATAAAGGGAGAGAGTCCACCGGGGCACACACGCACAGGGTTTTATCTCTCGAGGTTTTGGAGGGCACAGCCTCCTTTTATCCTAAACTCCCGGCCAGCATGGGTACTATGTTTTCCTTTCCCCATTGGCTGAGGTAGTAGGAAGGAACAGCTTTCCCGAACCGCCTACCACATATCCCCCTTTGAACTTGTCATTTTACCCCAAAGGTCAGCAACTCAGGCTTGTGCAGACCCACTTGTCTGTTTCAGGAGCCGAGCTGTCTGGGCTGTGCAACAAACTTGCTGCTTGAAGTTAGTACGACCCATTTCAAAGACGTTAAGACCCATACCCTCACCCATGGAACTGTTTGTAAAGGTATTAGCACACATCTTCTCTCTCACGAGGATCATAGATCACAGAATAATTTGGGTTGGTACAGACATTTAAAGGCCATCTAGTCCAACCTGCCTGAGAAGGACCAATTTGATTTTTATTTATGCCTCAACATATGTTATACATGAGGTGAAAAATTACTCTAGGNCCCCCCCCCGGCCTCCTTGCCAGTAGGGCAGATCCCTGGATGCCTAGGAAAAAATGCCTGCGAAATCAGGCTATGGGAGGAGCCTTAGGACATAAAAGCAATTAACTGTGCCACAACCCCCGGACATTTTTCTTTGGGTTTCTTGGAGGGAGCAGGGGCTTGCCTGGAGGGTCTTCTTGGCCCCCCCTCCCCTTTTTCTTCCTGTGGTCCTTCTTCCCTGTCTCCATCTGTCTATCTGCCCTGCTTCTCCGCTTCCCTGGGGCAGCTCGACGCCACAGCAACCTAGTGCTCCACTGTTTCCCCGACGGAGCAGCCGCAGCTGCCGTGCCCTGGCTCTGACAACCTGCAACTGCTCCACGAGTGCGCCCGTAGCCACAGCAACCTGTTCTTTGCTGACGGACGAGATGCAGCCTGCTGCTGTTTGGAAATCGCGCCTAGCCCGCCACGGGAGCTGCGCAGACTCATCGCAGCTTGCAGCACACACGCTCCATCTGCCGAGCTGGTGCTAACGGGGCGCCCCGGGTACAGTGGTAACGATCTGTCCCGGTTTTCTCTTTCTCTCACTGTCTCTTTGCTCCCTTTTCTCTCCCCCTTCAGTAGGAACACTTATCTTTCTTTATCAATAAACAGTTCTCAGATCTAATATTGCCGCGCTTGCACTTTATTTTTGTCTGAGAAATCTATGAAAAAGAATCCTCCCTGACTCCCCTTTTACAGCAGGATGGGGCACCCCCATTCATGGGCAGGGATAACCACGTTGCTCCAAGCCCCATTCAACCTGGCCTTGAACACCTCCAGGGATGGGGTATCCACAACTTCCCTGGGAAACCTGTGCCAGGACCTCACTACCTTCACACTAAAGAAATTTTTCCTAATATCCAGTCTAAACCTACTCTTTCAATTTGAACCCATTCCCCCTTGTTCTGACATACAGGGTCTTGTAAATAGTTTTGCCCCGTCTTTCCTGTAAGTTCCTGTCGTGGTTTGACACTGGCCCAATGCCAGGCACCATGAAAGTTGCTCACTCACCCTCCCCTGCCACAGCTGGGCTGAGGAAAGAAAAAAAATTAACGAAGGGTTCGTGAGTTGAGATAAGGACTGGGAAAAAACACTCCAAGGGCAAAACAGGCTCAACTTAGAAGTACAAAGTGAAGTTTATTAGTAGCAGAATCAGTGGAGGATAATGAGAAGTAAAATAAGCCCTCAAAACACCTTTTCTTCCCCCAATCCCTCCTTCCTTCCCACTAACAGCAGGGAGACAGGGCGTGGGGGTTTTGGTCAGTTTGTCACCCGAGTCGTTCTTCCGCTGCTTGGGAAGAGGAGTCCTTTACCTGTGAGACTGTGGGGTCCCTCCCACAGGAGAGAGTTCTCCCTGAATTCTCCAGCCTGGTTCCAGTCTCACGAGCAGTAGTCCTCCCAAAACTGCTGCGATGTGGGTCTCTCTTTCCACGAGGTGCAGTCCTCCAAGGACAGGCTGCTCCAGCCTGGAAGCAGGGACCCCCTCTTTCCACCGGGTCTCCCACTGGATCACAGCCTCCTCCAGGCATCCACCCGCTCCAGCGTGGGCACCTCCCCCACGGGCTGTGGGTGGGCCTATGCATCCCCCGTGGTTCCCCATGGGCTGCAGGGGGACAACCTGCTTCACCATGGTCTGCACCACGGCCTGCAGAGAAATCTCACCTCCAGCGCCTGGAGCACCTGCTCCCTCTCCTTCTCCACTGACCTTGGTGACTCCATGTTGTTTCCCTCAGATGTTCTCACCTCCTCCTCTTCTCTGGCTAGAAGAAAAACTGTGTGCACTTTCTTTTGGTTTTCTTCTTAAATATGTCATCACAGAGGTGTTACCAGCATCTCTAATTGGCCCAGCTGTAATAGGTTGAAATTGAGTTGCTTGGTAAGCTTTTAAGCCAGTGGCATTTCCATCTTCAGAGCCATCAGGGATTGGCTCTGCCGGACATGGTGGAAGCTTCTAGCAGCTTCTCACAGAAGCCACCTCTGCATCCCCCTGCTACCAAAAACTAGGCCGTGCAAAACCAACACAGTTCCCGTCAGGTACTGGAAGGCAGCAATCACTCCAAAGCCTTCTCTTTTCTAGGCTAAACAATTCACAATTCTCTTAGCCTTTCCTCATAGGAGAGGTGCTCCATCCCTCTAATCAATTTGGTGGCCTCCTCTGGACTCACTCCAACTCTTCCATGTCCTTCCTGTCATGGAAGACATGGGACCTCAGAGCTGGATGCAGGTCTGCAGATGGGTCTCACCTGAGCAGGACAGACGGGCAGAATCCCCTCCCTCCCCTACTGCTCACACTGCTTTTGAAGTGCACGTGGCTGGGGCATGTCCAGCCTCTCATGCAGCAGCATCCCAAGGTCCTTTTCCCAGGAGAGATCCTCGCTCTGTTCACACCTCCCCTGGATTGATACTGGGGGCTGCCCTAACTGAGTTGAAGCACCTTCCACTTGGTCTTGTTAAACCTCATGAGATTCCCATGGCCCCAATTCTCAAGCCTGTCCAGGTCCCTCTGAATGTCCCCATCCTCCAGGTGTGTCACCTCCACCACTCAGCTTGGTGTCATCAGTAAGCTTGCTGAGGCTGCACTCAATCCCTTTGTCTGTGTCATTAATGAAAATGTTAAATAGCATTGGTCCCAGTACAGACCCCTGAGGGATGCTACTGGTCACTGATGTCCATCAGGACTCTGAGGCATTGACTGCTATGCTCTGGATGTGACCATCCACCCAGTTCCTTACTCATCTCACAGTCCACTTGTTGAATCCATCACTCCAATTCAGAGAGAAGGATGTTGTGGGGGACCATGTCAAAGGCTTTACAGAAGTCCAGGTAAATGACATCTCTAACTCTTCCCAGGTAAATGACATCTCTAACTCTTCCCTTGTCCACTGATGTAGTCACTCCATCATAGGTGACCTGGGTTGGTCAGGCAGGACTTTGCTTTGGTGAAGCCCCTGCTGGCTGTCAAATCACCTCCCTGTTTTCCATGTGCCTTAACACAGCTTCTCGGAGGATCTGTTCTGTGATCTTCCCAGGCAAAGAGGTGAGGCTGACATGGTGGTAACTCCCAGGGTCCTCCTTTCTGGCCTTTTTAAAGATGGGTACTATGTTTCCCCTTTTCCAGTCACCTGGGACTTCACCCTACTGCCATGACTTTTCCAATATCATGGCGAGTGGCTTGGCAACTAAATCAGCCAGTTCCCTCAAGACTCTGTGATGCATCTCATTGGGTTCCATAGACCTGGGCACATTCAGGTTCCTCAGGTGGTCACGAACCTGATCTTACAGTGTGAGGGGCTTTGTTCCCCCAGTCCCCATCCTGCTGTCCATCCATTCAAGAAGTCCAGGAAGAGAGGTTGTCATTGAAGACTGAGGTAAAAAAGTTTACAGGCATAGGGCATCTATCACCTCTCTGGGCAACCTGTGTCAGTGTTCCACCATGCTCATTATAAAACAATCTTTGTCCTGATACCTAGTCTGAATCTACCTTCTTTTAGTTTAAAACCATTACTCCTTGTCCTGTCACTACAGGTGCTACTAAAAGCTCCATCCCCAAAGGCTGTGCAGTTTAGGTGCTCAGCTTTAGGGTGACTTCAAATCCATCTCTTCCTGCAGCAATGCCTCCTTGCTTGATGGAGATGACTCCCTTCCTGTGGTACTTTGAGGTCTGACCATGGAAGTCATCCTGTTATTCCTTCTGTTTTCCATGTGCCCAGGGATCTGCAAAGACATAGGATGAAGCACACCGCAGAGAATAAATGCTCCTGCACAGCACGAACAGGGCAAACATCCCGTAGGAACACAAACACCTCGTATAAAAGTACAAAGGAAGAGAGCAAGTGAAAGAAATCATTCCTGAAATTTCCTCTCTGCTGAGAGAGATGGTTGTGAATAATAAATCTGTTTGGGCACATTTTGCAAAATGAGCCATTATGTCTTTCTTGTCTGGTCTCACCTGTTGTTATTTCTAATGTTTTCTCTTCCCAAGATGAGGTAGGGTTTTGCATCAAGGTAATACAGTTGCTTTTGTTCAAGAAGCAAACAAGCTTCCCCATCCTGTAACCAGGACTTTGTCGTAAATGACCAAACATCTGTTAAATTGAAATGTTCTTCATGAGAGAGTGGTTGTAGCAATGCCTTTTGGGTCTACCTAAAAACAGAGGCCAGACAAAATTAAGAGAATAAAGAGCAGTTATATTTATTGAGGGGCCTTCAGGTACATTTAGGGCAGATGAAGCCCCCCCAGGGGCTACGCCCAAAAATGGACGACGGGTCACGGGTTTTCATACTTTTGTAAGTTTGGTCCATTTGCATATTAGGGGTTAATCTTCCAATTACAGCTTCAAGTACTGAAGTAATTTACCCCAAGTTTGCTCCCCCTCTAAAACTCAGTTTTGTTTACATTTCTCGAGGCCTGAGACTGTAAGGTGTCCTTGATTCCCAGGCCTAGAGAGGAATTGTTTTGTCTGACCAAAATGTGAGAACAGTAGCTAATGCTCTATATGGAGTTTAGAGTTATACACTAAAGAATTGCAGGATCACAAATGTATGAAAAATATAAAAGCTAGAATCCTAAGGCATCAGTAGTTTTGGGGTTTTTTTCTTTTAAAGAGAAAAGCCACCAAAAAAAATTGAGTGTGTGATCAGCAAGATATACTCAGGTAAAGGCAAGGTATTGAGTGATGGTCGTGGTTTTGCCCCAGCTGGCAGCTCAGTCCCACACCAGACACTTGTTCACTCTCCTCTGGTGACATGAGAGAACAGGGAGAGTAAAAGTGAGAAAACTTTTGTGTTGGGAGAGAGGAAGTTTAATAGATAAAGCAAAACAAGGAGTTCATTCACTACTTCCCATGGGCAGGCAGGTGTTCAGCCATTCCCAGGACAGTAGGGCTCCATCATGCATGTCAGTGATGCTATCACTCTGAATGCTTCTCCATTCCTCCTTCTCCCCTCAGCTTTATATGCTGAGGATAATGCTGTATATTCTTAGGTCAGTTGGGGTCAACTGTCCCAGCCATGTCCCATCCCAGCTCCTTGTGCACCCCCAACTCCCTCGCTGGTGGGGTGGGGTGAGGAGCAGGAAAGGCCTTGGCTCTAAGTCCTCCTCAGCAATAATAAAAACATCCTTGGGTTATCAGCACTGTTTCCAGCACAAATCCCAAATGTCGTAATATGCCAGCCACTGTGAAGAAAATTATCTCTATCTCAGCCAAATCCAGCACACTGATTTACAATTTGCAACACACTTCAGTTAAGTGTCTGAAACAGAAAGCAGGGGGAAAGAGGCTGAACTGACCTGTTCTTCTAATGAGTCGCGCTTTGCTCCAGGGGAAACATCCTCATTTCAGTTCAGCTCTTTACAACACAAGACAACAAGAGTTTTTAGAAAAAAGTGTTTTTCAGGACAGGTCAATGAGTGCTAATTGCTCAGAGATGTAATATTCTTCTCATGGTTCTGGGTTTTTCAGCCACAATATCCCCTCAGCTCTCATTTAGGTTCTTAGCTGTTGAAACTCAAGAAAGCTCTCAGGATTACAGCACAAATTTTGCACCAGCTGAAAAACTGCTCACCCCTGGATGCTTAAAAAGAGCAATTCTGAATCAGATAGATATAGATATAGATATAGATATAGATATGCATATATATATATAGATATATATATGTGTATATATAATTAGCTCTTTGCAGTCCAGGCCCATAGCAGTCAATAGCAAAGCTACTGATTCCATGGGCAATACAGCAGTGCGAACTTGCTACCCCTGCTTTAATTCTATTCCTAGAAAATTGCTTTATATTTTTCATGAGTAAATCTCTGTCAGGCCTTTCCTGAGTTCCTAGTAGTGCATCTAACAGCAGCACTGCAATTCAGTGACGAGTTTGTGCTACAGAAAAGTTAGTAAAAACTTTGTCCTACAAAAAATGTCCCAAACAAACCTCTTTTACCTCATCTTTCCAGAACTGAAAGTCTCCTAACACTGCTTTAGGCACAAGAAATCTGGTAGATAATATTTGAATCTCACCTACTGGAAAGGGGGAGGCAGGGAGGCATGTTAGCTTTGACCTTGTTTCTTGTCCAAGTTTTTACTTTAATTCTGCAGAGGGGAAGTCCCTGCAGGCAGAAGGACCCACCCATCTCCCAGACTCTGGCAGAAAATTATTAGAAGATTTAAGAGTAATGAAAACTGTTGCAAACTGTTTGCTGACGGTTACACCATCTATGCCTTCTCCCCAAAGGAGTATGATGAGATATTCGACACGCAGTCTTGTTCGTCATGTTCAGTCAGGAGCAGATCTGAGGGCAGCTAATAAACTTATCTGCATCAGATTAGATTGCCAATCCTACCCTCTCCCTGCTCCCTGCCCTCACTCCCTCCCCAGATCAGTTACACGCATCAAGCCAAATAAAGATAAATGCACGACAAAGTTCATTTGAATGATTGAAAATCAAGATGGAACAGCATATTTTTCATCAATGTTATCCCAGGAAATAAAGATAAATTCCCCCACTTCGTATTTTAACATAGCTTATCATAATCACTGGTAATAGCAACCAAATGTTTTTCATTTGCTGGATTATAAAGGGGGCCGGGGGAACAGTTTCTTGGTTGAAGGCTCATCAAGTCTAATTTTAAATTAGTGTCAGGGGTCACTTCCACTTTATGTTGCATTTCTGATGAGCAGTTTTTGCTGAAATACCTGGCTTGGCTTAATGACTGCAAGAAAGAGCAGGGCTGTGGAAGTCAGAGTGGTGTTGGAGGGGAAGGAGACTGGGCCACTGTTCTGGGATTCATCACCAATGAAATGAAAACTTTCATCCAAAATGGCTCTTGACAAGCAATTTTTCCAAAGAGATAGAGAATGTCTGGAGATTCCATGTTCTGTCCCAGTCTCTGACATTACCCAAAGTGTCGTTCCAGGTATTCTGATCTGCATGGATTTCAGGCGTTTGTTTGTTTGTTTTTAATGATAACATGCAGTGGGAGAGTGTCTTCCAAGACTTTCCATATGCCAACCAGCGGTTTACTAATAGATCCTTAAGAATCTATTAGTGCTGTTTTGCTCTCCCTTCTATTGTTCTTCGGTTCCCTGAGGTTCTGATAGGATGCTGATCAGTGAAATAAAAATTGGAGCTTGAAAACCTTCATTACCCTAGGTAATTTAAACTTGCTTAATACTATTTTATGACACAGTGAAGGCCGAACATGGCAATATTGAAACTCTGACTCCTTATTAAGTGAATGGCAGTATTGTCATGCTGATGGGAACCTTTACCTTCTCAGCCAAAACTGAGAACCTCTTCCTGGGAGACACACTGCAGAATCCAGCGGATGCAAACTCCCTGTGGAGGCTGGGAGGAGAAGGTCACAGAGGGTGGTGAGGGTGTGAAGAAACACCCCTCCAGGTCTGGCATCATCTGGGATGCATCAAAAATGGAGCTAGAACATGAAGGGAGATCTTTGTAAAGCAGGGAGTTGGTACTTAAGAGGATGATATAAATTCTGTAGAGCTTGTTTTTTGGTTTGTTTTTTTTTCCTCAAAATCTCAATTTCTTCAGAGATAGTCTTCTTCTCTGGAGTTTATAGGATTTTTGTGGCTGAGTCTAAGGGAAACACTTTCAGACTTGTCATTCTACAAGCTGAGAAATGGTTTGCTCATTAGTTCTTTTCTTTCCTCTTTCTTCTGCAAATGTGTGCTTGTTTGAAGGTAAACCAGTGGGAGAAATTAACCCTACACAAATACCTTGCGAGAGATTTCAAGTTGGAGCTACAATTTAATAGGAAAATTACAATAAAGGAGATAGTATGGAAACACTGGCTTAAACTGACAAGTCAGAGTACAGCCTGGCCCCTCTTGGTCAGGGGTGGTGGTCGCAGTCCAATTAAGCAATGGTTGCAATGCTGTTGAAATGATGGTTGTGGTCTTGTTGAAAACGGCGGTCCTGTGGAAATTCAGGTTCCCCTCTGGATGTTCGGTGGTAGTGGTGGTGGTGGTGGTGGTGGTGGTGGTGGTGATGGTGTCCCAAGTCCCCAAACCTCAAGGTGGTCAGGTTCAGGTGGTACCTCCTCCAGGGCAGGGAGTTACACAGTGGAATGATGTAATTTTATGAGTAATAGAGTATTTTTTGAGTCCTTGCAGCTGTGAGTTCATGGTGGCCCATTAGCAGGAACGACCCCCTTCAGAATGGGTGTGACTGTGTTGGTATCACAGCTGAGTCATTGTGAAGATGAGGAAACACTGCCTTGCAGGGTTTGGGTGTGCACTGGGTGGCTGCTGCAAACAACCCACCATTAACAGTTGGCCAGGAATAATTAGTTTGGTTATACCTATATTTGCACGCTTTCTCCTGTAACCAAGCCCTAATTTTTTAACAACAACAAAAAAAAAATCATCACAGCAGAGTGAGCTAAAGTTGGGGAGCAGGCTGACCTGTCAGACTCCAACCCAGAAATTTCAGTAGTTTTTAATTTAATCATCATAACAATAAAAAAGGGCTTTGGAGCAGAATGTCTCTCAATTGCAACAACATCTGGCATGTTTATGTCCTGGTGGAGGATTGGCAGCCATAACTGATACAGGACAAGTAAGATCATGGCTGGCCATGAGAGGGGAGCTCTTTCCTAAGGCCTGAGCGAGAATGTTGAAAGGTAGCATCATCCAGTGATAAGATGCCATTGCCTTACCCTCTGGCAAATCACACGTGGTACAAAAGGAAGGTGAGAGGAGAAGAATTAAATCTCAGGAATGCAGATGGAGGGCCATGGGAGGGCCCTCAAATGGCTTAATGAAAATTTAAGCTTGAAACTTTGTTTTTTCAAGACTTGTGTTTTGAAGTTTTTGGGGAAGCTGAGTAATGAGAGTGAAGTGTCCCTGAGTTCTCTGCTTCAGTGTAGGATCAGAGAAAACACCAGGATAAACCTAGGATTAATCTCTTCTAGTTTGTGGAGGGATTTCAGACCTAAACTATTGCAAAAACTACAGGCGCAAGAGTTATACGGCTCCAGTGAAATGCCCTTCATGAAGCAGAGGGGTTTCCTGGGCAAGATCATTCCCGCACACTTAGGGCAGGATAAAAGAGTCTTGGCGTTGCACTGGCATGGATTATGAATATATACAGTGAGAAGGACAGGTGGAAAGGAAAAGCTGACACCAGGAGCATCTTTATCTGTCGCAGCTGTTTTAGATTATCTATTCATGTCCACTGTACCTACTGGAGCTGGAGTTTCCCCAGGACGTTTGGGGCACTGAAAGTCAGAAAATAAAAGGGGCACTGTCTATGTGAAATCTCAAAGAACAAGACCTCAGCTTTGTATCTGCTCAAAAAAATAACACTGCTAAGGCAGTAGTGGTCCTCCCTGGGAGCTGATGTCATCGCTTCAGTCGTATTTGTTCAAGAAAAAAACACTCCCTATTGTAACACTATTGTAATTTTTTAGCATCTAAACAAGCCCAATGGAGCTTCAGTCCGCCCTTCTGACTTCAGAGCAGGAAGCATCAGCTAAAGGTAAACCATCAAAAAACCTCACTGCTGCAGACAACAAGCTGTCCCCCATCCCCCCAACTTGCTTTTCACTTGCTAGGTAAAATTTACTGCAAACCTTGCTGTGCTGTGTGGAGTTTGCTACAGGATTGCCAATATGTTAAATAACTACAAATCCACAAGTCATAAAGAGGGGCCAGATAATCTCTATTTTGTTAAGCAGCAGATTTATAGAAAGTGCTCCTTTTCCTCATACCCAGACCCTGCTGTTGCAGACAGCAGCATTACCAAGGGCTCGGAGAGCTGAATTGTGAGCAGACTCCTAACAGGGGATGGGACATTTCAGATGTTTATTGGCCAGACTTGCATGGCCAAATCAATGAAGATTTTTCTGTGTCTAACTTCTTGTTTAGGCACCTTATTTTTTACTCATTTCAATACCAAATTAAGCACTGAAACAAAAGCTCTGCATTGACATCTGTAAATCTGGGATCTTCTGACTGCGGCAGAGCAGTGAGGGGTTTTATGGTGGAGCTAATGAGATGGGCAGAGACCAGCCACTACACTGCAACTCTGTGGCTCTTTATGACCATTGTTTTATTGTTAATTTCACTGCCTGCTCCAGTACTGAAATGAAGGACAGCACAATCTCGAGTCAAATATGGGTAAAGATGGGTTGTACTGACAGAGGACACCACATCAGACTCCACTCTCCTCCTGTCTTTTTTCTCCATCAGTGTGATGTGGTCCATGTGCTGTTGCATCCACTTGAAGCCAGAGCTGTTAATACAACACTGCAAGGGTAAGCTTGCACTTCGTGATGTGGTGCTCCTGGTGTTTGGCTGTCTATATGCCTCCCCTTCCAGGTTCACAGTGACCATACTCCTGCAGAACTCCAGGTGTTGCTGTGGGTCTGAGCTCATCTCTACTATATCTGAGCTGTGCATCAGAGTAAACCCCTGGAAGACCACGAGCCTTTTTCCAACCTCACTCATCCCAGCATCACAGCTTTGTGATGGCCTTAGGACAAGCTCTCAGCTGGGTCAAATGGGCACAGTTTTGACCTCCAAATGGCTGTGGCTCTCTCAGCAGCAGCGGGTTTGTGATCATTGCTGATTTAAACAATATTCAATTGCAAAGATGCAGCACTATAAAATAGATGCAAAGAAAGAAGTAAATGAAGCTATTTGTAAAAAAAAAAAAAAAAACCAAACAAAAAACAAACAAAAAACCCCCAAACCTGTGTGAAAAGCATTTGAGCTGTATGGTGTCCTCATCTTCAATAAAATACCCTGTAATACAAAACTCAGTGTGTGCAAAAATGGCTTAAAGTCAGTGATACCTATAGGACTTTTAGTCAGTTTTAGGAAGTTTTACTTAATATTTTTGCTATACAGCACCCAAACCCTCACATGGTGCAACCAAATACCATATTTTTCACCTTTCTTTCTGTGACATGGCACAGGATATATCCTTCTTCTGTGGACAAGGAGGTAAAAGGATACTCAAAAAACATTGCTGAAAGAAGTCCAGCAAAGCAACCTGCTATTGTTATTATTCAAACAGTTCCATACCACCTAAAGAAAGCACTGCATGAAGCAAGAAACCTGAAATGGTTCCAGCCAGGCCAAGTAGGGCAAGCATTTTATTCCCTCCTCAGCCTTGGCAGAACATATAAACCAAATTGACTGTAATCCTTTCAGTCCCGCCTTGGGTTGATGACTGAGGAAAGCCCTGCATGTGCTCCATGTTGAACCAGAAGGATTTTGCTTTGGGCAAACTGACGTGAAGAGAAGTAGAAATTCACCAAGCTGGAAAGGAGAAGTGAGTAAGTGGATTTATGGGTGGAGACAATTTGTTTGGAAGAGAAGTGATAGAGGGAATGTCAGGGAGATGAGGAGCTAGACACTGCTGGTAAGGTTTTAATG
Organism: Eulacestoma nigropectus; assembly: GCA_013397775.1. Lineage (NCBI taxonomy): Eukaryota > Metazoa > Chordata > Aves > Passeriformes > Eulacestoma > Eulacestoma nigropectus. The sequence goes on along the minus strand of VZTE01005465.1, from coordinate 228,905 downwards.
GCTGTTTTTTGAATTATGATCTTAAGCAGTGGACAACACAGACTCTGCCCTGTTTTCTGAGCTTCTGAGGGACCATTCAGGGTGAGCAGAAGATGGTTGTGTCCAGCTCCAGAGGTAATCACGAGGGAATCTCACTCTGCTTCCCAGAAACCGCAACCCTCACGTTGCACATGATAACACAAAGACACCATATAAAGCAGAATTTTCACAGTCAACTGAGGAAACCTCAACAATGTGCCAACCTTTCAAGGTCTGTCTGGGACTTGCCATCACCACTAGACCTCAGAGAAGTCACACATAGGATATCTCCATCTCTCTCTCAGCTGTGATGCTGAGTGATTAGTCTTTGCTGCAGAGAACTAATTCAGCCCTCATGCTAGAGGACACCCTGTTTCAGTGGGTAGAAAGACACAGCAACAATGATGAGTACCTTTGAATCACAGGCTATCATGTTTGTATACCAAGCTCAGAGCAGCTGACCTGTCATTCTGCAGCAAGACCTTGAGCCAGGGCCATGGAGGTCAGAGAAAATAAGAGAGCAAGAGAGCAGCAAATGTTTCATTCTTTCAGTCACTGAAGCCTCAGGGGCAATAGCTGTCCCAATCTTCAGCATGGAGGTTGATGATGAATGGTTTTATTACTGATGATAATTTAAACTATGTGCAAAGTTTACCATGTTTGTCTCCTTGCCCTCATCTGTGAGAGTTCTGCTTTAAGTATGCTTTCACCATTCACCTCCAGTGTTGGGATGGGTGAAGCAGTACAATGTGACAGAGGACTTTTCTTGTTTCCTTTCTGAAAAGCTGTCATGGATTTGGGGTACATTTATCGCCCCTTAATGTGACTTTTTTTTCTTCTCTTGCTTCTTGAGAAACTGCCAGACATCTTAAACACATTCAAAAATACATGTTCTCCACTGTAATCCATTATCTAAAGTTCCCATGTGGGCTCCACTATCAAAGACTGGCAGATTGATAGCATGGTTTGCACAGGGCCCCAAGGATGGGATGGGTTGGAAACAGAATTATTGCACAGAGCACATTCTCTGTGTTTCTACCTTTATTGAAAAGCAGGAATGGGCTGTGTCAGGTGTGTGCAAGATACAAAGCAATGATCTAGTTACATGGGATAACAGATGGCAAGATGGAGACCAGTGAGGTGAAAATAAGGGGTAGCATAGATGTTCCTCCAAAAGAGCTTGCTGATGGTTTTGAGCTGTTTGTGTGCAACTGGAGATTTCTAGTTTATTAAAAAGGGTTCATGTTCGAGATAGGTGCAATCTGAAATCTGAATTCTCACACACCTTGGAGGGGTTTGAATTTAGACCTGTATGCAAACCATATCTTGCGTATCCAGGAGCTTAGAACAAAGAAAGGTGTTGTGTTAAGATGTAAATCATGAGGATTCATAAAGGCAAGTCATGCTAGTCTTGTTACTATTGGTTAGCGAAATCCAGGGGTATGGATACTGAAAAAGCTTCAGCAGGGAATTTCTTCAGCTCTCTGCAGCATTTTGTGAGAGCTCTGTTTTTCCCATGCAGGCTGTTCGAAACAGTGTTACAGTTTTGTAAACTTCTTGCACCTGCAGGTTGTTTTGCAGTATTGTTATGGTTCTAACTAGAAAAATATTTAGGAATGGGTATCTTAGAATTTGGCCAATCCCCTCAAGGGGTGGATGGCCTAAAGCACCAATTACCTTATGCCATTTAACACACTTTAGCGAACTAACATATAAAAGCTTTTGGAAAAGTTATTAGAGCGCTTCTGTTTATCCCTGAGCCTGGACTCCGTGTCGTTTCTCTACCCGTCCTTGGTGGTGACAGCGACACAGGGGGATTGTTCCCTTGCTGGGCTGATCAGCAGCATGGGTTTCTGGAAGAAATACACACGTACAAGTGTAAAGTATGTGCTCTGTGCATGGTCTTGCATTAAGCTTTTTAGTGCACAGTGTATGTTGTGCTTCTAAAGTGATCCAGGGAAACAGCTATGGCTGTGTTCAGCAATGACTCACCCAGAATTTGCAAAATATCCTAAGTAACCAGACAACGCATTATCAAACCATCAAATTACTATTTTGGAGGCTGGTTCTTATAGGGGAGAGCATAGTTTTGGTAGAGAGTTCCTTCAGAGCCTTGGATGAATATTAATGCTGGTCTGGTGCTGGTCTTAAAATCCTAGAACAACTTGGGTTGGAAGGGGCCTTTAAAGGTCATCTAGTCCAAAAACCCTGCCATAGCAGGGACACCTTCCACTAGACCAGATTGCTCAGACCCCTGTCCAACCTGGCGTGTTCCTGGGGATGGGGCATCTACTACCACTCTGGGCAACTTGTGCCAGTGTTTTACCACTCTCATTGTAACAAATTTCCTCCTTTTATCTAGTCTGAACCTCCACTCTTTAACACCATTACCCCTTGTCTTATCACAGCAGGCCCTACTAAAGAGTCTGTCCCCATCTTTCTTATAAGCCCCCTTTAAGTATTGAAAGGCTGCAATACAGTCTTCCTGAAGCCTCCTCTTCTCCAGGCTAAATAATCCCAACTCTCTCAGCCTGTCTCCATAGTAGAGCTACTCCAGCCCTCTGATAATCTTTGTGTCCTTCTCTGGACCCACTAAAAGGTTCATATCTTTCCGGTACTGAGGACTTGTTCCCTCATAACTTTTCAGACCCTAAGAAAATGAACAAACTCATTTCTCATCCTGCCAATCTGCATATCGAGTTCCTACAAGTCTAATTGGCACAGCAGGTTAGTGGCAGAGCTGTATCTTGGGGCAGTGTTTAGCTCTCAGTTTCTAGTAGGAGATTGCATTTTACCCACATCATCACAGAAAAGCTTTGATTCCTGACTGCATTAGTCAAACTCATGCTGAAGTAGCTCAGCACATCCTCTGTGCAAGACCTGAAACCCCAGCTGAGGTGTAGGGAGCATATCTTGCAGGCCACCTCCAGCTCATAGCAAGCAGATGGAAGTCCACTGAGACCCAAACCATCAGAGCCACTTGCCTTTGGTCTGTTTTTCCAGCAGAACAGGGTAATGCTCATTCCGTTTAACTCTGGTTTTGTCCAAGCAGTGAAATGTGGGAAGGAGAAGCCCACCAAAGCACTGAAGTGGGATGCTTGAGAACCTTGGTACATCTCTTGCCCAAAGTACAGGCTACTTTTATGACCTCAGGCAATCAATTAGTGTAGGTAGTTTCCCCATCAGTGCTCTCCACTGCCGCAGTAGCTGCTGTTTCTTTACTGCACTCTGTCATTAACAGCAGTTAATCATTGTACAGAAGCAGCACATAGAGCAGAGCCTGAAGCAGGGTAAAGATGGAAGACAGAGAGCTAGACAAAAATTTTGTCTCTTCCTTCTAAGTTACCATCTCTGTTGGTTTCAGCTGGGCTAGAGTTAATTTTCTTCCCAGTGGCTGGTATGGGGCTGTGCTTTGGATTTGTGCTGAACAGAGAGTTGATAATATAGACATGTTTTTATTACTGCTGAGCAGAGCTTACACAGATCCAAGGCCTTTTCTGCTTTTTGTAATGCTACACTGGAGACGAGGTTGGGGGGATGTGGGAGGTTGGGAGGAGACACAGCTGGGGCAGGTGACCCAAACTGACCAAAGCAATATTCCAGACCATATGGCATACTTAGGCTTCCTCATTTTCAAGCAAGCTGAGGCTGTTTGCAGTGAATTTGCTCCAAGATCCCTTCTCAAGGTCCTGCATGCAACCAAACACTTTTGGCTACCCCTAGTGGTTCACTAACAAATTTCGTAATTAAACACTTGGAAAAAAAGAAATGAAGTATGATCCCAGAGAACAAAATTCTGCAAAGGAGAAAGAGATCCAACCCCAATGCAAGCTGTTGATCAGAGCATTGAAGGCGATGAGGCGCACAAACACAGTCCCAGGCACTGGGTAAAGATTTCTTCTATTTCCATTGTACTTAAGCATCATTTGGAAGTAGAGAACATGGGCCCCTCACGCACTGCACACACACATAGTGAGAGATAATCTCTAAACGGAAAAGACATACTATAAGCTGGGGGCGGAGAGGGGGAAGGAAAGGAAGGAGAGGTTTTCTTGCTCTCATCTTTGGTTTCTGGCTTACATCAAGCAATAAGTTGAGTTCTCTTGGGTCCCGTTCAGTGACCTACTCAATCTCATGGCCTTTACTTCTTGGTAGAGGGCTAGACAGAGGGTTACAATTGCATTTCCTCATCACCTCCAAAGAGCTACATGCTCATGTAGAGACTGACTTTGCAGCCAGAGCCCAGATCTGTTCCCTGGGAAATCTCTTGTGGTTTATTTCCAACCTCTCCAACAGACTCTTAGCCCTCAGGAGCCACTGCAATTCCTGCTGTGCACATGGGAATAGTGATGTCAGGATGTAGGAAGGCCAGGCAAGGAAAAATCACTTCTGGAGGGTTACGGTGTATGTTTTTCTGAATGGGGCCATTGCAGCACGTGTTCAGAGAATATCTGAGTATGCAGGCAGCACTGCTTGGGGGAAGTTTTTCATGAGATGGGCGTGTGTTTGAGGTAGGAGGAATAAAATAAGATTGTATCAGTGTTTAGGCTTATCTGCTTAGATTATGACTGTGGTCCTAAGAGCAAATCTAGAAAATTCAAAGTGGGAAAAGGAGAGAGAAATCATATCCCTGGCACTGAATTATAGCCCTGGCCCCCAATAAACCCTGCTTAACACCTGGATGTTCTTTGCCCTGGCATTGCAATGGTTAAAAAATACAGCTAACTACAAACTGCTGCAACACTACCTCTAGTACACAATGGCTGTCACATGCTCAGCCCTTATCTGAATTCATCCACAACTCCCCAGAGGACCCAAACAAAAGTTTATTGTACTCCAAAATCACTGTCAGCTCACAGAAAGTGTTGTGTATGAAATATTTGTGACACAGGTCAAAAATCTGGAGAAACGATGGGTCAAACCACTGCCAAATGACACAGAATTTGTAATAGGAATGAAAGATGTAGGAATCTGAAAGAAAAGGCTCATGCCACTTACCAACAGTCAGGTTTTTCTCTGGTCTGTTCAGATTTTAGTATTGCTCCCCAGCATGTAAAATTGGTAAAGAGGAGAGTTTCTGAATTATGAAAAAAAGGTGAAAAAGCTGGGGATGGTGGTGCAGAGACACTGAAAGAAGTTACTCTGCCTGCAGCATCAAAGGCCAGGCTGTCTGACACACAATGAAGCACAGGGACTGGGCTTGTCCTCTGTGATGCTCAGCACTGAAGCAAAGCACATAGGAGCACATCCCTGAAGAGTCCTTTTTGTGGTTCATGGAAAGAAATAGGTGTTTCCAGAAGAAGTGAGCTGAAATGCCCTCTGATATTGTCTCTGTTGGGTCAAGGGTGCTCCTGACTTTAGTTAGCTACTTGAGCTTGTGTAAAATGAAATCTAAAATCTGTGGATCTAAATTGAGATACTAAAGGATAAGTCAAGGTAGAGCAGAGGAGGTGGAAATGGTCACTGACTGGCTGGAGGAGGAGGGGGGTCCTAAGTGGAATGATAGACTAGAAGTCAAAGGCAGGAAAATAATGGGGCTGGGGAGTGAAGGAGACAGGAGGCAAAGCTCCCTTAGTGAATTCCTGGATAAAGAGGAGAACAATTCTTCACAGCCATCCCCAGCTGTCCAAATCTCTAAATTGTGAACCCCTGTGCTCCCATGAGAACTCTACCAAGAGCTGTGAGAGTAGGAAAAGTGAATTCCCACCTATGTGAAAGTGCAGAACAGGCAGGAAGTTTACCAGGTACCAACAGGATGCCAAAAAAGCCATGGGAAAAAAACCAAACAGAGAGATGCTACTAGCTGGAAATACAGAGATGACCTAGTTGCATGGGACAGAGGACTCAGACAGAAATGCAGCAGAATCCCAGCACCCAGATTTTTGGGAACAGATGTACTCTCAAGAACACACCAGAAAGCTACAGGTGCCTCATGCTGGCCAAATACAATCAAGGATATCTGAGGTCTGGTGAGCAGATGTTATTATACAGGCAAGGAAATGCTGGCCGAGCAACAAACAGAGACAACGAAAATATACAGCATCCCCAGGAGATTTTTGAAGGAACCAGGAAAAGACCTTTTCGTCACAAGACACACAAACTACCTCATCGTTGCAGACAAGTGTTCAGACCAAGAGGTGGTAGGTGAACTGCCAGATGAAACACAATAAAGCAAAGGAGCCTTTCAGCAGGCACCTTGTTTGACTTGAAGTAACTTTGCATGACTTTCCCAAGAAGAGAAATCCTGTCCCAGCACATCGCCCTCCGACCATGACCAAACAGCAAAGCTGAACCAGTGGTTTTATTTGCTAAGATTGTGCTGAAGGAGGCAAAGACAGTGCATGGTGAGTCATTCTCTAGGGGAGAAATACTCTTATTGAAGGGCAGCATGACTCTCCAATCCAAGCATCAGAGTCCAAATACTTGCACAGCTTGAAGGAACCAAAGAGAGTGGAAAAAAGTAAAAGATGGGAAGGAAGAGAGCCAAAACCCAGAGCTTACCTTTCTCACAAGCCAGAGACCTTGTAGAATATCTTTTTGGAGTCTTTTCCAGGACCAGACTATTTACTTGGAACAAAACATGAATGTGTAAGAGATTTCCATATACTGACATGTAAAAGGCATATAAGAAAAGAGTTCTTTGAAGCCACAAGTATATTTCCATGTTGCACATACGAGCTTCAGAAGCAGATATGAGTGATTACAGATCTGCTGAGACTTGACCAGAGGGGCACAGAAGGAGAGATGGGCCATGAGCTAGCAGCGGATAAAGAAATATATGCAAAATACCCCCACAAGAAAGACATTCTGGAAAGTTTCCTGTTCTAAAAGCAAAGGTCAGTCCCAGCTCACTTTAAGACATTCATGAAAATAGTCAAGGTCTTTGCATCAAAGAGTGAAATCTCTGTTCCAGCCCACTGCTAGACCTTACCTCCCTCTTGTCTTACTCTGTGAGCAAGCTATGGGCCCTACATTACCTATACATTCAATAGCTAAAGTACAGACTAGGTAGAGACAGAGAAACCTCTCTGAACTTGGCATTTAGTCATGTAATACTTCAAAAGTAGTAAGTATTTGGCTGATCTTCCTCCAAAAGCTGTTGCTGTAAACAATGCATAACATAAACAGAGAGATAATAAAGGAAGCATGGTGAAATGTGAAGTATGAGATTTAAAACTATCACCTATTTGTATTTTCAATTTTCCTTTTTGACAAAAAAACCTGAACGCAAACAAACAAAAAAAACCCCTCCAAACTCAAAACTACACGAAAAAGGGGACTTTACCAAAGGTAGCATCTGCCCAGGGTAAGGTAACATGATAGCATGCTTATACTTCAAGCAGTTTTGGGAATGGAGGGACCCCTGATTGTCGAAAATGGTCAAATAGGGAAGGACTGCAATGGAAAAAGAAAGAATTAGGTCTGACTATTGAAACTCCCTGTTTATGCTTGAACTCTGACATCTGGTACAGCAGATTTACTGGAGGATAAGTGAAGAGGGTTATGGTACAAAAGAAGAGGAAAAATGTGTGGGCTGGGAGTAATTTATTGCTAGTGTTTTAAGACTGAGGAGATTTGACAGATTCCTTCCCTGAAGTTCCTTATTCCAAGTGCAGGTTTTTGGAGGCTGGTGTAGAAAAATAATCCAGCTCTGTCTGGTTTTTGTATACTAGAAGATCCATCTACCTGCCTGACTGTCAGTCATGGTCTTTAGATCTAAACATCATTTCCTTATTCAGTTGGAGGATGGGGTGCACAGGAAAGTGATCATCTGCAAGGCACTGAAAAAAAATCCCTTTCCCTTCCAATCTGTTAGAATGATGGACCAGAAAGGATATTGAACCCATCATCCTGGCTGTGTATGTTCAGTGGTAACGGAACATGAAACACATTTGGGTCTCATCTGTTGGGAAATTCAGATGAAAATTTCCCAACAGGATATCACAAACACCAAAAGCCTACATGGTGAGAGGACCTAAAGGAACTGTGCTGGTACTTGGTGTGAGGATTGCACAGCTAAGATTGGGCTCCATTAATAAACTTTGTGTTCAGAAAATCCTCCTCTGTAGAACTGTGTATATTCTACCAGGAAAGTGAAGAAGTAAAGGTCTGCAAACCCATTTTCACACTCATTTAAGATCCTTTGATTTTCACAGGGTGCAAAGTGGAAGTTTCAGCCTCTGAAACCTGATGCACCTTCAATCAGCAGTGGTTTTCTCTCTCCAGTTTGGCTCTACTCATTTCATTCAATTAAGTCCACGTAATGAAGACATCTTGCATCTAAAACCAGTTTTCTGAAAATGACCTTCGTATTTCAGACAGGCAATATATGCCAATGGGCAGCAGCACTGATGAAGCTCTGGTCATACAGCAGATAGTTGCAAAACCTGGTTTGACTTCAGTGAACAAGGAATGAAACTGCTTCCTACCTGCTGTTAATTTACTAATTTCAGGCAAACCTGTGTTCCTCAGTCATCCTCCTTGCCTTGTTGGTTTTGTCTAGCTGGATTTTATAAAGCAAGGCTTCCTGTGATTTTTAGGCATTGCTCATGCTTGCCAGGTAGAAGGGACTGTCCCTGCCAGTCCTGTGCATCCAGTAGTCCCCAAATCATCTTGAACAAGAATGATGTCACATTTCAACACTTACTTCATGCAACTCCATTAAGTAAAATATTCTGAAACATTATCTAGCACAAAGAATCCATTCAGTTCTGGTTTTTATAAAACTGGTGGGCTTTAGCCTATAAATTTCATGTTTTCCAAGGCCAGAGGTCCTCCAAAAGGACATGAGAAATGCACATATGCCCAACTTTGACTTACACATCATGCTGATATGGGCAAAAATTAGGTTACTCCTTTGTTTTCCATTTCTGTCCCTGTTAATGTTTAAGACAATAGGAGGTCCCAGCTCTAGGAGCTCCCAGCTGGGAGAAGTTGGTGGTGGTCACATGCAGAGGTCTGTAGATGGTCCATATTCTCAGCTGATATAAAGCAGGGAGGTTGCATTACTGCCTATGGAGCTACACCCTGGTCTGGTTCTGTTTGAACCGTTTCTACTGTCACCTTTGGATGGTTTTCCCCCAGTCTCAGGTATCAAAAGCGCATTTCATAACAGGCATTTTGTATAAGCCTATTTAAAACTTCTATTTTTAAATATCATGGCTAGGAGCTGCCTGAAAGGCAGTCACTGGAAAGCAAGCTCACCACACACTATACTTGTCCCTGGTCTGGACAGAACATCACCACTAAAAGAGGATTGTTTCCATCTCCCCAGTGCTCTCCTTCTGATCTAGGATGGTGTGAAGACCAGCTTGGTATTTCAAAGATTCAGGCTCAACGTGTCACCTTGCGACTCACTTCAAGGATGACTTTGGCCAAAGTGCTTCATCTCCATTCCCTTTCTGGGACAGTAATAGTAAAATCAAGAGCTGATGTCATAAATTATTCAATATCTTGACTGAATATCTCAGACATGGACCTGCTGGAGTGAGTTCCAAGAAGGCCAAAAAAATGGTCTGGGAGCTGGAGCCCCTCTGCTCTGGAGAGAGGCTGGGAGAGCTGCGGGTGTTCATCCTGGAGAAGAGAAGGCTCCAGAGAGACCTTAGACCCTCTGCCAGTGCCTAAAGGGGCTCCAGAAGAACTGGAGAGGGACTTTGGACAAGGGCCTGGAGGGACAGGACAATGGGTAGCAGCTGATGACATTCTGACTATTTCTGGAGCTGGGAGAGGGATTAAACCAATGTCTGTACTTAAGGCTGAGACCTAAATTCTACCCTGCCAGTTGGTCTTGGCCTCTTTGTTGGTCATTTCCTTGATCTGCAAGATTCCCCTGCCCTTACTTGAAGGAAAAGAAATAACTGCAGTGTGGAAAAATACAAAGGGTCTGAGGACCACCCTTCCCACAACTAGTGTGATGCCAGTATTTCTGCATCTGCTGACATGACTCTCTTTGATGGAATATTCACATGGGGTTCTGTGGCTGGTCTCCCTTAATTTCCAAAAAAGTCCTGGCTTGTCCACAGCTGTTGGTGAAAGCATTAATGGCAACCATATTAGGACAGTGGTCTGACTGAAGCCAGCAATGACACAGCTGAGTGATGACACCCTGTCTTCTGTGACAAAGGCTCCTTCCCTCATTTCAGGTAACAATGATGGGCTTTTATTTATGAATAAGCAGGTTTCCAGAGGACAAGAAGCAATGAAATCAGCCCAAGCTCAGCTCTTTGGGGACACAGAAATTTATGCTAAATGGGATCCATTCCACGACTGTTAGTGTAAATTTAATAGTTTCTGGTTTAAGTGCCTGGAGATGTACATGCTTGTCAAATACTAATAATTTTAAGGAAGTGATGACCCTTGTGTGACTTGGGTAAGCCTTGTCCAAACCCTTACATGTTTCAGAATCATTCAAGCCGTGATCTGACATCCACTAATTGGAATAGTCTTTCTGGCAGACTAAATATTTGCAGATTCCCTTTCCCTGATGGTGCAGGCAAGCGCTGGAGTCTCAGCACTGACATTCTCCTGGCACTGTGTTCTGGGTACTGTCCCAGGGGAGGTGATACTGGCCTTGGACATTATCTGGATTAGATTACCATCAGATCTTCTGGCATCTGTCCCACTCTTCCTTTCTGCTATTCCGTTTTTCCATTATCCTTAATTTTTTTCAAACAAAAGGAATATTTTTTAGCAGCATCAGATTTTGAGGGAGACTGAGCATGTCAGGAATCATTTAAAATTTTCAAGGCAATGCTGGGCTTGTCAACTTTTTCAGGGTTACTTCTTTTCCCAGAGGGAGGTTATTGTGACTTAACTGTGGCAAAGATTCCAGGGTAACATAGCTGCCAGCCACAGCTTTGGGTTGAGGTGGTCATCTCCATGGGAAGGTGCTACTGGAATCACAGAGATGAGGTTAGACTCAAAATAATTGCTTAATTCCCCATTTTGCTATAGCTTGCCTTTATAGCTTCTGCTGTCTCAGCTCCCTGGATAAAAACCAGAATGAGTCCATCCTTTTTCCACCCTTTCATCTGCACTTCTTACTGCATATCTACATGTTTTTCCCTAGATAATAATGTAGGAAAGGCTGCACGGGGTTATCCTCTCTGTCCTACCTCTGAGAAGATGTAGGAACTCATGGGATGAATGATCAAGCATGAATACAGCAAGAACTATTTCAGTGTTACCCGTGTTTTGTTCCAAGACCTTAAAAGACATTTATTTTCCATCCTCCTTCCGTTGCTGGCATTTTTTATTGGGGCAGTAGACTCAACGTCTGAGGAAATGGCAGTGACACATGGTGTGACTTTTGGGTTATCCTGTGCAGAGCCAGGAGTTGGACTTCAGTGATCCTTATGGGTCCCTTGCAACTCAGGATATTCTCTGATTCTATGGCTGTATGCTGGTGCTCCTGTAAGAAGTGTAATGGAGAATCCCAAAGGTACCTTCATGTCAGCAGCCAGATGGGTCAGTTGCTTTCACCTCCTTTCAAGCCAGACACACAATACAGTTGGTCCTGGATCGTTTTTCCACCACTGCAATATTTTCCAGAACTTTGTCTAAACTATTTCATGGGTTGCTGGGAGCAAGCTACAAATGCACAGTATCACCGACAATCCCAGAAACAATGTGAGATGACTTGATTTTCGTTTTCTGTAACATCTTAAGAAGTGCATGAGTGCTTCTGGCATTTCTTTATTCAGAGACGTTAAGAGTGGCAGAAACTGTGGAACTCCTAATTTGACCTTGAGCATAGTGCAGAACAGATGCTTTCACCTCAAAATGGGACTGAGCCCAGTGACCTGGATTTGCTTAAAGTATCTTTTCCTGAAGGCACCCTAATGATTGGCCAACACTTTAACCATTCTTGATAGACCGCCCTAGGCTGTCAACCTCCCCCTTCAATTTACAAGGCTCACTTGCTCGTAACCAATTTTTTTTGGCTTCAGCTCCCAGCTGTTGGCTCTTGCTATTTTTTTTCTATGAGTAAAGCTCTTTATTATCCCCTTGTGTTGGGCCAATATGATTGTAGCTCTTGCTGGAAGTGTGGAAGCACTTTTCTCCTCCGAACTTATGACAGCTCTTACCCCATATCATGCTTAGTTAAGAGTTCCATAATCAGCAAAATGGGGTAGGTTTGAACCAGTGCAGCCCAGAATTTGGCAGAAGAAATGTCCTCTTTTCCCAAAGCTCTTACCCAGCAATGAACTCACAGTCAATTTTCTTTCTCAGGAGTCAATAGTGCAAATTCAGGATTTCTGCTCGTGAACATATTTCAACATGTACCTACGGAAGACTCTTAAATGTTTTACTGGAACGATGGGTACTTAAGCAAGTCTTCAATTACTCTCTTCTGAAGGCAGTAGGACTGAGGCAAGGTTAAATCCCTGCTGTATCAGACTAATACTACCCAGAAAACACTGCAGTGAGAGGAGACAGCCCTATTGCTTCTCTGCTGTGAGGTCATAGAATCATTGAATGATTTGGGTTGGAAGAGACCTTAAAGATCACCTTTCAAACCCACTGCCATGGGGAGGGACACCTTCCACTAGACCAGGTTACTCCAAGCCTCGTCCAGCCTGGCCCTGAACACTTCCAGAGGTGGGGCATCCACAGCTACTCTGGGCAAACTGTGCCAGGACCTCACCACCCTCATAGGGAAGAATTTCTTCCATATCCCATCTAACCCTGCCCTCTGTCAGTTTGAAGCCATTCCTCCTTGTTCTGTCACTACATGTCCTTGTAAAACATCCCTCTCCAACTCTTTTGTAGCCCCCATTTGGGTCCCAATTCATCTCCTTACTCTGTGCTTCAATGACATTCCAGATAATCTGGCAGTTTTGTCAATGGTCAGACAGGGTGGGAGATGTTTACAATTGGGTTTCTGAGCACCAGGAGCCCCATGGTTCCACCTCACATACTGCCTGGCATCCTTCTAGTGGGCATATTTCTGCTATCCTTTTAACCATCCTCCCTCTCAGATGAACCTCCAGTGTTATCCAGAGCCTACTGAAGTGAAACATGTTTTTTATCAACTTCAACAGGCTTCAGGTCAGGCTTCCAGTACATGTGTCTCTCACTTTCAAACACAGCTACCCCAGTTCAGACACAGTGTGTCTGAAAGCTCCTGGGACACATGTCCTGGAGCGAAAGCTACTCAGCTCTGAGCCACACTGCCAAGGACTTTATATCCTAGTATAGGTCATTGTCTGGCTGAATGAATGTCTCCATCCAAACTGCCAGCATTAGCACCTTGTCTATATGCAACTTTAACACTGGTCAATGCAGCAATGTGGCTATGCTGGTCAGGACTGAAGCTGCACATGGACAAGTTTTCTGGGGGCCCACCTACAGCTCTGCACCCCCTTCTCTCCTGTCATACACACATAGAAACACATATGTGTATGCAGAGCCATGTGCATTTCCTGGCTTTGTTTCAACTAGAAGAAAATAAAAAGTGGGAACCTCTGGTCTAATCTGCAGGGACAAGAGTCTGAATTAATAAGTCTTCAATATCTAATTCACCTCCCTGTCCTCAGGAGCAAGCATAATGATTCCCTCCTTGCCTCTAACAAAAGCAATAAAAAGAAAAAATTAAAATAGAAAATTCCTGAACAATGGGGTTTTTTTCTTTATTGTAATTTTTTCTTTTTGCTTCTAACATCAGTAAGTGGGGGTACTTCTACGCTCTTAAAATTAAAACAATCCAGACAAACAATATGTCGAGCTCTGTCCTGCTTCCTGCTGCAATTATTCCTAATGTTTGGCCTCAGATCAGAGGCAGCAGCAATCCCTTTAAATACAACAGCGGACCAAAGAACTCTTTCCAACAGAAATGCCTCCTGAATCACATCAGGAATTTACGAGGCTGAGAACGGGCCAAATTCGAAATATGTTCTGGATCAAATGGCATTGCATAGGTGGCTCTGATCAGCTTTGCAGTGGTGGGATGAAGATGGAATCCTCCAGATGGAGGAGTGGAAGGATATTTATTGATTTAAAAAAATAATAAATTAAAGCTGAGAGTGACAAGAAAAGGCATTGGTATTTTAAAACTCAGGCTCTGCCAGACTGAGCCAGCAAGGAAAAAGCTTTAACAAGTCTAGATTCCACTGCATCTTGTGTATGTATGTGTATACTATTCTTACTGCTAAATCTCCCTAGACCACTTTGTGCCTGGTACATAGGAAGAAGCAATACCCATACTACAACCTTTTCCCCTCTAAATCGCATTGTCCTGTGGATATACTTGCCGATTTGATGCCTGCTGTCATTGCGAACCATTTGGACAAGATGTCATCCAGTGGGTTTTGTTCAGTGTCTGCCTCCCATCAAGTGTAAAGTAAAATATTTTGCCCATCTGAGACCACATCAGGTTAGACAGAATTCTCCTCAGAGCCACACCAGCTCCCTACACCATAATGAACAAAATGAGGGAGGGAGAGCCGTGAGGAGGTGGGCTGGCATGTGGTCTCCATTCGCCAGCTCGGAAGGTGCAGCACTGAGAAATAATGGAAGCTGAGAAAGAAGCACCAACATTCATTTTCTTTTACTGCGCTTTTTAGACCTTTTCACCACATTTTCCTGAATCATGAGATAATCAGTCCTGCAAGTCACAGATCTCACTTGTGCACCAGTCCAGACAGACCAACGCTTTCTTTAATAAGCAAATTGAATACAGAGTGACTGCAGGGGTGAACTCTTGGTTCAGGTTTTTTGGGCAGGGACACCTGGGTTATGATGTGCTGAGTTTCTCTGGGGTTGAGTTAATTTTCATCATAGTAGCACAAACTATGCTTTGGATTTATATGTTTATATAAACAGTGCTGATGACACAGGGATGTTTTCATTATTGCCGAGAAGGACTTGGACAGAATCAAGGCCTTTTCTTCTCCCCACTCCACCGGTAAGGAGACTGGAGTGCACAAGGAGCTGGGAGGGGATATAGCCTGGTCAGCTGACCCCAACTGACCCAAGGGATATCCCAGACCATGTGGCATCATCCTCACCATATAAAGCTGGGGGAAGAAAAATGAAACGGCAGGAGTAGAAGGGCCACAAAAATTACCAGAAGTGAAAACCTCTCCTATGGAGACAGGCTGGAGGAGGGGAGAGGGGAGAGGAGAGGGAAGGAAGGGGAAGGTGAGGCGAGGCGAGGCGAGGTGGCTCCAGGGAGACCTTAGAGACCTTTCCAGTGCCCAAAGGGGCTCCAAGAGAGCTGGAGAGGGACTTGGGACAACGGCCCGGAGTGACAGGACAAGGAGGAATGGCTTCCCACAGACAGAGGGCAGGATTAGATGAGATATTATTATCTCAATCCATTAGTTTCCTCACTTTTATCTTTCTCATTCATTCTCCTATCCCACTGGCTGTGTGGTGCTTACTTGCTGAGTGATGTTAAACCACAACACAAATTTTGGAGCCAGACTCCATGACCTTTGAAGGACCTGTGACGTTCCCAAAGGCCACAATTAACATTTTGTAAAGACAGCACTCTCAGATGTCAAACCCAAAAGAGAAATATAATGTGTTGACCAAGGCAGCACCCATGCATGCACAGGGACTACAGGGGTCATGGAAAACTCAGGTCCTCTGTGAACTCTTGGACCAATTTGCTGATTGTTGTGACAAACTAGCATTTGGTGCAGCACCAACTACACTGCCTCTACAGTCAATGTAAGGAGATGGGCAATTGCAAGAGGACAGTTTATTCACCATGGACAAATAGTGAAGATGAGATATTAGGTGAATGTGGAGGAAATTTAATTTTTTCTATATGCCAGTGCTTAGAAGCAATGCCTGTCCTTGGCTTCTCATTTATATGCCAGCTCAAGGATGTGGTATAAACTATTTTTCACACTGTCCATGCTGTTTATAATATATATGATGAGGGGAACTAGAAGGGAAAAAGAAAAGGTCTCTTCATAAATAAGTGAGGATATCCTACAGAGCCATAAGGAAGTACGTGTTTAATAGAGGGAGATAAGCACCAAAAAAAAGGAATATTTGTTAAAACAGCTCTTATCTTAAGGCTAAAAGCTCCTTCAGCTTCAGCAGGAGTTCCAGAGAATGAAATGTCGGTCTCGTACTTTTGCATTTGCATACAATAGAACTGTACCCTAGATTTGCTTGTGTCGGAAGCTAGGATGGTATTGGAAAGGAAAGAGTCATTACTTGCTTTTTAAAATACTTTTTCAAGCAATTGTGTCTGACAATAGATGGGTAGGACACTAACTGTAAATATAGGGTCTAATTTAGTCATTTTTTGATCATTACTTTTGTAAGGACAAGGTTCTGTGTAGAGATTATTTTTTAAAGTGACTCTCCCCAGCTTGTGAAGATTTAATTTCATTCTCCTGTCGAGGAAGATGAAGTCAGTTTAAGGGCGAGATGTTGCCCCAGCTCACACCTACACAGCCTGCAGGGCTGTGCTGTATGCTCATGTCTTCTCCAGCCCCTCTGCACATAAGCTGCAAATATTTAGACTTCTTGGCTCTCCTTCAGTGATGTGTAACTTAAACCCTCATCTGTGTGACCCCTGACTTTTGCCTCAAACCTTACAACTTGTATATCATTACTGAGTTCCTGTCCCATCATTTCTTGGGCCTCCTTTGGACTTTTCCATCAGCTTCACTGGAAGTGGAGTTCCCATCTTTTTCCAATATTCTTCCACCCAGCTCTGTAATTCCTGGGACTAGGCCATAACGCATAATATTCCTCTTCATGCTCCTGCCAGGTAGGCCTTTATTAGTTTTTGTCTGCGAGTCAGATCATTGTCTGGATTGTTGTGTGACTAAGTCCTGGACAATAACAAGATCTGTGCATTCATTAGTGTTTCTGTCATCATTTCCAGGACTAAAATAGCCCCAGTTAAAATATTGTAAGAAAAAAAAAGAAGAAACAGAAACCATCCACTCCTACCCTTTATTTCCAAAAGCCATCTCATCAATGAAACAATGCTCCCAAAATTTGGCTTCAAATGTTACAGCTCAAGCGCAACAGCTTTTGTCACCTTTGGCAGTTTTTTATTGCTGTTTCCTTCAATGCCGGTCAATATTAGCATAATAAAGTCTTTGATGCTAGAATGCAGTTATATCTTTGGAAACAAGTCCTGGGTCTGTTGAGAATGCCTCTTAATATGAAAGAAATATCTGAATTTCCTGAATTTGTGCAGGGATTTCCCTTTCAGTAGCCTGGCTGGCCTTGGTGGAATAATAGCTAAAAGAAACGCAGTGCCCTGTTATTTGCTCCTTTCTCTTCGTGTTTCAAAGGTCAAGACTGCATACGCTGAAGCTCTGCTAAAATGGAGGAAAATCTGATAACCACTGTAAAGGCACAACAGAAGATGCAGCTGGATTTTTGTAGGGGAAGCAGCTGTGGGATCTGTTTTGAATGGGTAGGATTTGGGGAAATTTCTAAAGACTGGGAATACGTGTGGCATTTCTGAAGTGCAACATACCTGGCAGATAGAGCAACTTCAATGTTTATTGTAGTAATAACACATGGCCTCCAAGAGCAGAGCACTGTACAGAAGGCAGACATTCAGAGGCTCGTAAGCCTGCTGGCATATGTTTTGGATGCTAGTTCAAATCCAGCCTGGTTTTTCAGCAGTGAAAACCTGCTATCCCCTCACTACCGAGAGTAAGTAAGGAGACATATATCCATTTTATAAAAGCCAGAGGTTGCCCTGTATGATCTCCTTGTCAGCAGAGAGATGGGTGCTGAATGAGCTGCTTCCTTCAGGCTCACTGCAAGAGAGGCTTTTCCTCTTTCACATGATTTCTGAAGACATATAAAGCCTCTCATATTGTTTGACTGAGACACACCACTCTGACCCTTGCAGATGGACTCAGCTGGGAAGCCTGCCTTGTTTGCCCTATCTGACCAGGGGTCTCCAGAGAAACTTTCCACAAGGATGCCTGACAATAAAATAAGAGCACAGCTGTCTCCTTTGAGGTGGGCCAGATGCAAGTGTTAGGAGTCTTGTCCCAACATTTGCAAAAATGAGACAGCAGTGTCCTTGTACTCTCAGGGGTGAAAAGAAGAGGCTCATGAAGCAGACTGACTGGCAGATGAGTTGTTGGCCTTCACATCTTCACAGGCTGGCTCTTCCAGGCCAACAGCAAGAATGTTGTGTCAAAAGATGCAAATTCATCAAGTCACAGCGTGGATTGCTTTTCCAGTAGTGAGTTTTCAGTCATTTGCTCATTAAACAAACGGAGCCCAAAGTGTGTCCATGTTTTTATACCAGTCCATTGCCTGAGGCTCCTACCTACCTAGCTACCTACCTGCCTCTTCCTTCATAGTCAAGTCACTCATCTTCCTGTTGACCACATCCAGGCTGTTGAACTGAGATATCAAGCACTATGGCAGAAGGTCCATTCACATATATAATAGCATATCCGTGGTCATGCTGCATGGGGCCTAGACGTTTGCTATAAGATCTGCAGCAATGTCAAGATATACCTGGAATGTCAAACCCATGCATTCTGGTTTAAAGACAAGCTGGGTTTTCTTTCTTGAAGAGCAGTCCACATCTACTGCCCCTTTGTGGAGACAAAACCCACCATTTGTGAATAGCTGGATGCTGGGGCTCAGAGTCACCACCCAATTATGGGAACCTATATGGCTGAGGTCTAGGAACTATCCCAATGCATACTCTCCATGCAAGGCAAGAAGAAGTTGGACACTTCTGCATAGTAAGCTGGGTTGATGTGAATGACCTCACATTTGGCTGCCATGGTTTACCCTGCATTTGATAACCCTGTTATATAACTTTGTTGTGCTGGCAACTTAACCAGGGATATTTCTGGAGACTTGTTGAGTTTAGAGTGTTGCCATGTGTCTTACCAAAGGAAGATTTCTTGGAGCCACCATTTTCATCACATAAAAGGGAAGTCGAAAATCAGATGAATATACATCTCACAAACTATTTCCAGTGTCTTCACTGAAAAGTCTTTCTTGCTTTCTAAGGACATGGTTCCCCTAAATCCACAATAATTTCTTCTGTAGTGCTAAAGCAAAAAGGGTTGTGCTTCCAATTGCCTTGAGTCCAGTCGTGCAGCCTGGTTTTTATTGTCACACACAGCTGAGGGTTGTCAGCAGACTGCCTGGTGCACAGCACATGGCATTTGGCCTCCTTTGAGGCCTGTGTGATGCCTCATGGCCCTAGTTTGTAGTAATTATTGAAGGAGGAGTGGGGGGAGGTTCAGTTCAACGTGTCTGAAATATTAAGTGGGCTGTGCTGTAGCCTGCCAGAGCAATGTTTTTATAACAAGAAATTGAGGGTGGATGTTAAGAACTCTGAGATGTGGCATAAAGACTTCTGGGGGTATTTGAAGGTGCAAAGCTTGCTGGGACAGTATTGAAAGACTGCGCGGGGCAAGAGGGAGCCAAAAGTGGTATGGTCTCATCAGCAACACCTACTCTACTAAATAAAGACAATGAACGGGGCTGATTCGCTGGCCCTGAGGCTTGTGTCCAAACACCCTGGCTCTTCTCTGCCTGAGAGCAGGGTTTGGGAGTGAGCTAACAGCAAAGCCTCTTGGACAGTCAGTGCTCCAAGACCTGAGCCTGCACCCTGGAACCTCTCTTTTTTAGCAGTAAAGATACTCTCTGAATCCCAGGAATGAGTTCAGGGATATTTAAGCCAACTCCTCTACAGCTTAGAAGCAGTAAGGACCTTCTTATGGGGACTGCTAAGGACTTCAGATTGTATTATAAAATGCGATCTGAAACTTAATGATGGCCCAGCTCTTCTTCATCAAACACAAGAGCAGCAGCACTGTTCACCTTCAAGTACAAGGACACTAGAAGAGAAGGCCATCACTTCTTCTGACAGCCCTTTCCATAGGCCATTCACGCAGACCATACCATTACTAAACAAGGCTATAATTAAAAAGTGTAATTTCACATGGGAGCATCAGACTCAGAACTTCTCAGACAATGAGAAAACATTCACTCATCTACTGCCACTGAAACAAAGTGGACCCACATTTTTGTTTCTCATTCCTGTTATATCTGAATGATCCTCAAGCAGATAGGAAAGCAAAAATGTTATCTTGCAGGTACAGGATAAAAGGTACCACACGAAATATTGTAAGAAAATGTCACATCAATAATCTGTGCCTTTCAAGTAAATCCTGTCCACACCACTGACAAAGGTCACCTTGTTGGAGAAACTCCAATTTTGTACCATGTAACTAAATAGTTTTAAACATCATAACATACCAGTTATATCTTCTCACCATCTTCCTTCCTATGCTATGCAAAAGTTGGCTAATACATCCCAAATGTTCCAGATGTTTTATGACCAAATACACATAAGCCTGGCTAGCTATCACTCAGAAAAAGGCTTGTTAGGCAGCTCTTCGCCATTAATATTTTTACTCAGATATTAAACAGCCTCATCCACCTAGATCATAAAATGTCTGCCCAATCCTGCAGATTGTTAAAATGTATGCCTCCAGACATTTACTGTCACATCTGGAAAAGTTCGTGCTATCATAATGACTTCAATACAGATTTCATCAGAAGACACATGGAAATTAAGCTGGATTCACCCAATTCCTTGCAAGCCGTTCCACACTAAGCACATAAGAGCTGATTCCCCCTGCTTCAGGGTCTGCACAAGTGGTGATGCTCCACTTTGTTTGCATGGGAGTCTCCAGGAGTTGGATAAAGCTGCCAGGCTAGAGTTATGCAATTTTCCCCATTCCAGCAATTCTGTCACTGACTCTGGCTCTACATATTTTGAATTCCTGAATGCCCCTGGGACCCTGGTGCACAATTCCTTCTCTGATATTTCCTAGAATGATGAAGTCATATTTTCTTCTCTGGAAAGGAAGAAACACCAGGCCTGACTGTGACTTATTTAACTAGTGATTTAGG
This sequence comes from Eulacestoma nigropectus, assembly GCA_013397775.1. Classification (NCBI taxonomy): domain Eukaryota; kingdom Metazoa; phylum Chordata; class Aves; order Passeriformes; genus Eulacestoma; species Eulacestoma nigropectus. The sequence goes on along the minus strand of VZTE01005465.1, from coordinate 207,998 downwards.
TCAAGACACAGTTCCAGTGTTTGTTTTAGTGCTAATAAGGACTTGGTGCTCTCTAGTTATCACAAAATCACAGAATGGTTTGGGTTAGAAGGAACCTTAAAGATCACTTTCCAACCCCCCTGCCATGGGCAGGAACACCTTCCACTAGACCAGGTTGCTCCAAGCCCTGTGCAGCTTGGCCCTGAACACCACGAGGCATGGAGCAGCCACAGCTTCTCTGGGCAGCTTGTGCCAGGGCCTCATCACCCTCACAGGGAAGAATTTCTTCTCAATGTCTAATCTAAACTTGCCCTCCTATTCATGAGATGAGATGCCCACTAATTCATCCTCTTGTTTTCTAGTTGCCTTTGCTCTGTGGAGTGGTAAAAATGCCACAATGAATTGCCCATGATATGATACAGTGATATGGCTTAATGGTGGCTCCAGAACCTCACCGCCACACACCTTGTGGGCTGCTCTGGCAGTAGCTGTGGCTGGAGGAGAGCAGACCCAGAGCAGCCCCTGACCTGTGGTTGCACTGCTCCAGCTGATGGCGCACAGATCAGTTGGAAGATGGTCATGCATTTTGCAATGCTATCTTTCAAATGGTCGAGGTTGCAGGGTCATATTTTCCTTGTAAATGTCTCAATCTGTTCCTGGGGCTCCAAACATGTGACTATGGGGACTTTGCCTGTGAAAAGGCTGTTTTAACACATAAGATAATATATATAGATCAGTGAAGACAACATGAAATTCTGCAAAACATAGAATCATAGAATATCCTGGGTTGGAGGGGATCCATAAGGATCACTGAAGTCCAGCTCCTGGCCCTGCACAAGACCACCCCAAGAAACATAACATGTGTCACACCATTAAAAACATAGAAATGTTTCTTCCTTTAAAAAAGCCTCCAATGTCACAAATCCAGTATTGGAAATCTCTCTGAGAAAAGGTCTTTTCTTTTGGTGAACATAGACAGGTTTTCACTTCTAAGTTTGATTTCAAGCCAGGAAGGAAAAAAGTCCTTTTCATTAAAATTAAAAAACTGGGAAAGAAGTACAAAGTTTACAAATTCCTTTCAATGCTTCTCCTTTATTTTACCATCATTACTGGAAACCCATTGGACCTGAAACCTTTCTGGCTTGAAAACCAATCAGGTGACATTTTAAAATCCAGCCTTGAGAAGCAATCAGTGACTTCATTCCCTTCTTTTCCTTGATTGTTCCACTTAGTTTTCTCCATGGTTCTCAATCCTCTGCCTTCCAGACCACCCTTAAACTTACTACCTACCTTTTTGTGCACACAAAGGACCCAGACTTCGCACTCATTTCTACAACTAGGTCACAATCAACTACATATGCTTATCAAAACGCCACACTCTGTGTGAAGAACTCCGCCTTGAGCCTACTGACACTCCTGATCCCCTTTGCAGATCCTTTCCCACGGATGCAAAGCAGTGATGAAGTGGGTGTCAGTGCCCCGACACACACTCTCTTGCACCCTCTTTGCAGGCCAGGCAGTCTGCAGGCTGTGAACTGGGCCAAGAAGAAGTCTGTATCTTTTAATATTCCTTCTCCTGGCAGGGAGCTTGGCCAGCTCTTAAAGAAGAGGGCCTGTTTCTCCAACCCACTCTAGGAAAGGTTACAACATCTGCTTGCCAGTGAGGAAGAAAACCACAGTACAAAGATCCTATCTGTTTTCTGTTTTGATGTGAAGCCAGAAAAGAGAGCTGGTTTTTCATTTCTGCAGATGCTCAAGGAGCTCAGCTCCTCAGCCTCCTATCCATGCAGCAGAAATGGAGGGTGCTAGAAACTGGCAAGGTTTGGTGGTGCTGTGAAGATGTTATGGACTGATTCACCAGCCCCCTGCCTAGTTTCTCAAGACAGATAGGCCTCTACTTCTCCTGCAGACTTCTTGTGAAACCTGAACTTCTCCATGCACTCAGGGGTGGAGCTAAGACCTCCACCTGAGGCACAGACCTCTGTGGCCCAGGGGATCCTCATGCGATGAAACTCTCAGGAGTTTCTTCTTGAAACCACAGCTCCCAAAGTCAGCTGAGCTGCAGAGACAAGGAAACTAACCACTTCTGAAGCATTTTGTGATCAATCCCTGGTCCTTGCTGTGTTCTCCCCTCTCTGAACAGCATATAAAGGGATTTCATAAAGGAGGAACAAGCACAATAGAGGTGCAGATGTTCCCTGAGGAGGGATAAAAGGAGAGACTAACAACCTGTGTGTTGCTTGACTTCAGGCCCCAGCTGTAACCCTCTTCTGCCTCTGTTATGCATCCTTGAGGATTATAAGGGTGATAGCTACATGAAAATGAGAGGATGTCCTGGAAGGACATTCAGGAGGGATGAAGAGGGATGTATTTCAGTACAAGAACCTTCTCTTGTAGGAGGAGGACTGATGGACAACATACAAAGCTGTTGGGAGACAGGTTCAGGACAAAGGAGTTAGCTCTTCAGCCAACATCTATTGGGATATAAGAAGGTGACAGGAGCCCAAGGGGAGAATATACAATTTCAGGAAAGGGAAACCAAAGGGTTACAAAATGCTTTAAGCTTCCAAGACTATGTCTGTATTAAAGAGCCAGCTAGAGCCAGAGCAGTGTCTCCAGCTCTGTTCCATGACCACAAAGACTGCTTAAATCTTAGCTTACTCCCCATCGTGGCTAAGCAGTAGTGAGTCCAGACAACATCCAGGCATGGTCATACTAGCAAAGGGCAAGGATCATTGACAAAACTCAGTAGGGGTGAAGTCATCTCTTTGGGTGATAAAATTCATCTGGTGGCAAGTTCTGCTGTGCCACTTGCCATGGGCAGCCAGTGAACAGGATCCAGCCTGGTTTATTTACTAGTCAAAGGCAGCCAAAGATGCAAGTATCTCGGGGCTGTGCACAGACACTGGAGTCCAAGAAAGAAGAATGATTTTAAACACGTGTCTCTCTCTTTGGCAGTGCCTGTTGGCTGGACTGAGACATTCCCCTGTGAAACACTTCAGGCTGCTGTGATGCTGAGATGCCAGTGGTCCTCACTTAGGTATGTCCATCTGGCCTTGCTCCGTCTGCTCACAGGGCTGTGTCTCCAGTAGACCTTTCCCCCTTTCTATGATCCAGGGAGTTTTAAAAACAAGTACAATAGAAGCTGGGGTGGGTACCCAAAGGAACATGGCACTTGTGACAGGAACACAGTGTTCCATTAGTACCTCACACCTTCCATGACAAACAGACCTGTTCTGGTAGAAACAGTTTGTCTGATGGGGTGTCTGCAAGTGAGAATAATGTGGTCCATCTGGTAGGTCCAGAGCTGGGATTTAAGCCCAGCATCTTGGTCAAAGTCCAAACAGAAAGTTCAGCTGTAGCTGGGACACAATATTTAAAGGACATTGTAGTTTTCCACTCTCAAGCACACTCTTTTGAAGTCCTGGTTGTAACAAAGCACAAAGGACCGCAGGAAAATTAATTGGTGTTTCAGAGCAATGCCTTTCTTTGACTTACTATGCCCATACATTTAGCATGTTTCAAAGGTGACTTAGCCAGAATTATCTGAGTTTATCAGGTCCAAGAGTTTGGGATTATTATCACTAAATTAATTCAAATAATAAAATTAACTCACCTTGCTCCACAAGGAATACAATAATTTTGTTTTTTTTCTTCTAAGTATCCAAAATATAATTGATCATTTGGTAGACTAATGCTGAACTACTCTAGCAGTGTGCTACCTTAATCAGAGAAGATCTGGGCTATTTTACACAAGGATGAAACATGTTCCTGATGCCAATTTCTAAACACTGTTTCTAAAGGGAATCCAGGATGAACTAGCTCAATTACAGAGCTAGCATATCTAGGCAGATGGGATATTGTCCACCTTCGATTCCCTTGAAACCTTAACTCACTGCCAAAATTTGCTGGAACTGGACGTGGAGAAAAGGCGGCATCTGAAAGGATGGAGGTTGGACAAATAGACATTCATGAAGGTAAAACAAGAATGTTAAAAAATACTCATATCCTTAGCAAATTAGGGTCCAAAACGCAGTTCTTCTAACTTACCAGAACTTGCCACCTCTCCTACAGCTCCCGGCTCTGAGAGGCAAACTCTGGCCAAGTTTGCTGGGAGATTTAGGATATTGCCACTCCCAAGAGTCCATTCCTTTCCTAACTCTCTGCCAGGCCTAAGCTTACCCTATGAAAGGAGCAGGAAATTCTCATGGGTTCTCAGATGCTCCTAATCAGAGGTACATATATTGATTCTCACTCCTTGAATTCATTTGTCCCAGGGACCAATCCATCAGTTTTGTGAGAAAATTAAATACCCCAGATGCCACATCCTATTTTCCTTCATACTGTACTGTCCTTCCCATCCTTTCATATGCTGGTTGGACACCTATTTCCACCTTCTTACCACATGAGTATCCAGCCTGTGGGCTGCATCTGTCACAGTTCCAGATGCCTCTGGAGGCCCCTTAGATCCCTGTAAAGCACTGTGGGCTCCAATGGGCCTTCCAGCTGTGAATGCCTTGTATGGGATATTCAACAGCTCAGGTTGGCTGTGATGTAGGAGGGAGCTGAGGCCATTATCACCCAGCTCCTGTCTGTTCTGCAAAGACAAGTCCATCTTTCTACTTTTTTAATCATGCAAACAATGTGGGAACATAAAGGATAGGGGAAAAAAAACAACAAACCAAACAGGGTATAAAATACAACTGTATTTTTACAAAATGTTCTTCTAGCTAATATAATACATGGTCCAATGCACTTTACAAGACAGGCCCTCAAAAATCTGCTACCAAGTACCAGAATTCCTATCTTCAGCTGGTATAAATCATTGCTTCTGATTTACACCAGCTAAGAGGCAGGTCACAATTGCTTAATTAAACAGCTTCTCTTTGAGCAGAAAGCTAGATTTCATAAAAGTGTAACTGTGAATTACTTTATATAGCCATTTGATGGAAAGACAGAGAATGCAAGAAAAAAAAAGCCAGGAAAAGCAAGAGAGAGAAAAAAGAAAAGGGAAGACAATAAGGAAAGACAGAAAGAAAAAGTGAGAGAAATTTATTTATACATTTTGGGAGTTCAGTTCCTTTCATTGTGAAAGAATGGGAAAGTTTGGGAAGCCCAGACTAAATAACTCACAATGATAACAGAGTGATACCTAGAGCAGTAAAACTAATTTATTGGGCTGAGTTTATCTGATTCCAGGGAAAGTGAGTACTGCTGAACGCAGTTCTGACTCTGCTTGCATCTGACAAGACACACAGTTCAGATGCAAAATTATGTTAAGCAGATGTAGCCCATTAAGAAGCTGAGCTTGCAAATGTACTTTATTCTGTCAAGGCAAATCCTAGTTGAAAACTTGGACCTCAAAAAACCCCCTGAAAATAGCAAAAAGATGTTCTATTTTGGGCTTTATTGCTTTAATCTTTTTCATGTCAGTCATAGGCACAGGGTGATGATAAATATAAACCCACCTCCACTGTATTTCTAACATAACTCCATTACCTACCCTCAGCTAGAGCAGAGAAAAGCTCCTTAACACAAAACCCAGCAGAACCAGTCCTGGGTTCAATCATAACCCAGAACTGAGTGAGGTTGGCCAGATCTCAGATGCAAACCAGCTAAGCCACAAATCATATTTTCCTGCTCCAGCCTGGGCTAAAATGTAGAATGGCAGAGAAAGCACAGCCATATCCCTTCCTTGTACCCATCCATCACGGAAACAGTGCTGGGTTAGCTCACGTGTGGGGTATCCATGATGAGATGATTCTCACTCCAGGTGCCTCTCTGCATGAGAGCACCTGACAATATGAGGGATATGGTGCAGAAGGAGAAAATGGATGGGATTCAAGATCTGTGGAGTAACATTTGGTTGTGCTAAAAGAGGGTGTGAGTATTATTTAATAAAAATGTTGGTGAATTCCCATACCAAATTTCTTTATATCTAGCCTATTTATGCACCCGTATTAGTTATAAACTGGGAAGTAACACTTGTTCCGGATTAAACTAGGCCAAAATATACATCATGGGACTCAATTCTCACTACTGAATTTAGGTGTCTAAAAGGCACTTTGGAGTATCTTCCACCTGACAGCTGTGGGGTTTTTTTTGCCTTTGGACTATATCATGATTCTTAGTGATTCCTTTATTCTTGCGTATTTAATCTAGTACACACACAACTGACAGAAATGTTCAGAAACACCAGCAAGACACCAAAAAGAAAGAAGGTCAATCTCATTAGACTGGCCAAGATCATTTTGAGGAGAAAAAGCATGATGTTGAAAGAATGGTCAGTGTCTTTCTATGCAGGAAAATCTCTCAACTTATCTAAGTCTCCTGAAGGTAAGCTAGGGCACTTAGGCTATTAACCAGATGATACAGAGTAATGGAAAATATTTTGCAAGGAGAAATCCTCTGCCAGCAGTTCACTGTTCATGTAAAATACAGTCACTGTATCGCATTCATTTTGTTCTTTGAAGTTTCTTTGTTTATGCTTTACTATCTGAAATACCCTCCTTAATGGTTGGGGGGAAAAAAAGTTAGTTTGTACCAGAGAAATTATCAATACGAGTCAAGTTCAGGGGCCTTGAGTCTGACATTTGATTGCAACTGTAAAGTGGACAGTGTGCTTGAACGGTTTGATTTTCTTTATAAACTCCATGAGAAGTTACTTTTTTAGTTTCCTTGGAATTCTGTGCAAATCCCAAGATGAAAATGTTCCCTCTAATGGAGAGAAAAGGAAAAAGTTAAGTCTAACCAGCTACATTCACGTTTACAATGCTTGATTTCATTCATTGAATTTGTCTTATTTAGAAGTGTCTTTAAGCAATTTATGTAACACAATAGATACCAGCTGTAATCATTTTGGGCATAGGAGTTATACAGGCTCAATCTTTGATGCTAATAGTCCAGCTACACTTAATAACTACTTAGCCTGGTGACACCGCTCACCCTGACCCGGATTCCGGGGGCAGTGCCAGTTACCCAGAGGGCTGTCCTGAGTTGCTGAATCTGTTCGCAGCAGGGAAGCAGCCGAGGCTCACACAGGGCTCGGCAGCTCCCAGGTGGCAATGGCGTGGGAAGAAGCAAAGAAGTGGACGGGCTCCGACACAGCTCCGCGGGAACAGGGTTTATTACGGGGTGAGGAAGGTCCGAGAGCGGGGTGCCGAGAGAGCCCCGAACAAAGGCTGACAAGGGGTTAAGAACCAGGGACGAGAAGGGGCGTGGAAACCCTAGGGAACCAATAACTGAGGGCCAAAGGGGTGTTACAGAGGCAGGGAAATACACTGAGGCCCAATGGGGAACAAGGAAGGCGGGGGGAGGGAGCAAAGAGGCAATGGGCTACTGAGGGAGGCAGAAGGTTCTGGAAGATAACCAAGTATAGGGGGAAAGGGAGGGGAAACAAGGATCCCATGCCCAGGGAGACATCTACATATGGGTGCAAGGTCTTCTGGGAGGGTTCTATGTTGTCACCCTAACCTTGGGGAGTTTGCCCATTAACCAGGTCCCACTACTGGACCATCCTGGCAATGAGCCTTTGGTTGGTGGTGGATCTCCCAGGGCTGGGCTGCTGCAGCGCAACAGCTTTGCTTATAGCAATACTGAACATCAAGACAAAAGGACATGTATAATAAGAATCAAGTTAAGAATAAGTCTCGTTTGACTTCCAACATTTGTTCAATGGATGTCTACATGAAAAGAGTCACAGTAACTTCCAGTAGGCATAATTCATCTTATCCTTGTTCCTTCTTTGGAGGCATGCCAGGTTTCTACACTCTGAAAATACTTTATTGCAGAGAGCTGAGAACATCCTGCTCCAAAACCTGCCCAATGAATTCCTGCTGGGGCAGTTCATTCAACAGTTTGCAACTCTATACTTAAGGTCCTGTTTAACTGAGAAACCCCTCTTGATGATTTGGGGCCGTAAGATCTGGAGGTCAGACCTGAACTATGTGTGTCAGTGGCACTTATGAGGCAGAATGAGCCTGATGGCTTTGCACAGCTAATTTTTGGGTGTCATCCAGTTTGTTGGTCCATGGTAGATGTGGAAGAGCCCTTGGGACCAGCCTGTGAAGGAAAGAAATTGTCCTCAAGTCCTTGTATCACCAGAAGCAGGGGTGCAATTAAATTGCTTAAACATCAGTGCTACTTGAAATGCCCTTGGGTGTCCCTTGGATGTTCCTCTTCCAGCCCCGGGCGGCAGAGAATTCTCACGAGGACAAGGTCACTCTGAAGTGCCTCAAATGGCACCAGATGCTTCACTGCAAACTGCTGAGAGGAGTCTTCCATCCAGTGGAGGAAAAGTTGCGTGTGGTAGTCAGGGTGAGCTGGGGAGTTATTGCTGTCTTAAATCAGGCCATTCTTTCCAGGTGTCATCTCAACACTTTTATGTCATACCTAAGAGCTGCTTCTCAAGTGTGGATGCACAGGGAGTTGCTTGCTGTCATCTCACACTTCCCCCAAAAGCAAAAGTACTTCCAGCTCACACCCTCCACAGCTCACACGCTGCTGGCAGCAAGGAAGGAAGCACCTGCAGAGGTGAGCACTGAGGTGGGGTTTTAATCTGTCTGAGCCATATGAGGAGAGCAGCTCTGGGCAGAGCAGTAGTTTAGAAAAGAAAACAGTTCTCCTGCCCAAGCCTGACCCTGGTCAACATGTGCAGCACTTTGTAAAATTAATTGCATCTTGAGTGGAAAGTACCTACAGGTGGTGTGTTTTCAGTGTCTGCAGTCAGCACAGTTGAGATCCTCCTGTGCATGATGGACCTCACTGACCTGGGGGTATTTGACTGACATTGGCACAGGTCGCCCAGAGAAGCTGTGGCTGCCCCATCCCTGGAAGTGTTCAAGGCCAGATTGGACAGGGCTTGGAGCAGCCTGTTCTAGTGGAAGGTGTTCCTGCCCATGGCATGGGTTTGGAATGAGATAAGCTTTAAGATCCCTTCCAACCCAAACAATTCTTTGGTTTGAGATATGCCTCCCAGTTTGTTTCCTTTGATGACACAGTTGCTGCTATTAATGGCTTTCATAATGACACAGATTTTAGCATCTTATCCTAAATTTCGATCTATTTTAGGATAATTCTAAACTTGAAATTTAGGATGAGAAACAATGGAGAAGGAAGGATACCCCTTAGAGTAATGGATCTTAAATCTCTCTTTCCTCTGAAATACAGCATGAATTTTGAGAAAGCAACCAATCCTCAAGGATGTTGAAATTGGGCTATCATACACCCTAGAGCTTCAGACAAACACAGGATTGTGAGCACCCAACTTTACCTGGATTAATTTTTGTAGTTCCACCTTTACTCCAGTTCATCATTCATCACCACTGAGCAGCACTACAGACCTCATCCCCAGCTCAGCAAATTAGAAAATTTGAAAGAAACCTGGGTCTTTATTTTAAAAAGCCCATTTGTCAGCAGTTACCACTTATAGAGGTCTGAGATTTTGATAACTGGCATTTGTAAGATTCAATTATTTAAAGTTTTCAGTGCTTTGGCCCTAATTCAGGAAAACAGTTATACACACCTTTGCCTTAAGCATGTGAGCCATCCCTGTCTGAGTTGTTGCTGTGTCATGTGAGTGGGCAGACTTCACAGAGTAAGTCAACCTATGAACATTGGGGTCTGAAGCTCGTCCTTACATTGACAGCAGCACAAGAGTTCTGGAGCTGTGTTATGGATCTAGTGGCTTTCTCCTAAGCTCTGTAGTCCTGGCAGCATGTCCCTTTATATCCCAGCTCCTGCAGTTGTACAACTACATGATACCCTCTTCTGCTTTAAGATAAATTTCAAGCCAATGTGGTTCTGGTAAATACCTTGAAAAATTCCACTTAATAGAGCAAAAAAAGAAAACTTTTCACACAGCCCAGAGAGGATTTTTAAAATTGAAAATTCATTTAACTTTTACAATACAGACAAAATACTGTCCACTTACTCTTAACAAAAGAGGAAGTAAAAACAATCCACAATATATTCTGTTGTTGCTATTTTTATTATTATTGTTGCTCTCACAATTAGAAAACACAGCTAATGCTGCTTCCATGAAGAGAGGGTAATTTGTGCTTTAAATGAATAAACCATAGCTCTGCTGAGATATTTAATCAAACTCTGTCTGACTGATGAAACTGGTCCTGAGAGGAAAACAAAACAAAACAAAACATGTTGTACATGTTAAAGTCATTAATCTCAGATGGATTTTAAGTTTCCTGTTCTTTCTCCCACTCCCCCAAATCTTGTTTTCTGCTCCATCTTCCTTGCAGAGGAGAAAGTCATGCCTGTGACAGCTCTGATCTGCTCTTGGGAGTGAAAGAATGGTGTTTCACAACCCTCTGTCTGATGCAGGGAAAGGCAAATCCTTTGTCACAGAGTGGAGGTCTAACAACAATCGATCCCAAGGCTGAATTTTCCTCTTGTTCCCCACATTCCCAAGTACCTCCAGAGCCTCCTCCCAGCACCTTCCCCAAACAGGTAGCCCAGAGCTGGGCAGCACAAGTCTAGCTCACTTGGAGGATGATAATGGTTGTCTACAGGGATCTGTTTTCTAGCAGGAAAAGGGATGGTCCCTCAGGGAGTCTTTCATCACTTTCCTGACAGAGACACTACTAATTGTATTCAGATTTTTTTCTTCTTCCCTCACTCCCCTTCCCCTCACCAAGGGCTTTTTCAGCTGCATGTGAAATATTGTGGACTGCCTCCCTTAGTATAAATAAGATACTTTCTATTATTGTAGAATAAAATAACAGTCAGATGGGAGATTTTTATAATGAATGGAATTTGCCTACCTTATGGAGAAACCTAAATGATATAAAACTGGAAGGGGGTAAGGATGGGGGAAATAAATCGAAAAATACAAAGCCAGCCAGATGTATACAGGGTATAAAACCTCAGATTTGGAAATAGCATTAAGTCCAAACTGTTTTATTAAATCATAGATTTTTTTTTTTAAATTAATAAATGCTACAAAGCCACCAGCATAATACTCCTCAAGATAACTTGGCTGTTTCCCTCAGGGATAATAGTGTAAGACTGTGAAATAATAGTGTTTGTGGGAATAAATCAGATGTATTTTGCCAGCTAGTGTAAATCAACAGTACTGTGTAGTAGAACATGGAGCTGGGCCAAATTATATCAGCTGTTGGGATGTGGTAAGACATGTTATAAGAAGGGAACTACAGCATCACCTGACAAAGACATTCACAGTAATTAAAGCCATTTTCTGCAGTAGCTGACAGATCTCAGTGTTTCAGAGCAAAGCCTTGAAAACTGCTTGCTGAAGGCCTGCGAAAGGGAAGGAGGGATATATTTTCCTTGCAAAGTTGGTTTGTGACATATGTAATCCTAAATATCTTTCAGACCACACATGCACAGAAAATTATAGAATCATAGAATGATTTGGGTTGGAATGGACCTTGAAGATCATCCAGTTCCAACCCCCTGCCATGGGGCAGGGACACCCTCCTCTAGACTGCAAAAATAACTTGGCCATTCTGTTTTGGATCCCTGTTGCATAAATAATTGAAATTGAGAGATGTGACACTTTTCTCTTCTGGCGTCTCTGTGCTTTGCTGCTGATGCAAGGAGTGAAGCATCAGCTTGCAAGGAGAAAGATGCACCATGAATTGTTCCACTGGTATGGCCCTGTGTTACAGGTACTCTGTTTATTCCTAGTTTTTATTAAAAGGAAAAGAAAGCAGAAAGCACTGTCTACTGCTCATAGAAAGACATTTTCTGAAAAAATTTGGAAATGCCAGAGTATCAAGAGGGAGATCACAGAATGGTTTGGGGTGGAAGGGACCTTAGAGCTCATCTTGTTCTACCCCCCTGCCATGGGCAGGGACACCTTCCACTTAGACCAGGTTGCTCCAAGACCCATCCAACCTGGCTTTGGACACTTCCAGGGATGGGGCAGCCACAGCTTCTCTGGGCAACCTGTGCCAGGGCCTTATCACCCTCACAGGGAGAAATTTCTTCCTAACTTCTAGTCTAAACCTACCTTATTTCAGCTTAAAACCATCAAACTGATGAGATGACCCTAGTTTGCTGGATGAAGCAGGGCTATGTAACAAGGGAGGCTGCAGTTAATCAGACCTTGCCCTGTGCATGATTCTTACTTGGGAAGGCACCCTGGGCACACTCTTAATGCAGTGTGCAGCTGCTCCAGAGAAGAAAAGGGCCCTGAAAATTAGAAGTTATGGTAAAAGCAGTGTAACACTGTTAATTCATAGACTAACAGCCTAAGGCATGGGCTGGGGCCACATAGACTCTTTTCTCAAAGAAGCAAAGTTCAGATGAAGCCCATCATGGATTATCTAGAGGAGCCAGCAGAGATTTTGAACCTGGATGCCCCAAACTGCAAAACTCCAAACAATTCAGCCATTCAGGTCAGCATCTTCAGTAACGGACATCTGTGTCATGAGGTGACAAAGTGTGAGTTACCACCGTGACTAACATTCTGCTGTGGGTTCATTTCCTACCTGATGCACCTGCAGATGCCTAATTGGTTTACTCACTTCTTTTAATGCCAGGTGATGATTTCTTCTGACATGAGAAAGCCAGTCAAAGATCACAGGTCTGACATGGGAGGAGAGAAAAGCAGTTGAAAACAATGTATGTATAGAGCATTTCTTCCTTTTTACTATTTTTTCACCAAGCAGAAAGACTCATGACATTGCAAGGGAGCAAGAAAAAGAGTCATTACAGAATAGCATTGAAATGCTCCAACTTTTCTTCAGTCAGAGCATCCCGCCTTGTTGTCTTAATCAGAAACTGGAAATAAAAATAAAATTCCTTAAAAGAATTTGAGTAGACAGTTTCTTTACATATCAAATGAAGCCAAATTCTGGCATTGGAGAGCAGTGGGATTTGTGCCACCAGCCTGTCTGCATGTCAGCCTAAAGACACCCACCACTCATCACACCACACTGCAGAGACGTTTTAGTCCATTAGCTTTTATGGGGTGACAATAACACAAACCACTGACAAACTACGAAAGACCTCTTTTTGCCTGCTCATGACTGGGGGAGGGAAGGAGGCAAGGAGGCCAAAACCATTACAGCAAAGCAAAGTAGCTGAGAGAACAAAATATCTTTAACTTTGCTCTTACAGCACATGATGCTTTTCTTCTCCAACTCCCCAGGGCTGCTCACAGACATGTTAGAGGCACTTGCCCCCTAGGGAGTGGCTGAATGGGGGGAAAAAGAGGATTTGGAGAAAGATTGCAGTGTTATTGACTTATTTCCCCTAGGAAAGTGACAGGATCTCTCCACATTTGTGTAGGGGTGATTTTTGGCTTACAGCATTTTGCATGGGGATGGGGTGATGTGAAAGACATCAGAGGCTCTGCTGCCTTCTGTTCCTGGAGCACCATCCTTCTCCAACATCACCTTTCATAATCAGGGCTGGATGACCACTAAAAAAAACCCAAAACAAACCAAAAAAAACCCACAAAAAACCAAACCAAAACCCAAACCAAAACTAAAAACCCAGACAAAGAAACAACCAACCCCAAAACACAAACAAGCAAGCAAAACCAAAAACAAAACCAAAAAAACCCCAAAAAAGCAAAGAAGGGAACCTAGGCTAAGTTAAAACCTCCCTTGCACAGCAACTCCTTCCATGTGCAGGAGCCAGAAGCCAACCACCCATGACATGAGAGGTATGAGTCATATTTTTTATTAAGCTCCTCAGGAGCACTGGGAAATTTTAGCAATGAGAGTGATGACTGATAAAAAACCCAAAAGAAGCAATGGTGACTCTTCCTTGCTCCACGTGTTCTATTTCATTGTCTTGACTGTATCTAGGCTAATTCTGCTCAAAATGAAGAGGTTGGGGAGGCAGGAAATAAGGAAACTTATCTATCCTACGCCAGTGAGTGCCTCGAACCATGTTCTTTTCCCATCCTTGGGAGGAAAATCAGAGTTGCTTTCCAAGTAGAAGCATGAAACAATAATCTAACATTTTGCTGTTGCACCAGTAACTTCAGCATTTATTTCATACTATTGTTAATGCTTGTTTATAATATAAGGATATATTTATGTAGGAAGTAAAGTAGATGAAAGCACAAGATATAAATATTTCGGTATATCTGCATACAAAAGAAAATATGTACAGCCACAGATAGTGGTTCTCTGCTGTGTCAGGGCAGGGCCACATGAAGGACTGACATGTCCCCATTCCTTCCTGCTGGGAGTAGCTGCTGACTTCCATGGCTGCACTCCCTACAGCTGGGACTGCTCCACTCTCTGCAGCTTCCTGGGATTGGACCAATGGTTTTGTGGGGGAAAAAGCCAGTGGCATATTTCCCCAAGGACTTGATGTGGAAAAATGTCAGTGACTAAGGGTATCACACCCAAACGGTAAAGAGATAGAGAGCAGGAGCTTGCTTTTTTTCTTTACTTTCCCACTGGACTTGGACTTCACTTTGTTATTTTATCCTAATGGCTCCACTACTGTCTTGTGGACCCCATAAAGTCCTTCTCAGCCTACCCTACTCTCACTGCCTCCAGGATTCCAGGGGATTTTTTTCATGGCTGAATTTTGTCCAGTCTGGACAAATCAAGGACATATTTTCCTTCAGCAATAAGTTCAAAGTCGCAGACCTGTGTAAAAGAAAGATTAAAATTAGTTGTTCATTTCAGGGGATTGACCTGAAATCTTTCCACTTTTATCATTCAGAGTGGATGATTCCCTGCTAGAAATTAAGTCTTTGGCAAAGAAGGCAGTTATTGCTGAAAAGTTGTAGCATTTTCCCTTCTGGGATGGTCCTAATGGAGACTCAGTACCTGTGATAGAAGGCATAGGCAGGTGTGAGCCTTAGTTATTGTCAAACAAATGTTGTTTGGTTTCCCCCAGGGAAAGTTTCTATATTTATTTCTCAGAATACTAAGGCACTTGATGGCTGGACATCATTGGCAACCATAGGAAATATTTTGGAAGAAGATACCATCCCAAATGAGGCTTTGTCTTCTCAGAGAGCATTTTATTGGTGGGGGGAAATATTTGTGGCTTTGTTGCTTTTGGGGAGGTTCTTTTACGTTCTTATTTTTACAGGTGTGATTGCTGCTTTTCCTCCTTCCATCTCTCCTCAAGTCTGTGTCCTTACAAGATAAATGATGTCTAGTCAAGGAAATGTTTTCTCTGAATAGTGCCGTGGGGTGGGGTGCCGCTGCCATCTCAGCTCCCAGGTGGGCAGAGGAGGATTTTCATTTGCACACATATCTCTCAACAGTCCTCTCGCACTTTTTACAGGTCACATAGCAGCACCAGTGGTATTTGCAGTGGCAACGCTCCACCACTTTGTCCGTGTAGGGGTTGTAGCCTCTGCCACAGCACATCAAGTCACAGCTGTCACTCCCACTGGAAGTCTTGTTGCATTGTCTGGAAGAAGGAAAATTCTGTGAGTGAGTGCAAATTCCTGCAAGGATTCCCGAACCACTGTCCTGTGGTGTTGCTGGACCTGACAGCTCTGCAAGGCACTGCGTGAAGCCAGCACAGGGAACACCCAACCAACAGCCCCCTACACCTGCAAGGGTGGCAGGAGAAGCCCTGGGCTGCACTCACATGACCTGCTATGACACCCAGTATGACATTAAACTCCTGTTCTGACTCTCAGTTTGTGCCTGGCAGCATTCAGGCCACCTGTCAGCTGGGCCAGGTTGCTCCCACATGAGCAGACAAGCAAAGCTATTGGTATACCTCCACAAAAAGAAGTAATCATTCCAAACAATCTGTGTTCCCAGGCAGGCTCCAAAACTGTCTGAAAGGAGCTGGAAGAAGATGACACCCTAAAGAACAAACACTGGTATTTGTCCACCACTGTCCAACCTGAAAAGGGCGAAGGAGGAACCCTGCAGCCAGATAGTATTTGAACAGGCTCCATGCCAAGGATCCCAGGCTGGGAAAAATCCTGAGCAGGCTGTTACAGCCACTATGCAGCACTGACCCTATCAGGGAAATCGCAACCAATACTAACAGGGCTGGACTGTGCACTTTTTTTCCCTTTGATTTTCTCCCAGCACAGCATGAGCAGCTGGGCAGTTGGCCTGACCCAGGAACAGGAAGTGTGGCAGGACCACAGGGTAGGATGACAAGTCACCAAATATCACACAGACTTTCACTGCTTGTTTTGCTTCTGCTTTTAATTAAAGCTAGACTCAGTGGGATAAATCAGCTATTGTGTTGTGTTCTCTCATTTTGTCTGCTTGCCAGTGAATGGCTTGAGGTTTTCAGAAGCAACTCATGAACTGAGGAATCTCTTTCATTGATCCATTGATTACCATTTCACAGCTGTCCTCAAAAACCATCTATCCCATTTCCTAAAATACTCCAAGCTGGGTCACTGGACATGAAAGTGCACAGGCATTGACTTTTGGATGAGATGAACCATGTCCTAGAGACACCATTTCTCCATAGACTGTATAGATAACCCAGGATGGAAGTGTTCATGTTTGGTCAGATACTCGCACTTTTTTGTTATGTACCCAACACCACGGGGCTGTGAACTTGATGGAGTTTTGAAACTACTGTAAGAAAGGTGGTTTATTGAGTGGGGTGATTGCTGACATCTCTCATAAATCTTATTCTGTGTGGCCATTTTGTGGCTATTTTGGGCAGAAACACTCTAAGGCTGCTTTGGGGCAGGAAAAGGAGAGAGGAGCATAAGTTGGACCCTTGAGCTAAGCAACTATTAATAGATGAAAACAAATCCATGAGATTTATAGGAATTGCTCATGAGGTAATGCTTTAGGAGAAGTTATGGGATTAGTGAAGTGTTGAGATTTTGTTCTTGCTCTTCCTTCATTTTTTCTGCGTCCTGTTTGTTATTCTGATTCGCATTTCTCTCCAGGTTCAGTGTTTAAAGGCCTCCCCAACTCACTCACTTTTGGGAGTGTGTAAATATTTACAAACTTTTGAAAGCCTCTACTGAAGCTGAAGTGTGCAGCCACACTGAATGTGTTTGCCTAACAGTGAACCAAAGGCCTTGTTAGTGCCCCTGTGAGCTAGGGCCCCTCCACAAGAAACCTCCAAACGACTCCTCATAAATGTATTAATAAATGCATTAAGTATTCAGAGCAAAGGTTCAGATATAGGTGTGTTGATATTAGAAGAGGGGAGGGTATTTGTCAACCTTACTCAGCTTTGCTAGTGGATGGAAAGGTTGTTTCCTGGAGGTTCACCTAAGGAGGATGGGGAGTCTGCAGAAGCACGGTGAGGGATGTGCAGTGCATCCATGTCACTTCATGCTGGGAGCTCACTAAAATAGCCAAGAAAAGGAATACGGGTCCTGACTCCAGCTCACAACTGAGGACATTCACTCCCCAAACATACAAAGCACACAACAGTGATATTTACCCCATTCAAATAGAGAGCAAAACTCTTCTATCTGCTGTATTGGGACCTGGGATTCTCTCTTTCCCTCCATCCAAGCCTGTGGTTTGCCAAAAAAAAAAAAAAGTGGATCTAGTAGGAGATATGCCTTCCCATATACCTTCCCCATTCCCCACAGCCTGAAACGAAGAAAGGAAAAAAGCAAAATCTTATTAAATAAATCCTCAAGCTTCCTTCAGTTTGGTATCAGGAAATGAAGACATTCAGAATGGATGGGTTGAATAGCCAAAACAAAGCTTTTGACCCCTTCATAAACCTATATGGGCTTCTAGAAAACTTTCCTGACAATGCCACTGAGCAGAGATTTTGTTTTCTGTTTTAAAGCATAGGCCTGGATATGAATTATATTCATCTTTCATTAAACAAGATGAAACAGGTAGTTTCTCAGCCAGTGGAGGAAGACAAAGGAGTCCAAAGACCAGAGTTTACCCACAGAAGCTGCCCTGAACATTGGCTTTCAGAGCCCATGGCTGTGATCTCACCAGGATCCCCACTGATGGGTTCAGTTCAATCTCATTTGTTTTGGGCCTGGTCCAGCATAATTTCAGCAACTCAGAGAAATGCCCTCCTCCTGAGCCTCAGAGAAAAAACATGAAGGGAGGTGATTGCATCTTTACACAACATTGTAACCTCTAGAAGCACTTGGACGACTGTTGAGAAATTATACTTTGGCTGTGATCCCAGCCAAAGTTCTGGCTCAAGAACAGGCTTTCACATTGTCACAGTGCTTTTTTCTTCTTTAAGAAGGGAGAAGGTCAGCACTGCTGGCTGGACAAATCCCACTCAATATGCCTGTCCAAAATCTCCCCTTTCCAGCCCTCATTTGCAGAAGCACTGCAATACACCATACCACCTCATCATGGGGGTGGCTCCTCAGCAGAGGTGGTGAAGGACATCCCAGAACTTCTAAGAGTCTTCCCCCAGATGGAGAGTGGAGATTTTAGTTTTAAAAGCTATGGGGAGATCACAGAATTATTTTGGTTGGAAGAGACCTCTAAGATCAATGAAGTCCAACTTAGCAATGTCACACAACTTCATTGTGGATCCCAGTTTACTCTGTCCCATCAGCAGATAGAAGGATAAATATTTTTTTGGTTGCACAGCTGGCACTTAGGATCCAAATTGAGGCCAACTCTGTACTGTCACCCATGATTATGACATATGATAACAGGGATGACATACCCACTGGAACCTCACTCCATCAGTCCTATTGATAAGGACTTTTTAATGTGGACATAAAAAAAGTAATTCTGGGGCACAGCAATTGCCTTTCTGGCCCAGTGCATCTTCCAGTGGATGAGGGAGGTGCTGTTACAGGAGTAAAATGTAAATCTGAGCACTTTCTGTAGTCCTTTTTCTCATACACCACCAGCAGCTGGGCTGTTGCATTAGGGATGATAGAAGGGATGTTCCTTCCTTGACATCTCCTCCCCTTGGCTGTGTGATTCCCTCAGCCCTTTCTGACCACAGGGAAACCATCTGCCTTCATGACCTCCAGCAGTCCCAAATCCCAGAACACAGTACTGCTGTGTAATGTTTTTTTCTCTTTTAAATAAAATTCCTCTTTATTTCTTTGGTGCCCCTTGCTCCAGTAATATCAAGCAGTGCAGCAGTATATAAAAGAAAGAAAGAGAAAAATAATTCAAATCCCTCAGGAGATATGTAACACAATAGACATTTCTAAAAATACATTAAGGTCATAGCTTCATATAAGATTTTGAGGGCAGAATCTTATCTACTTTTAAATTGCGTTCTCATCCACAAGGAATGACTGGAGACTGCCACTAAACAACTGTACAAGAAAGTGTTATCAATAGCATACGTCAGTGAGGAGATGTCAGGGGAGGTCCTGGAACCAGCCTGTATTTTCATTAATGAGGAGTTGAGAGTGAGCTTAAAAATTTGGGGATAATGCTAGGGAAGAAGGAGTTGAAGACATTTTGTAACAGTGGATTAAAGTGCAAAGTAAGCAACACACTTTGAGAAACATGCAGCTAAATGTGGGAATGTTCCCAGGGGAGCCAGAGGAGCAGTTCAGAAAATAGAAAACAGTGAAGGAACTGATTTAGAGAAGTATGTAAGAAGAGGTGTCTTCCCCTCTATAAAAGATTATTGCTACAATGAGAAGAGAAAAAATGTTTTTATATGCCAAGGAAAGAGGACAAGAAAGCATTAGTTTTATTTCAGATTATGTTTAGTTAAATTTTGATTAAGAAAAGCCTAACACTGAGGATAGTAAAGCCCTGGAACAGGTTGTTTAGGGAAACTACTTTTAAGAGCAGAGTAGAGAAACATCTTCAGTTACAGTCTAGGTGGTCTCAGTTCAATCTTGCTCCAGAAAACATCAACGTCTGTGGAAAATCATTCCCAGACCAAATTTTCTCTAACTCCAATGCTATTTGGTTGCAGAGGGACTAAATATGTTTAAGAAAGCTAGATTCATTATCCATAGCAATTTTACTGTGTGAAATTATTCTTTTCACAAATAAATTTATTATTCACAAACCTGTTCCGGAAACTTTATGGTCAAATTCATGTCTTTTCAAAGTAGGAAGAATTCAATCTTTCCCACACATTAACTAATCTAATGAAAAAAAAGCACAGCAAGCCCAACTACTGAAATGGGCACCAGCTGCAAGCACGTTGCCTGGGAAAATAGGAATAACACCTAAATAAGGTGGAAGAAACAGAAAGCGAATGTTTTTCTGACTTTCATAAGATCATAGAATAATTTGGGTTGGAAAGGACCTTTAAAGGCTATCTAGTCCACCTGCCCCCCTGCTATGTACAAGGACATTTTTAGCTAGAGCAGGTTTCCTCCAGTTCCTCTGGGACACTCACAAAAGCATTATTTGCTATTTCTTATTCAGAATTTGCCGAATCTCATAAAAAAAAAAAGGGTAGCGCATCTCATAACTGTTCCAAAAACAACTATCATTGAACACATTATAACTTACTCAAACCTCATCTTATTCTGTGCCCTCACTAACAGAAACTAAAAGAAGTTGTAAAAAAACCAAACATCAAATGCTGTTGTCTACCCCTAACTACTACTCTTCCCCAGCTACATATGAATGTTTCTGCTAAGAAATTTCATTGCCTGCATAATTAAAGAATCACAGAGTAGTTTGGGTTGGAAGGGAACCTTGAAGATCATAGCATCATAGAATAGAATCATTAAGGTCAGAAAAAACCTCCAAGATCATCAAGTCCAACCCTGGACTCAATACCACCAAGTCCATTAAACCATATCACAAAGTTCACTCATTTTTTGAACACTTCCAGGGCTGGTGACTTCCCTGGGCAGCCTGTTCCAATGCTTAACCAATCTATCATTGAAGAAAATCTTTCTAATCTTGAACCTGAACCTCCCTCAGTGCAGCTTGAAGCCATTTCCTTTTGTCCTATTGCTGGTTTCCTGGGAGAAGAGACCGACCATGGCCTGACTATGATCTCCTTTCAGGGGGCTGTAGAGTGTGATAAGGCCTCCTCTCCTCCAGACTCAACAGTGCCAGTACTCTGAGTCATAGGACTTATAATCTAGACCCCTCAAACAACCCTTACCTGGACACACTCCAGCACCTCAATGTCCGCCTTGGAGTAAGGGGAACAACACTAACATAGTACTCGAGGTGCAGCCTCATCAGTGCTCAGTACAGGGGAACAATGTAGTCCAAGATCAGCCTGTTCCAACTCCCATGCCATGAGCAGGGACACTTTCCACTGGTTGTTCCAAGTCCCATTCAGTATGGCCTAGAGCACTTTCCAGGGATGGGGCAGCCACAACTTCTCTAAACAATCTGTACCAGTGAACACCCTCACAGGGAAGAATTTCTTCCCAACATCCCATCTAACCCTGTTCTCTGTCAGTGGGAAGCCATTCCCCCTTGTCCTGTCACTTCCGAGCACTTGTCCAAAGTCCCTCTCCAGCTCTCTTGGAGCCCCTTTAGGCACTGGAAGGGGCTTTAAGGTCTCCCCAGAGCCTTCTCTTCCACAGGCTGAACAACCCCCACACTATCACACAATGCAAAGTATATTTTTGGGGTAGCAGGAAAGAAGTGGTATCAAGGGCTGTCACTGAACACTGAAAACTGAGCAGCAGATGCATGCTCAGCCAACTTCATGTATGTTCATATCCAAGAAAGCATACCTGCCTACTACATTTGTGACTAATATTTTATATTGCAGTAAAGAAAAGATATGTAAGCAAGGAGCAGCCACCACAGAGTGGCCACATTCCTTGCCACAGTGAGTCAGTTGAGGAGTGGTGGCTGATCAACCCGGCTAAGCTGCAGCACATTGTTTGTTGCAGCCCAATTTCTGCAGCCTAAGAGAGCTCCTTCCCACATTTGGCTTGATTCCAAAATTGGTCTGGGAAAGATCAGTAATAAACAGGTCTGTTATCTCTGCAAGGCTTCAGTGGCTGGATGCTTTTGCATGCATGGCAGAACTTCCCTTTCATTGGATTCATTAAGGAATCTTAAACAGCCTTTGAAACATGATACCTTGCAACCTACTTATAAAGAAGATTCATATTTTTGCTTTTTTTCTCACAAAAGAGATCTCAATTTTATAATCTGCTATTATTTTTCATTTACTCAAATCTGGCACTGAATTTTTCAGGCAGGAGCAACTGAACTACTTTGTTAAAAGATGAAAAAGTGCTTTTGTCCAAGAGATCTCTGAGAAGGGGAACATTTACATTTTTTCCCAGTGGTTGACTTGTTTTACTGAAAGTTTTACTTGCAGCTTCACAGATCAGCTTCTTTAAACTTTTCTCCAGACCATTTTTAATTGGTTATGGAAGTGTGATGGTGGTATATAAGCACACAGAGTTTGGCTGGAGTCAATGTGGCAGTAAGACTTGTTTGCAGGAGGCTTGGATACTGGTTGCAAAAATCAGCTCCTTAATCAGCTTTTGAGCACTTCAAAGAGGCCTCAAACTTCAGGTTTGACTTTAGTTCCCTGACTTTGAAATCTGGATACACCCTGAGCACTTGGAGGCATGCAGATTTCTAAACCATTTCTAAATTTCTACAAGCTAAGAAACTCCAAAGTGTCTTAGAAAATGTTTCAGGTTTGTTCTGAAGAAGGCTTTGAAATCTTTTCAGAAAAGAACTCTAAAAGGCTTTTGAATAACTGGGGGCACATTTTCTGAATGGATTTTCATATGGTTCATCTACAAGGTAATTCAATTCCCTTTCCTGCCTGAAAAACACACAATAAGTCTACATAATATGATCCCTCACATTAGAAGGATCAGCAATTAGATTATCCCTTCCACCCACCTGGCAGTGCAGGATTGTTTCCTACAGCATACAGCGAAATCCAATACGTCCAAGGTGTTGCAACTTAACCATCCACCTCTGTTCTGTTTCCAGCATGCTATGAACAAGAACCAGACCTTGGGGTGAGGGAGAAGGAAAAGGACTTTTCCTGGATATGCTGTAAAACTGCTTGTTTTTTGTCACAAAAATTCAAAATATGAATATTTCAATCAAGGAACAGGAAAAGGGCTTGTTAATGGCATATTGTCCCTTCCAAATCCCTTTGGAGGCAGAAAGCGGGGCTAGAAAATACTGAAGATGCCCAGATCAAAGCCTCCTGGGCTGTGGACGTAGGGGACTGCACTGTAACAGCCCAGACATGGACTGACCTCTGCACCCAGAAAAAGGCCAGAAAGGAAATGGGAAGGTGGTTGAAAAGAGAGTAGACCAAAAGAGGGACGCAACAAAAAAACCCCTTTTTTGACTTCATTGCCATGACAGGCCTTAAAAACTAGACTACTAGGAAACAGTGGGATCTACCTCCAGAAAATTTTGATGTGCATAAAGACAAAATGTTCAAATGCGTCCAGGACTTGACTCATAAAATAAAAACATGTTTGAGCTATTCCCATATGAGCATTTTTACATCTTTCTGGAGTGAGCATGAACCACATTTTGCCATGCCCTCTCTCTAACAGCACCCCTTTTGTGCTCCTTCTACCTCATTCCTGTCATTAGGAATTATCTCTGCAGCCCTGCAGCAGGCTGGAACAGAGCCACCACATTTAAAATGAATTTAGGCATCCTCTTCATGAGAGAAAAGTTGCAAAGAGAAAAAGGCATCCATGGGAGGAGGAGAAGACTAGGGAAGATCCCTTCCCTTTCCCTGCTCCCTGCAGGAAGCATGGACCAATCTTCAAACACAGTGTGTGTATTTTGCACTTATTTCCTCTACTAATTTAGCTCAGGAAAGGAGTTGCTACAGCTTGTGTTACCCATGCCAATTTTGAGACACCAGGCATCTTCTCAAGAGGCTGCAGATGGATTGTAATGAAAACAAGCCCAACCACACATGACCTTAAAACTTGGCCTGAGTTACGCCTGCAGCTCAGCATGGGACTATCTCAACCTCCTCCCCTCTCATGTCCATTACCATCTTGCACATCTGAGAATGAGAAGTATTTCTTGACAAGTTCCTTTTGAAAGTCATCCCTTCCTGCCTTAATATCTTGGTCTTCTAAATCCTCACTCAATCTCACTTCCTGTGGACCCTTGTCTGGCAGGTTCACAATCACAGCTGTCATCCAGCTCGGGATAAATGGACGCCTGCATTACACATTTTCCTTTCCTCATAAGGAAAAAAAAATCATTCAGGACCTTGACATATTTTTCATCCCTAGATAGGATAAAAAGTTGAAATCTGCTGTAGCATAAGATTAAATGAAGAAGTCACACCTCCCTGTCCCTTGAAAGGATTTCAGCTCATGGAAAATGTTTTACTTGGCAAATCTGTAATGAATTCAGCTTTGTTTTGACACAACCTGTTCATTTAATGCAATTCCTATAAAACTAATTTCCAAAAAATCTTCACCATTTTTTCCTTGCAAAACAGAGAGGCACAACAAAGAGGTCTTTGTCAAGGCACAAATACGTCAAAATTCATACAAATCCACAAAAACCTCACTTCCACTCAGATGACATTTTCCTTCTGAAACCAGTTTCAATACATGCTTTTCCCCTGCTATTCTCAGTAACTTATAAACATCTTCACTTGATAATTACTGCTCCACTGCTGGACTGGCAATGAAGATCAGCCTGGTGTTCCCACCACAGAGCTGTCAGATAAGTGCTGTCATAGGGCAGTCCAGCCATTGATGTCAGAGGATACAGGACATTAACTGTCATAAAACATCAGGGGACAAAAAGGACAGACTTGTCTCACTCAGCTGTCTTATCTACTGATCAGCTCCACCAGTTGAATGCTGATGCAGAATCATGGACTCATTTAGGCTGGAAAAGCCCTCTAAAATCATCAAGTCCACAGCACTGCCAAGCCCACCACTAACCCATGCCACCAACTGCCACATCCTCACATGCTTATATTGTTTATCTTTTCTGCATTTGGGTGATTCCATTTCAGCAAAATCTTCTCTCCATTGAACCATAATGGTCCAAATACCACTATGTCCACTACATTAAAAGGAAGGCATCCCAAAAAAGGCCAGGCATATACTCCTTGCCACTTGCCTGAGCCTCCACCATGAAACAACAGAAAGAGCAAAGAAGCATTATGAGAACTATCAAAAGAAAGGTAAGCCAACAAGATAGCAACTAAAGAGGGAGGTTGGAATACAGCCATTGCAGCCACCTAACAGAAATTAGGAAAATTGTGGAAACACACAATTTTTTGGCTGTTGATGAGTCTGCTCTAGAGAGATCAGATGGGTCTGCCCACCTAGAGATACTCAGATTGTTGCAATGTTGAATTAGTTTGTCTTGGAGGAAATTAAACAGACGGTGGGAAGAGAAAGGCATGTCTGCTGCCTGTGAAAGGGGACAGTATGCTGCCCAGTGGAGGCTGGGCTTGACCATAAGGACCTTAAATCCCTAATATTAATGCAATAAAGAAATTCCTCTGCAGAGTCATAAGCAATACAAACACACCTGGACCTTTAACACGGAGCAGAAGAAAAAAATTAAATATAATCCTTGTAATTTTTTGGGGTTTTTTTAAGGCAATCTAGGAATGCTGGTTCTAACTGGGTTAACATTTGCCTACTTAGGGAGCCTTAGAGTAACAACTCTTCTAATCAGCAGTGACTGCAAGAAATGACTGACACTCAACACAGCACAACACTGTTTCTTGATCCTTACAAGTTCCCGTGGAGGTGAGCTGCCTGGGGAATTTTGAAATGTATCTTGTGCCTGATTGTGTAATGGAAAATGTGTCAGCAGCCCTGTCTTGGCCACAACCACTATTAACAGGGTTAGGCATTGGTAAACCATGTTGTATGTTAGAGATGTGCTTTACCTGCATGTATGTGCTACCTCCCCAGTTGCCCATTATTCATACATGTTCCCCTCTTGCCCTTTCCTCTTTGGAGTCAGAGTCCAGTGAGCACCCACTGCAGAAGTCCTCACCTGTCCTGGGTCCCATGTGACCCCACTTTTTCATTCTTCATGCAGAAGTCAGGTGAGCTCTGCAGGTAAATCAGCTCTGTCTCTTTAACTGGCCTGATATCAATATCCTTTGGCACAAGGTATTTGCGTGTGCCCATGGGCCGGTGAACGACCTTGGTGGCAGATAAATATCTGGTTTTGAGGTCCAGTGCAATGTCTCGCAGTTCTTGAAGGCCTTTCCAACAGGTCTTGATAGAGCACGACCCAGAAACTCCATGGCACTTACATTTCATTTCAAGAGAGGCTTTCAAGACCTGCAAAAAGGAATGCAGGAGTTAGGAAATGCCCTTCTCTTACCTCTAAACATCCCACAAGCTTGCTAGTGAAGGCACTAGAAAAGAAAAGTACTGCTGTTCTCTAGACTGCCTGTTGCGCAGGCAGTCTAGAGTAGCTACTTCGCAAAAGGAATGAGATCCTACAGCTCTTTTGTGATCACTATCAGTCCAGGACTAACTACTTTCACAAGGGCTCCTTTACACCCAGAAGACAGAAGAGTATTTTGAATTTTGATCAGATATCTATATTGGGCTGCATTTCCACCCTCTAAATTCCTAAGGAGATGAATACAAAAGCATTCCATAAATAGATAATTAACATCAATTTCAACCTCCAGCAGCTTTGAGCTTTGGTAAGAGAGATGTCATGGCTTTGTTGAATTCAGGGCACTCTCACACTGCCTTTCTGCTGGTCATGGGGGCAAAATAGCCTTTTACTTTGATTCTGCACTGAAATTCTCATTTTGGTGGGACATGGCAGGATGCTGCCAGGAAGGGCTGAATGCACCAGCCACGGCAACACAATGTCCCAAAAAAAATTTGCCCTTTGTAATTAAAACAAAACCTGAAGACATTACAAAAATAAAACAAAATTTTAAAAAATCCCAAACCCCAAACAAACAAACAAACAAACCGAATAGTGTGGGAATAGTAGAAAAAAAAGAGCCAGGGAGGGAAAGTTCAGCATGGTTGTGCTCTGCAAAGGTGGATTCAGCCTGTAGCTACACAGCAAGCTACCAAAAGCAAGCTTAGCATGCACCAAGTTTTGTCTGCACAAGCATCCCTGGAAGGACCAAGCTGTGCAGTAGGAGCAGTCTATGGAACTACTAGAGCCCCAGAGATGGGTGCAGGGGTCAGTTTTATAGCCCCCCCCCTCCATTTCTTAAGCTGCATGGAGGCCTGCGATAGGGATTTGCACATCAGTGCACTCCAGGCACTGCACATGGTAATCATTATTCCTCCACTGGATGAAAGCTGTTAAAAGCAGCTTGCGCTAGATATGAGAATAATCACTAGCATAGCAGTTTAAAAAGAAAAACAATCCTCCCTCCTGGCTGCAGGGCTGGCTGGAGGCAACTGCTGCTGGATGCATCTGGCAGATGGTAATCCTCCACATTTACACAGCATTAGGCGCGTGCAACGCCCTTGGCAGAGCATGATGGGACCCATCCCCACCACACCTCCTGGGGTAAGCAAGCCAGAGCCAACCTTGGCTGTGCAACAGGTGGCAATGAGACATCCCACCCATGGTTAAACAGGGCTGATAATAGCACTTGGGACTTCCTGAGTCACAGGGTGAGTTATACAGCCACCATTTTCAGCAGGCCAAAGGAGTTCAGAACAATCTGGGAGAAACCTGTTCCTTTCGCTAGCTGATAGAGACACTGAACCTCACCAAGTGACCAACACTACAGATGATTGTACAAGTACAATAACTCTTGTGGATTTGTTACCTGTCTCCCTACTTCACTGTTGTGCAGATGCATCAGTTTATTGGCTTGTGATCCTGATTTTTTCATCTTCATGGGAGCATCTGAAAATTTGGACCCCATGATAAGACCATAGTTGAGGTTGTCTGCACATCCTCCCCATCGATACCCAGGTCCAGGTGTCTCACCTGGGATGGGACCACAGGAACAGCCTGGGAGGTCCCCGGTGGTGCAGGCTCTGGCAATGGTGTGGCTGATGGCAGCAGCAGAGAGGGCATACACAAATGCTGACTCCCTTGTGCCTGAAAGAGACAAGAACTCCAGCTCAGTCCCCCAGGCCAGATAAATGTTCCCCAAAAAGAGACTCACACAGTCTCTCACAGAGCAGCCAACACACTAACCCACTGCAGCTGAGATGTCCCAGGGCACCAGTAGTTTGGAGCACATCTCCTAAGTAAACTCTTCAACATAAGACAACATCCCAGGAGGGCAAGGAGTCACATGGATTTAGGCATCTTGTTCATTGTGGTGTGATCTGCTCTTGGAGCATGTGGATAAGCCCTTCCCTGGACTCTCCTGCCTCCTTTTGCTCCTGTGCTCATCCCATGACTCCCAGTGGGATGAACAGACCAGAATGGTGGTCTGCTTTGTAAGAGTTGTGGTAGACCAGGTCTTGGACCCAAGAGCCTCTGGGCATGACCGGCACCGTAATGATGAATGCGGTCTCAGAGAACAGAACAAGTAGGCTTTGTAGTCCCTCCATGGCCTCCCAGGAGCAAGACCCTTCCTATCTCCAGCACACATGCAAGTATACACACACACTGGCTGACTCTACTGATTCCAGTCCCAACTGAGCCAGCAGTGCTGCTTACCTCTCTCTAAGTCCAGCAGGTAGTTAGGAGCCAGCTCAATCGAAGAGCAGTTCCACCGCATATCTGAAAAAGTTTTACGGCAGGTCTTTATCACTTCCCGCGCTGCCTGAATAATGGTCTGCATTAGCTCCAGGTTACTGCGGCACAGCTGCACCTGAGAAACCACCAGGCCTTCAAGCTGCTTGCAATGCTGGGTTTGATTCAGGGTCAAAGCCAAAGGAGTCTTGGACAGAGCTCTGAAGAGACAAGCACAATGCAAAAAAGCATTAAAACACATAAAATTTAATCTTCAGGTCAACATTCATTTCTCCACTCCCAGTCCAGTCGCCTATGTTCACCTGACTTAATTAAAGCTTTCTGTAAATAGGTGCCTAGATAAAGCTGGTGAGAAAGATGAGCAACTATGAAGAGTGATTTATCTCATATAAAGTAGGCATTTAAGGTGGGTGGGAAGAAACACCCTTTAGCAGTGTGCAATTCTCTCCATTATTGAGGGGAGTCTACACAAAGCTCTAGGGGCATATGTCAAGTCAACTGGATGTGTTAATTCTATGCGGAAGGTTTTTTGCTGAAGAATGAAGAGCACAGACCTCCCAACAGAGTGAAAAATGACCCATCAGTTCCATGATAAAAGAAATCTGGATCCTCCAAGACTGTGGCATTTGGGGGGAAAAAAGTACGTTGGTGTTATCAGTGTTTTGTATTCAGCATCTGTCTCACACACTCTCAAAGGATTATGTTAAATGTCATGTAATTAATTACAGAGAAAATCGCCTGCAAGGCCTAGGGAAAAATCACCAAATTTGCAAAACATATGCTTTCACTTAGAGTTATTGCCAAGGGCCTCCACTGATTCCATCACTGTTGCACATAGATAAGCCTGTTTCTCTAGTCTCCAAAAACCATAGTGCAAAAGCTAGGTGGGAGTATGTGCAGAGAGAGTACCACAGTCAAATCTGAGAAGAGATCCATGAATACCAGCACATATGGTACCATGGAAGAAAAGAACAGCATCCCAAAGTGGTAGTTCTTCTCCTGTCCAATGGCCGACTTTTCCACGTTAAAAAAAGGACAAATGCTGACATGCATCTTACAGGGCTGTGCTCTTCTTTCCTCAGCACCCACAATGATCAGCAGAAGCCTGGTGTGTAATTCCCTTTGTATCTTTATGGCTTTCTTAGGGTAGTCATAAAAGTTATTCATTCCCATAAAGCAGCCTTCTAGCTGGCTGCATCAATAACTGGCATTTGATCCTGGCAACACAACTTTAACATATATTTCCTTCTCTCCTTGTTAAATGTGTTGGTTTTCAGATTCATCCCAAGCCATCTTGGTTAGTTTGGCTTATTAGCAAACGCATTTCAGGGTGCATTTCACTTCATTACTGTAACATCCACATCCTTCAGAAGTTAAATGAAATGGAAACAGAGCTAAAATTGAGCCCTTACCAAAACTGGAGCTATTAACTCTGGTCTTCTGTTTTCAGGAAAACATATCTATGTTCCACCAGTACCCTCACATTGGTTTGAACTAGATGCTGTGTATGTTGGAGCTCCCTTGGGGCTGCACTTAACTGCAAACCGCAACTACTCTTCCAGCAGAGAAAAGCTACAGTCCTTGCTGGGGCTGAATAGGCCTGCACTGACAAAATCCCAGGTGACTGGAGTTGGGCATTTCTGGCACTAGATAATTGGTGGCAAACTTGGAAGGGAAACCACCACTCTGCTAGCAACATAAATATATACATCATACACGTATTTAAGAGGTCCGTTAAACATAGTACAAACAGAAGTCCTCGCCAGTGAATTTCAAGGGAAAGGAAAAAGTGGTGAACTTGGCAGTGTTAAGTTATTGGTTGGACTCAACGATCATAGAGGTCTTTTCCAACCTAAATGATTCTATGATTTAATCATCAGAAATTCTGCACTGCAGTTCATCTCGGTCCTGTACACACTGGTGTTCATGCAATGTTCTTTTTGGAGAGGGGCCCCTTCAGAAGGCAACCCATCCTGCTTTAGATGTGAACCCGAGCTGGTGGAGACAAAACTTATTGGTTATATACTGGGTGTTCAAGTATCTCAGAGAGATCACGTCCTTGAAGGTAGAGACATGAGTCTGAATAGTATGACTGTCACCTGACTGCAAACCTCTACAGTGTGGACCGTACAGTAGTCCTTAAGGGTTCTTCTTTAGCCCATGGAAAGTAAAAAGCCACATCTAGGAAGTAGTTAGCATTTTGTGCTTTTGAGACCTACAGTAAGATACCATCATGACTTGGAAGTGGTCATTTTCTGTCCTATATAGGAAACCCAGACACTAAGCAGGGACACAGACATCTGAATGGTATAAGCATAGAGCTGAATGAGATATGTCCAACCCCTAGCACTTGACACCAGGGATCTGTGAAAACTTATCCCAGAAAACCTATCAGCAACTCCCAGGAATGGACTGAAATACAAATCAGGCAAAAGGCCAAAGCAGCTCATCAGTAATAGAGTAAAAATGATAAATACTGCAGTACAGCATGTCCCAGAAGCAAGGGAAGCAGGTAGTGTGTGGCAGGAGAAGTGAGAGAGCTTCACAGCCTGAACTTCAGGCAAATAAGGAACATTCCAAGCCTCTGAGAGAGGCTATACTATGAGGCATCAGCTCAGTTTTCTAATCAGAGGTGTTGGGTGGCACTTGAGAGGCCTTGGAATATTTTAGCTGGCCCTCCAGAAGGATGCATGTATCTCCTAGGTCCTGCACCACATTTTCTGATCCTTTATAGAGGTCTTCAGCCTCTCTAAAGGACCTGGAAGGCTACACTGAGGTACCTCTATCTTACCATTACAGACAAATGATGCACAGCAGAAATAACCACCTACAGGTTGGGATGAAAGCAGAATTCAGACCGAAACTCATCCTCAGTGTGAAAAAAGGGGATGTGATGCAATGAGACTGTATTATTACAGATGGCCTGAAGTGATCACCATTAGATAAGCAGTTTTATAATGCAAAAAGAAGGCCACTTCATGGAAGAGGGAAAATAATACCTTCCAATTGGTGAGAACTCAGTAAATGGCAGCAATGTCTGTTTCTCATAGAATGAGCTGAGCTCCAGGAAGCCTACCAAAAATAAAACTGCAAGATGCAGGAAGGTGTTTTCTGAATATCTCCCAGGACTGAACTTCATGCCTTTGCTTGTGAGAACCTATAATTGGAAACATCTCCAAGTATCGGGAGGAAAAAGTAAAAGGTAATGGAAATGGAAGAGAAAACTCAGTTACTGTAGTCACTTGCTGAGACTGAAAAGTGTATTTATAAATCACAGGAATGTGAGAGGCCTCACAGGTCGTCTAGTCCGTGCCCTGACAACCCAGGTTTGCCCAGTCTCTGTCCTATATTCAGGAATATCTTCTCCACTCCATGTCACTCTCAACCCTCCCCGTGGAAATGCACCACCCCTCCCTGCTTCCTAAATTCTGGCAGCATCAGGGGAGGGATACCCACTGCCTGCAAAGACATTACTGGGAAACAATGTTCATTTGTGGAAAGAAAAACACCCCCAGGAGAGTCTGGTCCATGGTAGGATTTGGTGATGGGTCTCTGTCCTATCTTCACCCAGTCTCCACTGATCACCAGCACTGGGAGGGAAACCAGAGACAAAAGGGCACAGCCATCCTGAAAATCCAGCCCTCAAAGGTATAATTTATAGAACAGCCTTCATTCCTCACCCTGGGAAAAGAATCCCTGACAAACATCTTTCTGTGGACTCACACCCTTCATCTGAAAAGGGGATTTTACCTGCTTTCACCCTGGAAATGCTGTTTTTCACTGTTTCCTCCTGATAACATCGTGCCCTTCTCCCTTAATACTCCTGCCCCATCCTTCATTCTCCAGACAACTGAGGGGGGGTTGTTCCAGGTTTTTTTTAAATACTCATATTTGACCTGTCCCTTTAAATAAACAGGGCCTAAACCAAACATCTCCTGCTCTCTATATAACACAGCACATTTTTCAATTGAAGTTATGGACACTGACAGAAAATCATAAACATAATTACAGAGGAAATACGCATAGATGGATCATGACATTCGTTTACTCTTTTAATTATCTCAGGCAGTTAATAAATTCATTTGAAAATATTAATGCTCTGTAGTGTTAGGTCCTTTGAGAGGTATGGGCCCATTCCTGCATGTCTGGGCTCCATGAGAGGACTATTCATAGGAGTTGCAGCTTGGAAAGGAGCACCTTCAGATCTCAGCAGATGTCAATGAAAGTTATATATTATTTGGTTTACAAGGTACTCTGTGAGTAGCACGCTGCTCCAGGTCAAGCCAAAGGAGAAAAACTCCTTGAATCGAGCAGCAAAGCATTGGTGTCTTTTAAAACACCCTTGAAGGGCGGAAGAATCTTCTCTCTGGAGGCATCTCCCCACCCTCCTTGTGTGACGTGATCTGAGGTCTCACGTAGGGACTGCTAGTGAAACCGTGAACTTCTGCTCCAAATTGTCAGCTTTGCCTTCTGAAAAGGCACTCTTTTTAGTGCCTATTCCTAAACCCTCTAATCTTGCAGGGATTTGGGTGAAACAAAAAGATTTAGACAAAATTACATGGCTGTAGAGAGTGAAGTGTGTGGTAAACATTAATAAAGAGAGGCAGAGATTGAGGGTTCTTTTTTGTATTTGATCTCATTGAAGGTTTTTAATCTGCAGGAGCCTCATTTTCTCAGGTTTTCATCTGGAAAAGGCTTGCAGGGGTGTTACAATAACCTTGTCTAATCTCCTGGTAGTCAGAGGCAGCCCATGCCCTTGTCACCCTGCCCTGCATCAGTCCCAGTCTGGGGACCACAAATCCTGGGAAAGACACCACATCCCCTGGTAAATGCTTCCCCTGGTTCTGCAAGGCCGTTTCAAACAGAGAAGTAAGATTTATGTGGTTGGAAAAAAAAAGAAAGAGGAGGAAGAGGGAGAGAAGTAGGGGGGAGGGGGAACCACCCCTGAAGTAAAAGGTTAAAATAAGAGCTGCTTTCAGATATGGTGCCAAATTCCGTGCTGGCAGTAGTGGGCACAAGGCCGTTGACTTCAAGCCCAAGATTGACTGAAGTCAATGCCAGCAGTGAGTTGGCTCACTGAGCGCCAAGGAAGGCCATGGAGCTTTGGCAACTTTTCCTGAGCTGCCTATGGTGCGAAGAGCAAACTTCAAAGACATGGTACCCCTCTTTCCTCATTCCCAGCCTACTCCCCTCCTGCCATCCCCATCCTGCGGTCCTTTCACAGCAGCTCATCTAGCAGTCCCTTGCCAGGCAGACAGTCTCCTTACAGGCGCCCGTGTCTCCACATCCCAGCTCCCTCCCACTACTGACTAAAGCAGAGAAGCAGGAGCTGCCAGGAAGCACAAAATCTTTCCATTTTCTCCCCTGCTTTTTGCTGGTTGCAGAAGGGCTGCTCAAGGTTGGTGGGCTGGAGGAGATCCTGTGTTCACCAAAAGGTGTGGCTAAGCTACCTTTTGCTTCTGAAGGGCTGCGATTTAACCATAGGAATTGAGCAGCAACAGCTGGGAATGGGGCTCAACTGGGGATGGCTCCAGAGCACACAAGGCGTGATTGGGTCACCACAATAGGAACAGGCAGAGACTTCCTGAAGTGACCAAGGTCCACTTAAAAAATTTTGTATTCCTAATGCCAGCACTTGCTCTCCTGGGCATATTCTGCAAGGCATGCAAAAAACCCCAAATCACTTGCTGCATTTGGTTTATTTACAACCACTCTTGCATTGAAAGGGACATTCAATACAGAGGGACCGAGGAGATGCCAACCCCTGTGGAGGCAGAAGTTCCTCAGAAGCTACTCTGTGCTTGGACATCCCAACATCTGCAGACTTCTAGGGCATGTACTTCTGGCTGCAGCTCCCTCGAGTGCTCATCTATTTTTCAGTTCTACCCAAATAAGTTGCTCCAGCACCTGCTTGGTCAAACCCAAACTCTCCTGGGAAAGCTAAACGGATTGCAAAAGCAGATGGGGAAGGTGATAGAATTGCTAGATGCATTGGCCCTAAGACATATCTCATGGAAACCAATGGCTGCCTCAGCTTCCCAGCCACTGTGACACAACAATGCTGAGCACCACAAAACGAGGTAACCTCTCCACATACCTGCCTTGCTCTAAGGATGGGAAAGTGTTTGCAAAAATAAGATGCAGGGTCTCATACATTGATGAGAAAGGCTGCCTCTCCACAGCAGTCCTGATCCAGCAAAGATCTGGAGCCATACTCTGGCTTTACACCTGAGTAGCTCTCTGGAGCTAGGATGAAAGAGCCCAAGATAGGAAATTTCTCCAGCAAGAGAAATGAATACAAGAGCAAGAGCATGCATACAAGATGCTGACTGTCCACACACTGTGCTGGATATTTGGTGGTGCCCAGCACCAATTTCCAACAGCTGGAGATCTAGACCACAGAACTCATAAAAATAAGCCAAGTAAAATAAAATAAATAACTCCTTTTTTCACTTTCTCCCTGCTTTTATTAATTTACAGGGCATATTTGTGTTACCGAGAAGTCCTAAATGGCTGAAAATTGTGGTTTTCTTCTTTCCCTCCCCCTGCAATTACATCACGCACTGAATCAAAATTGAATTTCCTATCACCTTTCATATCAGTCGCTCCCTCAGCTCCAGGCTGGTGAAACCCATCTCCTTATCTCTCCCTTCCCCTCCCAAATCCTCTTTGAAGCTCTCCTCTGGCACCATGCCTACAAAAATGACACAGCAGGCAGACCGCTGAGAAAAGCCCACAACTGAAAACATCATCTAGCACTTTCCTCTTTCTTCATCCTGTCCTTTTTCCTCCCTCTCTGTTCATGGGCAAGAGAAGGAAGGAGCAGATTTCAATTGTATAGCACACAGAATATGAGTCCAGGGCTGGGATTGCTGGTCTGAGGAATTATTCAGTATTTGTTACTCTGTTTGCCAAGAACTTACCCATGCAATTTCTAAGGACAGTCCCTGAGCCCCAAGGAAAGAGTGATGGGGAGTGGGGAAAATTAGCCTGTGTTTCCATAGGAAAATAAGGATGAGGAAATGAGGAGAAACAGCAAATGAAAGAAAAACCAAACATAATTTTGTGAAATCCCAGCTGCCAGCATCCCAGTTGCAGAGTGCTGTGGACAGGGAGCGCAGGTCTCTGCCAGGTTTTAAACAGGTGTGAGGGGAGCTCAGTGGTGCATCTGGATGCAGTTCATGATTCAAATGCCACTTTAATCCCAGCTTTCATCTTCCCCACTTGCTTTTTGATAGGGGCTATATGTCTGCTGGGAAGGGGGAGGAGCGGCAACTGTGGTGTCTTGCCTCCAACTGCTTCTCCCCCCACTCATTCGAGAAAGCAACCCTTGCAGCTTAACCACTTAGTGGCCAAAAGGCTGCTTTTGACAGCAAAGCTATAAGGGACCTTGCCCTGCCTCCCAGCATTTTTTCATGTCTATTGCTTGTCACCATACTATCAAGTTCCCTCTGGAGCTCATCTCACCCTTGCCCTTTGGAGGAACCCAAGCCCTTCACTCATGATTTATCACCTTGCTTAAGTGGGACACCAATGCCAAGCATATGGGCAAGTCCCTCCAGTCAGTCATAGTTCTACATATAAAACCCCTGCTGAATCAGGGTGCCACAAAACAACTTTATTTCTGCATAGAAATAAAGGTTGCAAAGGAGTCCCATGGACATATTGCTAAATGTCCTGTAGAAAGGAGATGCCTGCCTTTCCTGGTGCGGGATACAGACAGAGCTGAGAGCCTAAATACTGGAGGAAGCTGGCAGAAAGAAACAGCTGGTCTATGTAATTGAGCTCTGCTGACTACTACAAGGTGTAAAGCCAAGACAGTGAAGAACAAACCATATCCTTACTCTCTTCTACTTCCAAGATGGTCCTTAGAGTATGGAGACAGCAAATGAAAGATTATGGAATGGTTTGGATTGGAAGGAACCTTAAAAATCATCTAGCTCCTACCCTTCTGCCATAGGCAAGCCTGCCACCTTGAAAGATGCCCTAAAGTAGGTGACTGTTCCTCCCTCCTGACCGTGTGCATTTAAACACCCTATGGAGAGATTCACTCTGCTTCTCTTTATGGATATAAAAGGCAGATGTGTGGTCTCTAGCAGCTCCCTGCAGTACATGGCACTGCCAGAGGCTATCACTTAAAATCTCTGTTGGATGTCTCTGTTTGGAGAAGATGAATTGCCATCTGGAAGATCCTGTCTTCCCTGACTGCATGATGGGCAGTAAAAACACTGGCTCCAACAGGATACCTTAATTTGCAAATATCCAAATTTAAGTCTTCATGAAAGGTGGCATGAGTAGAGCTTCAAATGACAGTGATTGAAACAGCAGAATGGGAATTAGACATAGCATGAAGTCTGTGGCAAAAGAAGCAACAAAACAGGAACCTCTTGTCCCAGTTTCACCACCTAGCCCAAAGATCCTTGCCTCAAATGCACTATAGAGTCTTCTTGGCGTTGTATGTTACTGTGCCTTTTCTTTTACAGAAGATGCTCATCTGAGGCAAACCCATATTCCCTTACTTATTTTGTGCCCAGCTCCAAACCCAAGTAGAAAAGATGACTCATCAAGGACATGAAACCAGATTGGTGTTGGAGTGGCTTGTTTGTTTATTTTGCAGTAAGCAACTAACTGTTTGCCTGCTAAAGCAAAGGAATGAGATAGTGATGTTTTCACTTTGCAGTGACATTACCTCCAAGGAAACTCGATCCCAACTTGACCACAGTCCCTGCCTGGTATTTCTTCACCCTCCTCCCCACTCCTTGCCTCATTTTTAACACCCTTCACAAAATCCAAAGGTTAAAAGGTCCACAAAAAACCCATGTTATCTGTCAAGCATCCTTTGTGGTTGGAGATGGGCAGCATTATCTCAGCTGCCATCCCTACTGCTCTCAGTCCCTACTCAGCACAACCAGTGGTCCTGGTGGGAGAGTTTCCCAGCACAGCAGGAGCTAATGCTAGAAACTTCATTAAGTGGCTCGTGTGAGCATTCAAGTGTGTGCCTTTCCTTTGGTATCAATGAGGAGAAAAAAAACCACAAATGAGCCTAAATCATGCATATTTTAGTAAGAAGATGGAGACATATTGTTAGCATAAGCTGCTAGTACACACACTTGAAATCAATCAGTGCCTGGAGAACTGCAGTGCTTGCTGCTCTTCAAACAGCTTTACAGCATGCCTCAAACAGCAGTTGTACAAATGGGTAAGATACCAGCAATTCCTACAAAAACATTAAAAATGCAGAGATAGAGCCAGGTACTTACATCCATTTTATCCCATAGCAAAGCCCTGTCCGCAGAATCAACAACAGAAAACCAGATAAGAAAAATTGCAGACTTGGCTTCATTTTCTCCACTTTCTCCTGCTTGCCAAAGGAAACCAGCTTCTCCAAAGAAAAATTTTTTTAAAAAGGAGTTTTCCTAATATTTTGTGCAATGTATTTTCCTTCCGTTTGGGTATTGCTCGTTCTTGGAGATGAATAACCTGAAATGAGAGAGAGAAAGAGCCTGAGCTATGGTTAACTCTGAAGTTTAGCACCTCTCTGCGAGAGAGAAATCTATTATCCAAATTGCAAAGGAGTGGTTTATGAATCATGAAAAGGTTTGGATTATCCCTTCTCAGTCCCCTCCCTTCCCAAGCCTTGATACAACCTTTCGAGTCAACAGACAGACAAACCGTATGGGTTGAATTACCCAGAGTTATGGTCTGATTGTGTGTTTCCATTTAACCCTGCACATGGCAAGACTTCATTCGCTGTTTCCCTTTAGTGGGGTTTTTTTCTCCCCCTCTCCAAAAGTTTGTGTAACTGCTCAGGAAGAAGGAAAAAAAAAGATGGATCTTTAGACTAGCCCAAATCTTCAGCTATTCATCTCTCAGTTTCCTCTCCCCAGATTTCTTTTTCCTCTTCCTTTTTCTGCAGAGAAGACAAATTATAAAAACTGCATTTCCCTACTTAATGCAGGTGCCCTTGCCCTGCAGATGTTTCTCTCTGATCTGTTACAATAAATGTGTTTTGCTCTTTACCTTTTGCTTTTCTTCTCACCTCATTAACTCTGCCTCTCACTTCTTCCAAGCCCTTGGCACCTGGAGCTCATGGAAAAGGCTGCAACTTTGTAAACATAAAATCCCATTTTTGTCTCCAGGGAGCAGCCTGGAGGAGACAAAAAAGCTCTCAAGGATTCCCCCACATTCCTTTTCTTTTTGTTGTTTTTTTCCTTCTTCAGGCCAAACAAATAAACAAACCAGGTGAACGACTTAAATCCTTAGAGGGGTCCTCTCTGTCCCCAGGGCACAGCTTGCTTATTTTAGCAGTGGTATTAATAGCAGTAAATGGGTTTCCCTTCAGTTATTCACTTCAGACACTGCTCCAGGCTGCTTTTTGTGGTCTTTGCAGTGGTTTCCCATCCCATGAGACAGACAACAATAAAATAAACAGAAAAACCTGCCCACCACATTGCATCTCTGGAATCTCACAGCCCATTGCACAGCACACTGGTATACCCAAACTGTAACTGGGCATCCCGCCACATCACCCCTTCAAAGGGGTTTGGGAATGGCCGGAGCAGTCAGCTTCACTTTGGGAAACCCCTTACCCAGGAAAAAGGGTATCCTACCTGATCCCCAGCTCTGGATTTTCCCAGCTGCAGCTTTCTGTCTCAATATCCCCATTTGGGGAGCAACTGGGTTGGGGAGAGTGAATGATTCTGAGTGTTTTCTCTGCCATCTGCAGCATATTTTTCCATCAGGCTGCTTTTTGGCTATTCCAACCCCAGTGCCTGGTGTAAAGAGTTACTAGAGAAGTGCTGTTATTACAAAGGATTTTAATAACCTCTAGGGGTAAGTTCCTGGCTCCCTTGAAGTCCAAGACAAAACTGACTGCCTACAAGGGAGACAGGACTTCATTGCCATGGATTGTTTTTCTTTAATGCCCACTTGGATTTGGGTTTGATGCATCTCTTGAAGGCAGTGCTCCCACGAGCATCCAGGCATACATACTTCTTGTTTCAGAGTATTTCTGTGTCGTTTAATCTTTGGGAGCCCTTTTCTTCCCACCAATCCACAAGCACACTGGGAACCTTCAACCCTTAATCCTGCCCATTCCTTTCAGTATCTATTTAGATATTTCAGACCCCTTATCTCACTCCCGTGAACTGCTGGACAACACAAGAATCAGGTGTAAAATGTCCCAGATGGTCTAAAACCCTCTCACTAAACCTGACCAGCCAACGCCATTCTCTACTTTCCCCCCTGCCTTGAAAAAGTCACAGTTTGGGGTTTTTTCAACCCCTGGAGAGGAAGAGAAATTATCTAATTCCCCCATACCTACCCAAAGAACTGCAAGCTTTGCCTGCAATTGCACCCCTTTTATTTGGAGAGGTAATAATGCCTTTTTCCACTCAGTCTAGTAGAGGTTACATTTGCAAGAACAATTTGCAAGAGGAGGGGAGGGACACACTTTGGGGCAGATGTAATGTTTACAGCCCTGGTGAGCTCTGGGTCACTGATCAAACCAACAGCAAGCAGCCTGTGGACTCCTAAAAACAGGAGTTGTTTTTAACTCAAAGCTCTCTTTTCTCTTCACCTCAAGGCTGTTTGCAGCCAGCCCCACTCGGCACACAGAAAACACTCCCATCAGACACTTTTAAGACTCTGGACTCAGAGATAGGAATAGGCAATTTTAACTGTATATAAACGTGTGAGTATCCAGCTAACATTTTTCCAGTTTTCCCATCCAAGAAACAAAGACATCCACCTGACTCTGCTGCCAGCCTGCAGCTCTCTCCAGGAGCACAGCAGCCTGATTTAGGGGTAGCACATCCCCAAATGACCTGCAGTGAGGACTGGGAGCAGAGAAAAGGAATAGAGGGTGGCGGAGCTGATTCCAGCTGCCGGGTCTCACCTCTCCTTTGGTGCCTTCAGCATCTCCCTTCTCCCCTGCAGCCCTTGGGTGTCCCTGTTACCCTGCAGCCTCTCAGACTCCTCTCTCCACTGCAGCTCCTTTCATTGCCTTGCACATTTGCAGCTCCAAGATCCCCCTCTGCCTTCAGCCTCTGGGTCTCCAGTCTCCCTTCCAACTCTTGGATCTCTCCTCTCCCCTGCAGCTCATCGGACACGGGTCTCTCCACCCTCTGGGTCTCCTTCTCCCCTGGGTCTTCCCCTCTCTCTTGCACTCATACTTCCCCTCGTCGGGTCTCAGGTCTCTTAACTCAGCCTCCGAGTCTCCTCCTTCCTTGCATTCCCCCAGGTATTCCCTCTCCCCTGCAGTCTCCAAGCCTCCTCTCTCCCTTGCATTCCCCCGGTTCTCCCTTCCCCATGCATCCTTCCGCGTCTCCCCTTTCCTTGAAATCCTCCGGGTCTCCCCTCTCCATTGCATCCTCCAGGTCTCCGTTCTCCCTTGCAGTCTCCAAGCCGCCTCCCTCCCTGGCATCTCCTAGGTCTGCTTTGCAGCCTCTAAGAATCCTGTCTCCCTGGAACCCCCCGGGGTCTTCCTCCTCCCATGCATCCCCCCGGAATGCATCCCCTCTCCTTGGAATTCTCTCCACGCCTCGCAAACCCCTGTTCTTGGCCAGCCCCGCACCTTCGGCGTTTCGAGGGGCTCCACCGAGACGCTGTCCCCTTCCCACCGCTCCCGGCAGTGGCTCGCACCCCCCTGCGGTCCCCACTTACCTCTACCCGGGCCGGGCTGCGCGGGGACCGGGGCCGCTCTGGCGGGGCGGCCCCCGGAGCCGCCTTATATGCGGCCCCGTCAGCTTTGATATGCGGAGTGATGTCAGCTCGGATTAGCATAACAAAAGGCTCCGCGCCCCGCGGATGCCCCCGCTGGCAGGGCTGGGGCCCGCGGGGCTCCGCGCATCCCCCTCCCCGCTCTCCACCCCGGCACAGCCTCTCGGGAGCGGGGCCGGGCGAGCGGGGGGGGGCCGGCCGCGGCCCCCGGGGATGGCGGGGACTCGGCGGGACTCAAGAATGTTATTCTAATGAGTGGTTAATGATTAGCAATGGTTAGCAACAAAAATAGCGAGTCGGTGTTTTCGCCGGAACGTGAGCGCTCTCGAGGATGCTTCGCGCTCGGAGCTGAGCGACCGCTGCCCGGGAAAAGGACAAGGATACTTGTCACGCTCGGGGCTGTCAGGTAGATTTGGTTCCCCTGCGAGGGTAAGGAACCACGGCCCGGCAGTCCCTGCTCATATCGTACCTCACCACGTCCTGTTGTCAGCCTGCAGGTTCCACAGCCTCTTCTCTGGTCTGTCTGTAATCGGTTGAAAGACCAGATGTTGAGGTCTGGTTTTTGCCTTCAGGTCAAAAGCAGGGATACAGCCAGGTACTTACATCCATTTTATCCCATAGCAAAGCCCTGTCCGCAGAATCAACAACAGAAAACCAGCTAAGAAAAATCGGAGGAAAGAGCAGATGTTGAGCTCTGGTTGTTGCTTTCAGGTTTTGGGGCTGGAGGCTTGGTGATTGCCTGCTAGCAAAAGAGAAAGAGGAAGGAAAATAAAAAGAAAAAGAAAATGAAAAAAAAGGGGGGGAAAAGGAAAGTTAGTTAAAAAAAGGAAAAGGAAAAGAGAAAAAGAAGGAAAGAAAAAAAACCTGATACAAGAAAAGAGGAAAAGTAAAAAATAAAAAAGGAAAAAGAGAAAGAAGAATGAGAAGAGAAAATAAAAGAAAAAAGAGAAAAAAGGAAAAGAAAAAAAAATTTAAAAAATTAAAAGAAAAAGAGAAAAATGAAAAGGGGGGGAGGAGAAGAGAGAATCAAAGAAATAAAAGCAAAAATGATAAAATAAAAAAGGCGTTAATAGAAAAGGAAAAGGAAAAATGAAAAGGAGAAAATATGATAAAGGAAAAAGAAAAAGGAAAAATTAAAGGGAAAAATGAAAAGAAGAAAAGAAAAACAAAAAAAGGACAAATGAACAAAGAAAACAAACAAGGAAAAAGAAGGAAAATAAAATGAAAGTGAAAAGGGAAAAAAATTAGAAGAAAAAATATTAAGATAAAAACCATGTAAGAAAGAAAAGCACAACTGACTTCTGAACATAAGGCCTCAAGAGTCTGAATTTAAGACATCTGTCAGCTATGGGCTCTGAAAAAATGGATGCTGGTTGCAAAAGTACTTGGGTAATTTTTTTCATTTGGTTTAATTGTGGGATTCAGATGAAAGGAAAGAAGAGAATAAATGCTTTAGTCTCTGGATCAAGAGACTCAGAACAGTTTCCTTAAGGTCTATTTTCAGGACAGCTATTTTTATAGGATAATTTTTTTATGTACGTGTCCCTGTGCTGATTGCATTCACATACACAAGTCGCAAAAGGTCCTGTGTGAACTGCAAAGAACCATATACACACAATCTCAAATTCCTGAAGTCACTATATTATTTAAGACCCAGTTTTGCCAGCAGCTTTGCACAGTATGTCCATTTTTCTTTGTGTGACAGTTGCCCAGAAGTACTCAAACTGCTCCAAACTTCCATTTCCCTGGCCTTCCTCCCATCCCACTGACCCCCAAAAATGTGTACCTACAAGGAGGAGGTTTTGTCAGGGTTCTCCAAGGAGGACATATTTACATGGGGAAATTGCCAGGTATATCTATTGCAATCTGACTTGCTGTGCAAATGCTCTGATTCCTGTATAAATAGCCTTTTTCCAAATTACCTTAACCTTTAAAGAGCAGTAGGGAAAATGCAGTTGTTATTAGTCAATAGGAGTAGAAGTAGTAAGTAGCGGTATTTGTAATACTCATGATTATGCATTAGGCACCTACTGTGCTCAGAACTATGCAAACAACACAGCTAGATGAGTCCTACCATCGGATCTTCATGGTCTTAATATTGGTGCTGAGAGGTGATGGTGTGAAGGAGGAATATGGAAAGAAGGAGATGGTTCCAATCTGCATGGTTTTCTTTAGTGCTAACAGTTTGTTAGGGCTCAGAATCATGGAA
Organism: Eulacestoma nigropectus; assembly: GCA_013397775.1. Lineage (NCBI taxonomy): Eukaryota > Metazoa > Chordata > Aves > Passeriformes > Eulacestoma > Eulacestoma nigropectus. The sequence continues at coordinate 164,648 of VZTE01005465.1, read as the reverse complement.
TCATTAAGGTTTGAAAATCCCTGTAAGATTGAGTCCAGCACTGTCAGGGCCACCAATAAACCATGTCTGACATACTGGGTAATCATTAAAAATTGGCACTGGAGTACAAGTATCTACTCATTGCAGTGTCCATGGGAGCTGCTTGTCCATGTATTCATCAAGACAGGAGGACATAGGAGATACAAGTGAAAAGATGGGACAAAGAGCAGGAAACCAGAAGGATGCATACATAAAGGATATAGGGTAAATATGCTCTGCACTATCCACATGCATAGAGGGATATTCAGGAAGACCCTTGGGAAGTTTAAACCCCTCTGAACCTTTAATCTGACACAATTTTGTGCACAGACAAGCCCCCAGGCCCTGATATGCCAAACTATTTCAGCACATATTTAAATACTCTTTATGTGACATGTTGTGTTCTAACTGCTTTGATGAATCAAGGAAGTCCATTGTTGTTGAATTGTTGCAGTTTTTTGTCTCCTGCTCCTCATGCACACATTGGGGTGTGGGTCTGGTGGCAAAGCATGGGTGCTTTTGGGGCACCTGGGAGGTAGGGAGCTGCCAAGGTGTGTATATGGGGGTTTATTTCACAGGACCTGGGTGCTGAATCAGTAACTTAAATCGAAAAGTTTAGCAATCATTTTCTTTCCTACTGCTTCTATGGGTCAAAGCTATTACCATTTTCATCAGCAGGAGACAATGATTCACCATTTTTCATGGGATTTTCATAAAACAGAACTGCTCACACCAGTGTGACAATTAACAAACCAGAGCTGGGGCTTTCCATTAGCATTTAAACCCCAGGGGAAGCAAGTGGATGTTGGGCAAGCAACCCTCTTTGGCTTTGCAGACTGCAAAGAAAGATTTTACATAGAGTGTGGCTGTATCCATCCATTAATAGAAGTGGAGGCAGCTGGATGATATTTTCTGGATTGCATTTCCTAATTGACCTAGTTATTAGACTTAAATGTTTGGAAAATCATCATCTTGCTAATCTTTAGAAATACCTTTGGGGTGCTGTAAGAAATTCATTAGCATGTCAAAAAGACAATTATACTGGAAAATAAGGCTTTATTGTCATCTGTTGCACCAGGTAACCTCCGAAACTTGAAGACCTCTCCAAATCTACCAGCAAGTCCTTGCAGGATTTACGCAGAATGTCTATGGAGTTGGGACACAGAATCATAAAATCGTTTAGGTTGGAAAAGCCCTACAAGATCATCAAGTTCAAGCATTCCCCCAGCACTGACAAGCCCACCACTAACCCATGTCCCCAAGTGCCATATCCACACAGCTTTTAAATCCCTCCAGGAATCGGGACTCCAACACTACCTTGGGCAGCCTGTGCCAGGGCTGAACAACTCTTTGGGGGAAGAAATTTCTCATAATATCCAACCTTAACCTCCCATGGTGCAACCTGAGTCTATTTTTTTGGTCTTATTGCTTGTTACCTGGAAGAAAAGACTGACACCTGTGGATACCGAAATGCTGCTAGCAGATGAATTTTCTAGCTTCTTGCATTAATTCTTTGAGAACCTTTCCTTTCTCACGCAAGATATGAAAACAGTAAGATAGTTTATGTAAACAATATTCACATCTGGTGTTTTGCTAAGTTCTGTTTATGGTACACTGAGAAAATGTTTTACCATGGATGTCATAGGACCTTAACCAATCACCCTAGGAAGAGTGTGAACACTGTCCAATGGCTTTATGGAACTAGACTATATAAAAATGATTGTAAAATTAATAAATGATTCATTCTTTCACTGAATTTCTGCATTGCTACATCTCTCCGTTCCTGGCTCAATAGCGACAGACACCCACCTCCCTACAGTGTCTTTTCAGGCAGTTGTAGAGTGATAAGGTCTCCCCTGAGCCTGAGAAGACTGACATCAGTCTTAAAAGCTACCATGGGCAGCACAGGTGAGGCTCCCTGCATCCAGACTTCAGCTACACCTGTCCCTGATTTCAAATGTAACTCAGAAGGAGTGACTCTCACTCAAGAAGAAGTCCTGCAATCCCTTGCAGAAGTCCTAAATCTGTTGCAGACCTTCCCAGGCTCTCACTACATAAACCGTAACTCTGCCATTGAGAGCAAGATACCACAGAGGTGCTGAACTCAACTGGATTTCAACCAACCACACAGACACAAAAAAAGCATATTTTGTTACTAATGCCCTAGGACCACCCATGCACCCTTCAGTAGCATTCCATTTATAATTTGTTTTTATGTGTGTATCTCCTCACTTTCTCTTCTTCCATCCCACCCACAGGAGAAGACCCTCCATGGATGACTCAGGATAACATTAAAAATCTGCAGATCCAGGACCCAACTCTCCTGTAAACTCTCCTGGAGCAAAAGGGCCATTCTCCTTCATTTAAAAAAATCTCTACAGCAGTGGGCCGAGTCATGGCACTCTCCAAATACTCAATAATATGATATAATTATGTGTATTGTGGAGTGTGGTATTATGGTTTTATCAGTGAGTTTCAAGATGGTGTAGGCTATGAATGAACTACGAAAGCTATTATCCCCCACAGGGGTTAGGGTAGCATTTCACCTAGCATTAGTATGTGTGTTCTTCATGTGAAAGCCAAAGGAGCCATGGATAAATGCTCTCAAGCAATTTTAAAAAAATTATTTAGCTGGGACCAATGGCTGGAAGGTGCCAGAGCATGTGACAGGATGCCATTCCTACATTTTAAACAAATATTCTGGCCATCTTGAGGCACAGGCTCCAGCTACAAATATAAATAGCTTTGAGCTAGTGGCCATTTACTGTCATAAAGCACAACTGGTATGGAAAATTAAGCTCCATTACCCACACCCTGCATCAGGAAACATCTCTCTTAAATCCCCCAAGCCCTGCATTGACTTTAGTGAGTGGTTTTTTGGTGAGAAATGATGTATAATAAATTAAAGGTCAGTGATCAGCTTTGTGCCCAATTTATTTACTAGTTTAAGCAGATACAGGTTTTTCACTGGGTCTCTAAGTTTCAATTTCAAGCATTGATAGGGACATTTTTTTTAAAGGCTCTGCCACCTACTAAAAATAAGCCAAATTATTATCATATGAATTTTGAATATTCACCCACATATTTTATTTTCTGACAGAGAGAACAAGCAAAGACTGTTTGATGCTAAAATAATTTGAAAAATGCTGAAGAGTAGGAGCATGTATGAAAAAGTAAGGACTCAGAAAGTGAAGTTCTTCCAAATTAAATCAAGAATAAGGAACATAACTGAGGAGTTATTCTTTTGGACTGCCTCATAGCAAGGATTGATATTGCTGAGAAGCAAATACACTGGTACGAGACTAATCTGTACAGCATCCAAGGAGAAGTGCCACATCTCTGGGAAGAGGAAGGTAGCTTCTGATACATGATTTTTTTTTTAACATGAGGTTGTTCTGAAGCCAGACAGTAGGTTAATAAAAGAATACACCTTGGCAGAGACCCAGCATGGACTGGGATGCCAAGGAGCATCCGTGCAGAGGCAGAGGAGAGATGTGTGAGCATCTACCACAGCCATACCTCATCGTACGTGGAGCAGGGTGCAGGTCTGGCTGTGTCTCAGCAATGCCTGGCAGCTCTAAGATAAATAACACAAAGGAGGTTTTTGTCCCAAGATGTTGCAGTCAGAGGGAGGCAAAAGCTCTGTGGTTCTTCTTGTAGTGCCTAAACCCTAGAGATGGAGGCCAGGTCCTACAGAAGCCATATTGAAAACTGCCTTGTACCTATAGCGTGGACAGCTTTACAAGGGAATGAGGCCACTCTTTGTCCTTCCTCTGGCATGCAAGGCCACCTCTGTAAATCAGCAAGATTGCAGCAACCTGAAATTTCTCCTCCACCAGACATCTTGCAGAAAATTATAGCCTTTTCCAGGGTGAAGTGCAAGCCTGAAGAGTTATTCTACCTTTATTTTCCTCCTGCCCTTAAATAGCAGACATTAGCATCCAATTACCTGCCTGTAAAGTTGTAGCCACAATCCATTTTCCCTAAATTTCAGTGGGTTTTGTCTCCCTCGCCTTGTCTTTAATATCATCACTCATCACCTATGCTGTAAGAGTGCCCAGTCCGTGCCCAGTCCAAGCCTTAGTAGTGACCGGTTCTTGTCCCACTGCACTAGCCCAGCTCCCATCACCAGCCAGAGGAAAATCAAAGCAGCATTTCTTGACTTTTATGCCTTTTGGCTGGACACCACTCAAGCCTGACCTTCCAGCCCTGGGACTGACCAGAAAAGGCTTCTCTTCCAGACCAAAGGTCCCATATGTGCCCCAACACTGCCTTTTAAAGGCTAATAAAAAACAACTGTCAACTCCTCTCTCCAAACTTGAACTTCAGGGTGGAGGAGTGCTTTCCCTTCCCTGATGAAGTCTAGTAACCCCTCCTTTGCTGCAGTGCTGGAGCTGGAGTCCTCCTTGCAGGGGGGCTTAGCTATAGGTGCATAATTAGCAGTGATTTGCAAGAGTGGAGAGAATGACACCAACTGGAAAGGATAAAATGCCTAAATAGTCTTTCTGGAATAGGAGGAATAATGTAAAATGTTCATGGGAGTGTCTTTCACTATGGTCACTGCTTTGCAGCTGCTGGCTGAGAGTAGAAATGCCTCATCTGTAAGCATGTAAGCATTTGTTAAACATGCCTGTTTCTGCCCAATTTTATTCTAGTTCCTGATCCCAACATTCATTCTGACTCTGATGTGAAGCAGGGAGTAGGAGAAAGCTGTGCCAGGTTTTGCTCTGAGTCAGTGGGTCTTGGGACGATCTCATGCAAGGCAGCATAAGGGCCAGGTTATCCAAAGGGCTTTTGGAGAGGTTTTCAGACAAGACTGACTTACAAAAAAGAGGGTGGACTTTTTGCAGGGCTCAAGGCAGCCATCCCTTCTACTATATCTCCTGAGCAGTTATTCCAGTGCTTCCAATACTTCAAAAATAAGATTTCTGTAGCCTAAGTGAGAGCTGAGCATCTCTTCAAACCCATCTGGCCAAAGGGGCTGAACCCTGAAGATCCAGACACAACTTTCTCTACTGAAAGGACATTCTTCTCCCAGGTAACAAGCAATAGAACAAGAGGAAATGGCCTCAAGTTGTGCCAGAGGCTGCCCAGGGCAGTGGTGGAGTCCCCATTGCTAGAGGGATTTAACAGATGTGTGGATGTGGCACTAGAGGACATGGGTTAGTGGTGAGCTTGGAAGTGCTTGGGGAACAGTTGGACTCCGTGATCTTACAGATCTTTTCCAACCCAAATGATTCGGTGATTCTACGGTTGTATGACACATTTTTAGACTAGGCAAAGCAAAGCAAGACTGAGATGTGCCATGGGTCCCCTTGGTTAGTTGCAGTCCACAGCCTTGAGCAATGTATGTACAAAGAATGTACAACCCTCAGGCTGGGGAAGGATCTTAAAGCAACTCACAGCGCCCCAGCTCAGCCAAGTATTTCTGTTTGCAACTGTGAAAAAAGCTGCTTTTTGATGGAAATTTAGGACATCAAGGAGATTAATGGCATGATCACCTTATGACCTAACTTGACAAGAGCTGGCAAAGTAGCAGAGAAGGTGGCAAAGTAGCAGAGAAGGTAGCAAAGAAGGTACCATTCTTTGAAACTCAGACTAGAACCATTTGGACAAGGAAAACTTCTCCCGAACACACCCTGGGGTATGTAATCATAAACTATAGACAACACCAGACTTTTATGTTTTTACCTGAAATATTTCTTGTTTTTCCCAGGAGTCAATTCATACATTTGTCTCACTCAATCCTTTCCTGACTTGGAAACATAAATTTTGAAGCAAATCTGTACAGCTCAAGTGGGGTCTACTTTTCAAGCATCCATGTCCCATTTAGTCCTGCTAATACTCTAGGTGCCAGTTTCTCCCAGCGGGAACACAAGTGTGGCTACCCAGAGTTCCTCATCTGCTTGCACTGCTGGGAGACCAGCACACAAAAACCTGGTCTCTGATTTATGTAGGCATTCTTTAAAGACATCCTTAAGACGTTCTTGAGATATCCAGCCTGAGTTATCTTCCTTTGGTTTCATTAAAGAATGATCTTTAAGAAGATGCTACGAAAACCTTTCATCCTTTCATAGAAGCACCCAGGCTTGGTTGCTTTGCTCTGTCCTAGGTTACAATATAAGATGTAACCAATAGTATGTATTCTGTTATCATCTTCTCAAGCTGTTAAAGCAGGTGGGGCAATGTTCGTTATCTCCTACCATGACTCATCCTTGATAACTCCCTCTGGGAGCTATCTCTGTTCAATGGGCAATCAAGGGCCCACCGAACGACTCATAGAATTACATCAGCCCATTGTGAGATGCTCCACCCAGGGAGGAGGAGCCAAGCATTCCCACCTGGATATAATCGGGGTTTGGAACAGCACAAACAGCCCTTACCTACTGGATTCCCAAAGGACAAGAGCTACCACTGGACCTTCAGGTGAAGACCAGACCCCTTTTCTACAGGATCACTGCTTCAACAGGACCACTTCATCTGGACTGCTACCACCACCTTGACTACCAGGATGTCAGGTTGCATCCTGACTCTGTCAGTGTTCTTGTACTATTGTATTTATTTTAGTTTTCCTATTAAATTATAATTATGACTTGTGATCTCCCACTGGTTTGTTTTCAAACTAGTACAGCTCTTATCCTAAACTGCCAGGAAAACACCAGAGATGAATCCTTTTTTGTTGACAGCAGCGATTTTTTTCCTTTTTTCTGTAATCCTGATGTGATTTCTCTCCAATCCTGATGTGATTTCTCTCCGATTCCACCTTATGGTTCTGTTAGTTAGGTTTCCTGTTTACCTACAAACACCTGATTACAGGCTTTGGTTTGTCTTCCATAATGGGGTATGTTCATCATAAAAACATTGTGAAATAGGTGCTGAGCAAAGTATAGCACTTTTAAGGTTGTAATATGGATTCATGATCTGACTCAGCACTGAGTTACTTGAATTTCATTCTAGAGCCATTTCAAGGATTAATTATAGGCTGGCACAAAAGCTTAGGCAGGCATTTGTTCCTTTTATTGCCTAGTATCATCACTCTTGAAAAACAAAGGCTGCTAAATATCACTTATTCACTTAATTGCATGGAATCTACAGAACAAATACTCATGAAGATATTTTAAGTGAGGAACTCTGTGGGGTAAATGTTCATGAAGCTTGTTCTTTCCTCAGCCGAATACAAGGTATGTTTGAAAGCCATATGTCACTTTGTTCACAGAGTCAAGTGCTTGTCAGCATGAGTACAGGAAGTTCATTAAGGTGAAATAATGGGGAAAAGAAATGGGGTCTTGTTTGAGTCACCTTACCTGGACATATCCCCACAGCCACCAGTGCTGATGGACATGGAAGCTGAGCTGCAATGTGGAGTGGACACAAAAGCCTGAAGACAGCACAAAAAATTGGCTCTTCTGATCCCATGTCCATCCCTCATCCCCACCAACCCCTGTGAGCTGGGTTAAGCAGAAATCTGGATGTCTCTAGAGGATGTGCCTAATGGGGTGGTCATACTGGCATGACCTAGCTGGGGTTATATGTTGCTTCATCAGCTCACAGAGGCTTGGGACATAAGTCCTACAGGGGACAACCTACCCCACCTGCCTAACACGCTGTTTTCCCTGGAAGTGAAGGCTGTTATACTAAATTCAATAAGAAATAATACAACCAAACAGCATACCACCCTCAGAGTAAATAATTTCTTGAAAATATCTGATCTAAATCTACCCTCTTTCAGTTTAAAAGAGTTTTCCCTGCTCCTATCGCTATCCGCCCATGTTAAAAATCACTCTTAATCTCTTTTATAAGCCCCCTTTAAGTACAAAAAGGCAACAATGAGGTGTCCCCAGAGCCTTCTCTTCTCCAGGCTGAACACTCCCAGCTCTCCCAGCCTGTCTCCAGAACAGAGGGGTTACTGCCCTTGGAGCATCTTCATGGCCTCCCCTGGACTCACTCCAGCAGCTTCGCATCCTTCTGATGTTGGGGTCTCTAGATCTGGAGACAGCTCTGTAGGTGGGGGTCTCACCAGAGCTGAGCAGAGGGGCAGAATCACCTCCTTTGAACTGCTAGTAAATAGTATTTAAACATGGACACAAGGGAATCAGGCCTCTGTGAATTATTCCAATCTGCTGGATTGTTATAGCTGCCTAATCCAACAGTGCCACAGCTAGCGCATGGGTGTGCATATGCTTTAACAGTCACAGCTGGGAAGGACCACCCTGCCTATAAACCCAAGAAGTTTAGATGTCATCCCAAAGGATGCATTCACACAGAGGCTGAGGGCTCTGTGCTGTCACCATTTTGGGATATATTCCCTGTCCCTCTCCAGCCTGGAGATCTAACCCAATGCTTTCTTGTCTTTCAGTTTCTGAATCTAGTCCCTGATTCAGGGGAAAAGTTCTGCTAGTATCAACAGACTTGATAAACTACAATACTTCATATTTACTGAGGAGCTACTTCTCCTTCTCACTGCTCTGTTTATCCCTCCCACAGCTGTGACAACAGTACAACTTTTGCTACAAGAACACCCCAGAAATTGCTATTTCCATGTGAAAACACAACAGCTTCAGTTACTGACTCATCCTAATACTCTGTGGGACAACTCCTATATTTTTTACAGTTTTTAAACATTTTGTACTCCTCTGTTCTTCTGTCTTCTGCTCTTTTTTCCTTCAGCACAAAAAGCGCATGCAATGTTCTTTGGTTGTTGTTTCATTTTCTTGCTTATTTTGGTGGTTAGGTGGTTGTTTATTTTTTTAAACTGGAGAAGGTGAGCCAGGGAAGGAGCATATCAGAGCACATTAAGGCAGACACTGGAATGGCAAGCCAGCAGTTGTACTGCTGGCAGAGATATATGTGGCAAAGAGCATCTCTAAATAAACAATAATAGTAAAATAAAAATAATTAAAGTAAAAGAAGCAGAAAGCTTTCTTTCATTCAACCAGGCAAAAAAAGTAAAATTTTGGCAAGAAATAATCTGAGAAAGTGCCTGAAGAGCTGGAAGTAGGTTCTGTATCACACAGAAGAGCCAAAAAATATGTTTGGCCACAAACAGCATGTGATGCATTGCAAAATGCTTCACAAGGAGATATTTAAAGGGTGGGATGGTTGGCATGGAGAGGAAAAGGCGGGGAGGCATTGCTGTGGAAGGAATATCTTTAGCCTTCAAACAACAACTACTAAAACATCCCAAATACTCTGCCTCCCCAGAGGTGACAAGGGTTGAAAACTTTGTGCAGGACAGCTTTTGAGGGATAATATAATCTCATTTAAAATTAATTTTAACTGTTCCTTTCATAGTGAGAAGGAAAAGCCCAAAGATAGGGCCTGATGCAGGGATGTCAGTAGGCTTTGAATTGGACCCATGGTGTAAGAGAGAGTGCTCCAATCTAGCCATAAATAAAGTGACTTCCATTAATGTTTATATTTCCTTTAATTTATTTAACCAAGAAAGTCAGCAGAGGCCCATAGGTCTCAGTATTAAGAATGAACTGGCCAAGACAGCAGCAGATAAAACTTGCACCAGCATAAATCAAAGCTTCCATAAGTCATACCATACTCAAGAAACCATGGGTAAGTAAGGCAATAAAATGTGACCATTTTTGCTTTATTGTCTCATTCTCAGCTCTCACTTTCTGCTGGAGGCAAACATAATTTCTCCTTTGTCTTTTTAAGAGATCCTGGAGACAATGGACGAACTTATTGCAGACCCAGGGTCTAGAGTGGCAGTTCAGGAGCTGGGATTTGCAAGCAGCTCACAAATGTTTTGCCTCCCTTTATGGCCAGATAATAACAAAGATGAAATCCAGAAGCTTTACTACTTCTTTTCTTACTTAATGTTGGAAAAGGCTGCACCTTCACCTTACTAGAAAAGGTGAAAAATTATGAAAAATTATTGCAGTCCAGCACTGTTTTGCCCTATATAATTTGAGGTTTTCCACATATAGACAGCTGTCCATCCTGGACATCCCTACAGAGGGGCTGGTTCAGCATCTCACCTTCCCTAGCACGGGGCTGCACAGACACTGTGAATGCGGTTTTCACCAGGGTGAATATTTAATCCTTGAAAGTTCATCTTTGCAAGTAGCCCTTTTCCCATCCAGTCATGGAACCCACCTCCTCAGGCCTTCCCCTCCCCACCCCTCTCCTCCACTTTCCTTTCTTTCTGTTTATAATACCCCACCGGGCAGTACCAGTTTACAACTGTGTTACAGTGATGCTGTTCCTGCTACTACAATCATGACTCTGTCATGATTTCTATTATAAACTCAGACTGAATTTTTTGGGGGGGATGGGTGTGGGGGTTTGTGTTTTTTTCTTTTTCTTGCGTCTATAATTTGATCATAAAAACACATGCTGGGCTAAAATTCAGCTGCCAGGTCTTGGTTGGATACTAAATCTGATTTAACTCTGAGGATGCTGAACTGCCTTCAGGTAGATGACAGTTTTGGGGGTGCTGGGCATGCCAACATGTGGGAGATGAGTCCTTAGGGGCAGCAAGAAGAGGTGGCCCACTTTGATTTGGGGTATCTGGGAGCCAAAATGCAGGGGAAATCTAGCTGGGCGATGCCACATCCCAACTGCCATGGTCTCCTCAGCTTCTCTTGGGGTACAGGCTGATATCCCTTATTCCTTTGATTGATATCTTTATTCCACATCCTCCCGGGTATTTCATGCTTGATCTGTTCCTCTTCACACTGAATTTCTTAGTGCATTTAATGCCTACATTCATATAAAACTCCACATTCATTAAGTTTTACCAGATGTTTGTCACTCAAAAGCATCTTGTACCCCTTATTCTACATCTCACTGAATCAGGTCTTTGATCAGTCATTGTTTCCTAAGCCCTACGCCAGAGAGATTGAGTTTTCCCAGAAAGACCACTTAAGTTCAGGTTGTTTTTGCATCTGACAGAAGCTGCAACCCACTAGAAACCACTGGTCTCAGAAAACCTGAAGCCAAACTCATCTAATCAGTGGCTCATATGTTCCACCCGATCAGAAAGCCTTTCAGTTGTCTCCCCCAGTAGAAACTAAGGTGACAACTCGGTAGAATCATAGAGTCATTTAGGCTGAAAAAGAGCTTTAGGAACATTGAATCCAACCATTAAACAGCCAGTCCAACCAGCACTGCCACTAACCCATGTCCCCAAATACCGTATCTGCACAGCTTTTAAATACCTCCAGGGATGGGGACTCTAGCACTGCCCTGGGCAGCCTGTGTCAGGGCTTCAGAGACCTTCTGGGGAAGAAATTTTCCCTCTTATCCAGTTTAAACCTCCCCCGGCACAACTTGAAGCTGTTTCTTCCTTTCTATTGCTTGTTCCCTGGGAGCAGAGTCCCCAGCTCGCTCCATCTTCCTGTCAGGGAGTTGTAGAGAGTGAGAAGTTGCCTCAGGAGCTTCCTTTTATTTAGGTGGAGCCTTCCCAGCTCCCTCAGCTGCCTTTCATAGGACTCATGCTGCAGATCCTGAGCACAGCACAGACACATCTGACTCACGGACAAGGATTTACTGGGGGGAAAAAATACCTACCATGAGGACACACTGCATCAGGGAAGGCAGAACGGGAACTGCTGATGTACCAGCTGCCCACAGATTCCTTATCTCCGAAATGCTAAAGAGAAAAGGCCTGATGAAAGGGAGTGACACTGTTTTGCAGTTATGGTGGGATGGAGCAAGTACAGTTCCAGTTTAGGCAACCTTCTTTAGATGCCTTCTCTAGGCTGGAAATAAACCCTTTCTAATGTGGTGCCTCCCTGTATCTCATTTTTTTAATCTCAACACAATTGTTTCTACTTAAACACACAGGTTTAAATACAGCTTAATCAGTGTGAGGTGGATTCTGATGGCAGCGGGTGAGCTTTTCTTCCATGGATGTTGCTGCTGCTCTGGGAGGGTCTGTAGGTCACCCATGGCACTCATGCAGCTCTGGCTGTAAAAGTTGATGGCGTAGACATGTTCAAGCTCCAAAGAACACAACAGATGTCTCAGTGCCTAGGATGCTACAAGGGACTCCTAGGAAAGCATCCAGTGCCAGATCCATCCCCAGTTTGGTTTGGAGAAAAGGATGTTCCCTCCTAGACCTGCTTATCTCTCCCCTTTGCCTGGGATGGAAGGGGTGGAGGAGAAGGAGAAAACACACTTAATTAAAGCAATACAGCACAAAACCTGGACACACATGTTCTCATCTGGAAAGCAAGTGTAATAGCACTTCCCTAGCCTGTGGGGACATAGTGAGAGGCCGTTAAAGACCTTTGCATTGATCAGATACTTCAGCCATGAAGGTCCTCCTGAGAGCTTAAAATTGATGGGATGAGGTATCATGACTGTACAAAACTCTAATCTATCAAAGCAATAATCTATGGAAGAAAGACACTTTACAATGCAGTTACACAGCAGATGGTAAGCGACTTATGATGTATTCCACCAACTGTATGCAGGAAAACAGTATTAATAAAATATGCTGAAATGACACATTAATAGCTCAGAACTGGAGTCCAAGAGAGGTTAGACTTGCCTGGTTCTTAACAACAAAGAATTAAAGAAATATTACAAACTGAAGATTAAGTGCAAGTAATATTACAGCAAGGCTTTGGTCTGGATGGAGGCTGTAAAACTGCTATCATGGGACTCAATGTTTATTGTGCTGCGGTGACACTACTGTAACACCGCACCGCTTACAGATAAAGCATGGCTCCTGCTGCTCATGCTGTCAACCCATCCCAGAATCTGAGAAGCCAGATGTGCTCCTCTAGCTCTAGCTCTGGCACCACCTCTGGCAGCATCATGGGCCTGATCCTTCTCATCCTTTACATATCATTGTGATCACTCCCATCCTGAAAAAAAACTAAAAAATAACCAGAAAGGTGGTGGTTTGTTTGCTTGCTTGTTTGTTTGTTTTAAACTTTTTGGAAGCAAAACACAAAATCTTGCTGGAGCTTATCACTGCTAAATAGTTTGTTGTGAAGTACATGATTTCACCTCATGTCCATATTCCTCTTTTTGGCTTTCCTGTTTGGATTCCAACAGAACCTGGATGGAGATTAAGGAACAGAGGTTATTCACACCAGATAATTTAAAGCACTTAGAGTAATTGTCAAAGATGGTTTGGAACTTCCATAGTCAGTGTAGGGAGAGAAGATGCTCCAAAGGGCAATTGGGAGCCCTGGAGCTGAGGTCAGAACTGGCATTTTGATTGGAAGCTGCTGTGCTTCAGGTGATGGCTGGTCCCATCCAACCCTAACCATGAAACCTTGCCCACGAAAGGTTTGATTTGTGTCGCCTTTCTCCAGCATTCAAGGAAGTGGATATCTAATTCAGCTGGCTCTCCTTCCTCTGAAGGTGATGGACAGTGCAGTCCCTACCAAACCACTGCTCTGCAGGGGTCTGGAATAAGCCTTTCCCATTTCAGACTAGCATAATCTCCAGCGCTGCAGGAGAATTCTGGAAATTTGGACCTCTCTTTTGGGAAAAGCGAAACAGAAAAGGAAGAAAGGAAGGAAAAAGAACAAGAGTGGAGAGAAAAAGAGAAGGAAAAAAGAAAAGAAGAAAAGAGAGAGGGAGAGGGAAAGGGAGAGGGAGAGGAAGAAGAAAAGCATGTAGAAAGCTACCTTTGTTCTTTGTTACATTAAATTTAAAACATCACGGTAGCAATATATTGGCCTCATGACACAAAGACAGTAAAGTCCAGCTAGCTCATAATTTCACCAATAAAGATCACAATTTGTCAATTAAGGCAGTCACTGATCATAGTCTAGATTTCCTGCTTGGAATGGAATTGTAAAACATGATTATCAAATATGTTGCAAAACAGAGCAAATGTGCAAACCAAGCCAAGCAAAAGTATACTCCTCCTCTTGCCACTGTCATATGAAGCCAGACAGGACCAGGTTCTTCATCAGAACACCCCTACACCCCTACAAACCACCTACAGCCATCATGAAGAAAAATCCCTTTTTTTAACCTGTATGGAAAGTCTTTGCTCATGATTTTATGCATAGCTTTTTTGGCAACTTAGAAAAGAGGCACAGAGGGGCTTGACTGAAAACTGATGACACAATCTCTCGCTGCTTTTAGCATTTTGGCATGCAGCACAAAAGCATTTCTGAAATCCCTCCGGTATCTGGAACTGTACCTGGAATCCTTTTAGGACTAATATTAAAGGTGTATGGAAGGCTAGAGGCAGGTCTGCTCAGAGGAGTAAACATCAAATGAGTTCCCACCTTTCTATCAGTGAACAATAGAAAGACAACAGTCTTGTGTGATATATTTTTGCCTCTAGTGGGAAAAAAAATCTTGAGAAAGTAGCTTCAACTTAATTTCAAACTAATTTGTTAGGTGTTTTCTCAAAGAGCCTTAAAAATATTTGCAATCTCCTAAGCATGACTACAGGCCTTGTTTAGGCAGTTCCTAACCCCACCACTGAGCCCTGGTCTTCCAGGAACACATGCCAAAGAAAATGTTTGAAAAAAAAAATACATGTGGTCTCTACTTAGAAGTCTTAAGGCTATCTGGATTGTAAATCTGTTTTGGGGTGTGTGGCAATGCTTATTTACTCCTAATTGATTGTTTTCTTTGTGGGAGCTTTTCAGCCAAGTTAGAAAGCCAGAAAGTTCTGATCATAGTAAATCCATAACGTACCTTTAAGTAACAGCTGAAGGTACTCACTAAAACTTATCCTCAGAAAAAAGACATAAGAGACATTCATTCCAACACATCCTGGGCTGATGCCACACCACGGGCAGATGGGGGGGGTGGATTCTGCCCCTCTGCTCCACTCAGGTGAGACCCCACCTGAAGATCTGCCTCCAGCTCTGGTGTCCCCAACATCAGAAGGACATGGAGCTGCTGAAATGAGTCCAGAGGAGGCCATGGAGATGCTCCAAGGACTAGAGCCCCTCTGCTCTGGAGATAGGCTGGGAAAGGTGGGGGTATTCAGCCTGGAGAAGAGAAGGCTCCACGGATATGTAATTGTGGCCTTCCAGTAACTGAAGGGAGCCTGCAAGAAATAAGAAGAGAGGCTATTTACAAGGGCCTGGAGGGACAGGACAAGGGCCAATGGCCTCCCACTGCCAGAGGGCAGGATTAGATGGGATATTGGGCAGAAACTCTTGGCTGTGAGAGTGTTGAGGCCCTGGCACAGGTTGTCCAGAGAAGCTGTGGCTACCCCTGGGAGTGTTTCAGGCCAGGTTGGATGGGGCTTGGAGCAACCTGATCTAGTGGAAAGTGTCCCATGGCAGTGGGTGGAACTGGATGACCTTTAAGGTCCCTTCCAACCCAAACCATCTATTCTATGATTGTATGATTTGTATCAATGAAAATGACCAGAAGAATAGTAATGTCATTATTAGAGGGTTGCAAACAAAAAAGCAAAACTCTGGGCAGACAAAGAACATCTGGACTTGGGATCTGAGATGGAGATAAGGCTCTTCTGAGTGTCAGTGAAGGAGCAGGGCAAGGTACAAACATCACCCTAAGCAAACAGCTTGTGGCCTCACTATGGATGCAATGATGATGCTGTTCTGGAAGCTTTGGGATGAGGTTTGCTTTCAAGTTTCTAGTTTTATTTGAACTTCAAAGTGGAATCAAAAGTCAAAGAACATGGGCTTGTGGGGCAGAGCTTTTCATGGTCTTCACCATCGCATCTCTCTAAGGGGGGGGTATGCATCTGCATTCATGTTTCAGTTCACAACAAACCCAAACCAAAGACCTGCTCCAAGTGAACACCTACCACATGCTGACCAAGACTGGGCCACAGGAGCAGGCTATAGCTAATCCAAAAAAAAAGTCCTCTGAACTGTGGATGGCAACTCATCAGCAGTTTTTCATTCTGCATAGCCTGGGGGTGTGGATATAGCCAGGCACCTTCACCAAAGAGCTGTGGTTAATGTTGGGGTGTGGATGAAGACCATGTATAGAGACACAGATGCTCCCAGCAGTTGAATTCATAGGCCATGTCTATACTGCCAAATAACAAAGTCTAGTGACTGTCCCTGATCCTGAGACCAAGGGGTATGGACCAGTGTCCACATTGCTCAGGGCTGTCCCTGTCTTGAGCACACCCCTCTACAAAGCATATTGCTTCTCCCAGCTCAGGTGTTGCCCCTCTGGCCCCAAGACAATAGAACTGCTTTGTGTGTTTTGGCCAAGTTAAACTGTCTGCAATAATATGTGGGCTGTGCTGCAGACAACTGGAGTGGTGTTTTCTAACAGGAAACCAATGCTTGAGGGTGTGAAGCCTATTGGGATAGTGTTATATGTCTATGCATGGGACCAGCAAGGCCAAAACAGGGTCAGACTGACAATCCCTGCCCATGAGGACTCTGAGTAAACTCACTTCAGGCTGGGTATGTGGCAGGGGAGTGAGCAATGTGGACCATCAGGATGGTCTCAAGCTCATATTCTCGTGTTCTCCTGGTCAGCAATGCAGACAAACCCTTTTGCTGGGTCAGCCATGGAGGCTCTAGGTTAATCCCACCTATTATGTGCAGGTGAAAGAGGTATTGTCCCTTTTGCACCTTGCACATACAGCCTCCTCTCTTTGCTCTCAGCCTTTAAGAAACTGAAATGCAACATGGCAAATTAAGGTATGAGGAAAGAGTTTGAAGGAAAACTCACATCACTCCTCTGCTCATCAAATTCCTTATCTCTTTGAACAAGAACCACAATAAAACCAATATTGAAACAAAGGGGACACTAAATTAGCATCCTTAGTGAGTGCACCACACATGGGGTAGGAGACATCTGACCAAATGCACTCATCATCATGTCCCCTTGCATTTGAACTAGTCATGTCCAGCTTACCTTGAAGCCAATATAGAAAGAGGGACATTGACACAAATTTTCTCTGACATGCAGCATTGGGAGAAGATAGATGAACTGCTCTCCAAGAAACTCTCCAAACCAAAGACATCTGATTGCTGATGCAAGTGAGAAGAATCCATTCCCAGAAGGAACTGAGAACCCTTCCATTTACCACATTGCCTCAACTACTAGCACTTAAAAAGAACTCTTAGACACCCAAGACACTCCATTACATGGATGAAGGTGGGATGGATGATCCTGTGGAGTATATGCAGAAGTAGAATGTGCTGGACTCGAGATTCAGTGAAGGACATTCAGCAACAGTGGAAATGTGCAGGGTTAAACCAGCATTGCTATGCAAAGGAAAATGCATTGGCTGAGTAAAAGCTTTCCAATATCAAGGAGCAGCAAAGAAGCCGCAGGAAGAAAACATGTGGCAACTGCACTATGTAGGTAGAAAGAATAATATAGTGCTTTCCTGTTGGCAGGAGCCATATATTTCTCTTTCTGGGCATGGGTGAAAGGCAGGTCCCACAACTTCAGCATCCACCTTGCCATGCACGGCTGGTTGGGAAATCCCAACCTCTTGGCAAAGGGGGGATTTTGTAGTGGTGATGGCTCACAGAAAGGCAAGTGACCCTGTTGAAACCCACTCTGAACCTCCGAAAAGTGAGTGCTGGCTACCAGGACGAGATGCTCTGGGACTCATGTTTGCAGGATCCAGTCCCAGGAGCAGGACAAAATTCAACAAGAGGAACATAATTAACTTCAGATGTACCTGTCAAGATGTCACGGACACAGTCCTGGAGAGGAGCAGCATGTTATTTGTTTCTCATAATGTAGCAATTATCTTGTTGTAAGAGGGGCTCTCTCCAGTGCTCCCTCTCTGCCTCTTGTTTTCCTTCCACATTCATTCACACATTATTTAACTTTTGACTTGGACACAGAAGGTAAAAGCATTT
Organism: Eulacestoma nigropectus; assembly: GCA_013397775.1. Taxonomy (NCBI): domain Eukaryota; kingdom Metazoa; phylum Chordata; class Aves; order Passeriformes; genus Eulacestoma; species Eulacestoma nigropectus. The sequence continues at coordinate 146,874 of VZTE01005465.1, read as the reverse complement.
AACAGCTTGGCTGCTTGCTCAGACAGAGCTGAGAAGGGGATGGGGAGGAGGAGGCGGCAATTTTTTGCCTTAAATTTTCAAGTTTTCAGTGCTACATTTTTCTAAGGGAGGGGGGAAAGAGAAGGGAAGGGGAGGGGGGAGCAGGAAATGGCATTCCACAAAGACAGAGTCACATTTTCCAGCATTATAACATGAGCTCTGCTGCCCTCAGCCTTCACTGGGAGATGCATTCCTGCTCCACAGTGGAGAAAAGGTCAGCGGTAAAAATTTCGCAGGAACTCCATCATTGTCCTCATGGGACATGTTCATCAGGACGAGAGAGTCGGGCGTCTCGTTCTGTCGACAGAAATCCACATCACAAAACATATTATTGGGGGGAGGTGGGGAAGGGAGACCCATGGCCAGATAGAGCCCATGACTTCATTTTGCTGGATTATTTCCCCCTGGCTTGCTTCATACCCATGGAGCCGGAGGGATGGACAGATGGATGTTTTGCTGAACAAACAATAAAGGCAAGAGAGAGAAAACAGGGTGGACGTGATTTAAAGCGCTGGAAAAGTTTCTGCCCCAGGGGAAAATTAACTTTTCATTTATATAAAGGAAGGTATAACTCTGTGACACTGCCAATTATGGATCTACCTGAGCTTGGCCAAAGCAATTATAGCAGCCAGAGCAATATAACAGCATTGGCCCAGTAGTAGTCACTAAACAGAGTGAGATTTTTAATTTGGAGTAAAGTTGATCACTGCAATAATAACTCAGTCTCCTGGATTCACCCAAAATGAGACTGGATGACAAAGTGGTTGAGCTTTGCTAGGAAGCACACATGGATGTGGAGCAAGGGGCTGATATGGAGAAACACGAAGCATATCTTCTCCAAGCGGGGTTGTTGGTGCTGGTGAAAATGCCTCTTTCCGTTTCGACTGATGCACTCAAGGGAATTCCTCTGCTCCTGAGAGATAACGGCCTGAGAGGATTGTTTATAGAAAGGAAGATTATTAAAATCAGTGTGAAAATTGATTGTGTTTGTCTTTTGTTACACATGCACAAATACAGATATGCCAAATGCAAGTTCTACCCTTTGAAGAGCATCCCTGCAAGCAGGAAGGCAGCAAGTTCCAAGAGTCTCCAAACAGTGAGGTTTGTCACATTTTTTTTTCCTCCAAACTCAAAACAAAGGCTTGACTGTGCTTGAGAAAAGGACCAAGTGCTGGGATCTTGCCACTGGGACCCCATGTCCAGAGGAATTTGAAGTGTATTTGAGTTTTATAATGCTGCTTTTGGAAGACGTTTAATTTTTCTGGCATTAAGTTGCCATTTGGTTTTGTTTTGTCTTCTTTTTCTAAAAGAGTCACCAGCCTCTAATAATCTAAAACTCGCTTTTAGATTATTTTTCATGTGGCTAAATCCTCCCCACCCTCCCCAAACCATATCATGCTGCTAGCACCAAACAAGCCATTCCCTGTGGGTCTGGGCTGTAACATCCCACCAGTTACAAGATCATATCTGAGGCATCAATATTTACAGGACACTGTTTACCCAGGCAGTATGTACACAATGAAGTTACTTGAAGTGAGGCGGCCTCACTCTGCTCCCTCTGATGTTTCCTGTCTTTTCCATGCATTTCAGAGCATGTATGGCACAGCAACCATACATGTGGTCAACCCCCAGGATCCACAAAGGCTGAGGGATGAAGAGATGGAGCCAGCCTTGAGGAGAAGGACTTCAGGGTGCTGGGGGATGATGAGATGTCCAATATGGCCCAGCCACGTGTGCTGGCACCCAGAACCCCCTATGTGCTGGGCTGATCCCCCAGCATTGGCAGCAGGGGAGGGAGGGTTCTGCCCCTCTGCTCTGTTCAGGTGAGACCCCACCTACAGAGCTGCCTCCAGCTCTGGGGTCCAACATCAGAAGGATGTGGAGCTGCTGGAGAGAGTCCAGAGGAGGCCACAGAGGTGCTCTAAGGGCTGGAGCACCTCTGCTCTGGAGACAGGCTGGGAGAGCTGGGGGTGTTCAGCCTGGAGAAGAGAAGGCTCTGGGGAGACCTTAGAGCCCCTGGCAGTGCCTAAAGGGGCTGCAAGAGAGCTGGAGAGGGACTTTGGACAAGGGCCTGGAGTGACAGGACAGGGGCCAATGACTTCCCACTGCCAGAGGGCAGGGTTAGATGGGATATTGGGAAGAAATTCTTGGCTGTGAGGGTGCTGAGGCCTGGCACAGATTGTCCAGAGAAACTGACTGCCCTGTCCCTGAAAGTGTTCCAGGCCAGGTTGGACGTGTCTTGGAGCTACCTGGTCTAGTGGAAGGTGTCCCTGTCTGTGGCAGGGGGTTGGACTAGATTACTTTTTAAAGGTCTGTTCCACCCCAAACCATTCTATGGTTCTATTGCATATTGCAGTGTCCTTGAATGCTGCTGTGTTTGCCTGAATTGCTTTCTCCAAGAAAAAAGCCTCAGCTTCAATTTCT
>VZTE01005465.1:131911-141911 GCA_013397775.1 Eulacestoma nigropectus | reverse complement strand
TTGCTTAGCAGCCAAGCCTCTAACTCCATTCTCAGGTTCATGGAGGGTCTTGCCATTCTGTAGTCCAGGAGATGGCTGCAAACTTCTCTGTGGTGGAGGCATGGCTCTGCCAATGGCAATGTTTCCCAACAACATGCCCCCAGGTGTTGTTAATTCAAATTTGGAGACACCTGAGATATTTGGGCTTTGATGGGTGCTTTGAGGAGTACTATGTCCAGCTCTGGGGTCCAACCTCAGAAGGACATGGGGCTGCTGGAATGAGTCCAGAGGAGGCCAGAAAGATGCTTTGAGGGCTGGAGCTCCTCTGCTCTGGAGACAGGCTGGGACATCTGGAGGTGTTCAGCCTGGAGAAGAGAAGGTTCTGAGGAGAACTGAGAGCCCCTTCAAGTGTTTAACAGGGCTCCAAGAGAGCTGGAGAGGGACTTTGGACATGGGACTGGTGTCCCAGGACAAAGGGGAATGGTTTTAAACTTAAAGATGGTCAATTTAGACAAGATATAAGGAAGAAGATTATAATATTAAATTAGATATAATGAAGAAGTTTTTTACAGTGAAAGTGGTAATCATCTGGCACAGGTTGCCCAGAGAAACTGTGGCTGCCCCATCCCTGGAAGTGTTTCAGGCCAGGTTGGATGTGTCTTGGAGCAACCTGGTCTAGTGGAAGTGGGGCTGGAAGAAGATGAACTTTAAAGTTCCCTTCCAACCTACACTATCCTATGACTTCCAGCAAGACTTGGTGTTCAAAACCTGCATATGAACTGTGGTGGTTCCCCATCATGGTTTCACTTGGTGGCTTCTCAGCACCCATTGGATTCCAATGGCAAAGCAGACCTCTCCAGCCTGTAGCACTGCCCCAAGGGACACCACAGGGTGCTTGATGCTCCAAGGGGAGGGTGGGGCTGGCAAACAGAACACTTGCATGCAGTACAAAGGCACCTTGTGCTCAGGGAGCAAATCAAGCAGAGCCTGCTCAGAAGGTCCTTGGTTTTACTCATTAAATGCTCTGGCAGGGAAGAAAGAGCCAGCAACAGCAGGTCAGGAGGGTTCCCTTTTAAAAGATAGCACTGTATGGAATAAATGAAGCTGCTTGAGGTTAGTGGTCATGTCCCTTTTTATGTTTGTTTTGATACACAGTGGTAAAACACAGTCTTTGTGGGGTCCTACTTTCCTGCTGGAACAAGCTGTCAGCTAGATATGAGACAGCAGAGGAGAAATAGCTCCACTCCTGTACTTGTTTGCTCTAAAAAGCCACTTAAAATTAGTTCAGTGAATATAGTCCTGCACATACTGCTCCAAAAATTAATAAAATCAGGCTATGTGCAAGGAAACTTGATAATGCAAACCAGCTCCCTTCACAGCATGCCAGACCCCCATCTCATTTACATGGGGGGCCATCATCTCTCTCAGAGTGTCTCTAGTTTTGCACCACTGGATGGAGAGAAAAAACCTGGACTGATGATGTCTCAGAGTTCAAAATTATAAAGCATGTTGTTTTCACACTTGTGATTTCAGTGGCATGTGAAAAGGATTGATGCAGAAGAAAAGGTCACCAAGTCAGTCCATAAATCTCTACCATGGAGCAGTGACCAGGGACAACCTCCAGTGTGCCCAGCACTTTACCCAAGTACTGCTCAGCATCATGATGCTGGGGAAGGGTCTAGAGCATAAGTATGATGATAAGCAGCTGAGGAAGGTGGGAGGCTCAGACTGGAGAAAAGGAGGCTTAGGGGGGACCTTCTGCTATTTACAACTCCCTGAAAGAAGTTTATGGAGAGGTCTTTTCAATTGCAAATGACAGGACAAAAAGAAATGTCCTCAAGTTGCCCCAGAGGAGGTTTAAATTAGATACTAGAGAAAATTTCTTTCCCAAAAGGGCTCTCAAGCCCCAGAACAGACTGACCAAGGGAGTGGTGGAGTCCCCATCCCTGGAGGGATTTAAAGGCCATGTACATGTAGCACTTGGGGACACAGGTTAGTGGTGGACGTGGCAGTGCTGGGAGAATGGTTGGACTCAATAGTTTTAGAGGTATTTTTCAGCCTAAATGATTCTCTGATTTGGTGAAGCCAAAGGGGAATTTTATCGCTCTTGGTGGCAACCTGTCCCTGCTGGAATGATGCAGAGAAGACAGAGATGGAGTCTCCTTGGACATACCCAGTCATGGGATGAAAGGTATTGGCCCAAAATGTAACATGGGAAATTGCAATTAGTTATCTCAGACTTCTGAGGAATTAAGTTTTCTGAGGTACTCCTGAGGTATCCCATTTTTGAGGTATGCCATTTATTTCTAATGAGCATTTGACACTGCATTTCATCCAAGCACCCAGTGAGGCTAAGAAGAGTGTTGGAGGTTGGCAGTCTGTATTCACTGACACAGAGGAGCATCCAACCTAAATGAGAGACCTACTTTTGGATAGTAGCTGTGCTGGGATTTCTCCTGAACCCATGGAAAAAAGATAGATCTCTACAGTGAAGCCTGAATCACTTACTGAAAATTTCACCAGTGACCAGTGAGATCCTAGAGGAGCGACAGTCCAAACCAAGCAAGTCTCATGTCCTTTAGAAAGTCTGGGGTTCTTGTGCTGAGACCACTAAATAAGCAGGTCAGGTTGGCCCCAAGGCTCTTACAAACTGATCTGACTTCATATGATTGAAAGTCATTTATCAGTGTAATGTCTTGGCCTTCACAGAAGCTGCTGGGAACAAAAGACAAAAACATCAGTTCCTAAAAACCTGTGATTTGAATGTGGACGAAGAGCATCTTATAGATGCCTCTTGGGTTGGCACTGAAATCTGCCCTGGCCCTTCAGAGTTTAGCAGAGGTTGAGGACAGCTTCTTCCATGGGAAAACTCCAGTTCTCCATCCAACAGGGAAACATTTTCACAGGTGAAAAGGCATTTCCTATGCCTGGAAACTGCATGAGTTCTGGTGCATACTCAGCTTTTACCAGCCAGCTTGGTACAACTACAATGGCAAAAACCAGCCTTGGACAGCTCCCCCTTCATGAATTTCATGGCCAACTGCTTTTAACCTGCTCTATTGATCTGTCTGTTTTACTTGTTATCTGTTGTCTCACTGCTAATCTATCATTCTACTGCTTTGTGTATAATCTCTTATTCTGTACCATGCTGAGGTAATTATCTCATTCCCAAGATACTGCTCTTCCTGTTTTTCTTTTTTTCAGTGATGATCTACCACTTTTATAAATGATCTGCTGGATTTCCAGACATTCAGCAGCCTACGTAAAGCTGTGTCTTCCAGAGCACTGCTGGCCATCACATGACCAGATATGCGTGTGCTGTTGATCTGATACATCCAGGATGAGTTAGGCTAATGCTCAGTGGGGTAAATATTTCTTATATGAAGGTCTTGGACAAGTAGATGCTGTTTTGGGAAGTTCTGGCTGCCCCATCACACTGTGGGAGTTGAAGAATGAGAGAATAAATGTTTCCCATTGTCTCATGGGACCACACTCCCTGCTTGACCCCTTGTGCTGGTTTGAAGGTAAACCAGAAAGAGGAATCCCCACACAAATACTTTTGAGAGATTTCAAGTCAGAGTTACAATTTAATAGAAAAATTACAATAAAGGCAATAGTACAGAAACACTGGCTTAAACTGACAAAGTCAGAATACAACCTGACACCCTGTTGGTCAGGGTGGTGGTAGCAGTCCGATTAAATGGTAGCTGCAGTGCTGTTGGAGGATGGATATAGTCTTGTCGAAGCAGTGATCCTGTGGAAAGGTCTGGTCCTTCTCTGGACATCCAGTGGTGGCTGTCAAGAGCTCTTGTCCTCTGGGTATCCAGTGGTGGTATCATGGTGTCCCAAGCCCCAAATTATATACAGGCAGGACTGTTTGGTACATCCCCCAGGGCAGGGGAATTTCACAATGGGGTGATGTAATTATGTGAGTCATTCTGGGGAGTCCTTGATGGTCCTTTAGCAGAGATGGCCCCTTCAGAGTGGCTGCTGCTTCCCCGAGGGAGTTATCACGGTTGAGTCATGGCAAAGGTAAAGAAACACTGCTCTACCCATTTTAACAGCTCATCAGAAGGTAATGTAGATGGTGGTAGAATATATACTTTGGTTACACCTTACATTGTAACCCAAGACATCCCCACATTCCAGTGTTTGGGTCTCCAAACCTTTGGCTCCATGATGACCAACAGAGACCCTTGGAGCAGCCAGCCCAGAGAGCAGCCTGGCTGAGAGAGGACATGTGGAGGTTAACCATATGCTATGTCAGGGAGTGCAGGTCTGATTAATGTCAGAGTCCAAGTTCTGAAGGATGAGGAAAATACATTCATACCACTCTGTGTAAATCATACTTAATTTTTCATCAGTAGAGAGTGGCTACGGGAAGGAGGACTGGGAAACGCAGAGGTTAAGTGACTTACCCCATGCTGAAGAGCATTGCAGGATAGAAATTTCCAAATCTGCAGACCAATCGCTTGGTCACTGGGGTCTCAATTTAATTAGCTAGTGTGTTTTTATTTAAGAATGACAGTGCATTACATTTCCTTGTAATTCATGGACACCACCCCACTGTGTGCAGACAGAGATCAAAGAGATGGCTCCAGCTCACAGCTATGCTGCTAAAAAAGGTTTCTTTTCATGCCTTAAATTTGAGAACATCAACAGTATCTAAAACATTCAGCAAATGATTTCTTTTCTACTTGAAAGCAGACTCCCTTCAAATAGTTTCCTCCTTCTTTGGTGCAAGTTTCCACACTCTGAAAGCTGCATGCGGAGACCAAAGAAATGAATCAGGTCCCAAGCATTCAGCCCCATTGCTCATTTTGCAGATCCATGTTTCGCAAGGGATCATTTTCACGTGCAAACAGCAGCCTGCTCACAAAAGTTGGCAAAATAAAAGTATTTTCTGAAATCACTGGCCACCAAATTCCTGTATAAGCTTGGAGTTATTAAATCTGGGTTATGATAACAGTGTGAATGCGCATGATGCCCTGTGTAGTGTCTTGATGGGCTCTGCTGCCACAGTGTCAGATCTGGGGGTAATTGCTTTCCAGATCCAGACTTGTTTGATCACCATTCCCTTCGCTCCTCTCCTGAGAACACAGTTGGGTTGTTTTTCCTGATTTAAGGGATTGTGATCATATTCAGTAAAGGGATACTCAGAAGAAAATCACGTTCTTTACTAATAGATTTACACTGAACTCCCGTAGTACTTGGGCAATGTTAACTCCAGGAAAGAGACCAGATTGGTTGGTGGATGAGCTTTTTTTATAACGAGCAACCAGTCTGATGGTTCCCTCCAGCATTGCTCTCTTCTAGTTTCCCTTCTCTGTCCTCTCCTGCCTTCTGTGACTCTTAGTAGATACCCAGCAGTGATGGCACTGGGAGGCAGAGGGCAGGTCAGCATTTGAGTGGCTTTGCAAGATGGTAATTTTTGCAGTGTTCCCAAAAGATGTTCCCAAAAGAGGGGATGTGTGGAGGAAAACCCCCAACTGAAGAGGTAAGCTAGATGGTTTGGGCCTCACTGCCTGATGAGAATAAGTAGGGAGTGAGGGAAGTGACAGCCCTGGAGCATCATGTCCTTGCTCTCAAGACATCCCAGCAGCCACTTGATGCTCACTCAAATGGGTGGGAGCCAGGCAGAAGGGCCCTCTTCAGGCTCTCCCTTCTCCAAAGTGTCCTTACTCTGCTATTAGCACATTTAGGGCAAGCAGAAATCAGATATCCTGATGGACCAAAAGTCCATCCTACTCCTAAATTCATGTAATTATCCGAGGGTGTGCCTCCACACTGATGTCAGCTGGGGACCTGCAGAGCAATAGTGATGGATTTGGTGAGGGCACATGCCGGTCTGTGGGATAGCACAGTGCACACCCTTCCATACCCTGGAGAAAGTGAGTGAGCTCTGCTCTTTCTCATTAAGGGCCGTGACTTCACCTCCTATTAGCTGATACTTCCCACAGGGTTAAGGGCACAGATGTGGGCAGTGTGATACCCTGCAGTTTCACGTCCTTGCCTCTGTGACTTGCTCCTGTGTCCACACCATTTTTGTATTTATAGTACCCAACAGAAGCTGTTTAAACCACTGCTGTGTCTGTACACATGCACGCACATACAAAAAGGTTTATAGGTTTGGCAGAAAAGATACAACACAGTACATTGCACAACCTCTAAGAAAGGTATATAAACTATCCTGGATATATCACAGAGAAAGGAAAAGTATTAGTGTTTCAAAATACAAGTGCTGTGTTTCAGTGCTGTCCAAACTGATGCTTTAGATAAGAAGCATGGCATTAGTGGGTTTTTTTGCTGGTGAGGTGCCTTTATCCTGATATGTCCCAGATATTAGCACAAAGAATTACAAGGGGGAAAAAATTATACTAATCCTGTGTATCAGCAGTGTCTAACCTGCCAAGCATAAATATTAATGTAATGACTTTGCAGTTACCTGGTAACCACAAAAAAGCACACATAGAAAATGTAATTACAGGGGGTCCATAAACTCATCCTAAATTATCACCTATAGCCAGGCACGTATTATTAGATACTAGATTCTCTCTTAGATCAGAATCTCATGTTCCTCGTTTCTAATTTGAAGTAACTATCTCCTTATTGCCAAGTGATGAAATCTAAATGGAGTCACATAAATCCTACTTCACAACTCGGTTAAAGAAATGTGATTACAGATCTGGAAGCAGATGCAGATATTACTGGGGAAGAGATGATAGCAGAAGCCTACAGGATGCAGTCGATGCTTTCCAGGAGTCATTTGTCAGGGAACACATAGGAACAGAGTTTCCATTGTTATGCGCTTCAGAGTATGTGGTGTGGAGAGGAGGCGAGAGACCAGATTCCTATTTTTAAGTGCTTTGGAGGTTTTCAGGAAGAGTCAGATTCTGTTGTTGAGTTTTAAATATTGTCTAAGCTCACTGGGAACAATATACATTTTCACCGCTTTTCCCTTTGAGTCCTCTCCTCTTGTGAGGAGGTTCATGCTCTTGGCATGTCCAACAACTGCCTTTGCTTCCATGTTGGAGGGGGTGGAATGAGTTGATATGAGGTGGAGATGTCATTTTACACACTTATCCAAACAAAAGCCGAAAGAGATGTAGAGAGATGTCCTAGAAGTGCTCTGAATACAATAGGCGGGAGAGCAGGTGCTGCATGAACCTGGGTCATTTTAGGAAAGTCAATCTGTCAGAGGTACCTCATGAAAATGTCCTCAGTGAAGGGTCCCTTTTGCCCAGCAGGAAAGCATTGTGTTGACGACAGGTGCAGCATCCCTGGGGTAGCTCAGTGTCCTTGGCACAGCTGATGATGAGCCAAAGTAGCAGTGAGCCCTAATGCATGCATACACCAATCTTCTTCAGAAACAATCAGGTCTCCTTACCAAGCTGGATGGGTGTGGGGAAATAGATGCTCCTCTCCAAACCCCAGAGAGAAGGTGTTAAAGTCACAGGCAGCAGCTGTAAAGGCGTGGGAGGGATCAGGGACTCACACGACAGCAGGAACACAAATAATTATTCCTACAGGGAACACATATTGTGGCAGAAGCTATCATGAAATAAATTCAGAAACACAGGGATGTATTTGCAAACACTCTTAGTCCAGAAAAACTGAAATCAGGGACAGACACTCATCCTCAGTTCCTGGTAGTGACCAAGGGAGTGTTGAGTGATGGCTCTGCTTCAGCTCCCTACTCATTTTCTGCCCTTGGTTTTGTTGCTCCATCCCAAATTGCTTGCTCCTAAAGGGAGAAGGCAGACAGAAAACAGGATTTCTCTCTAATGCATTTATCATTCTGTGATAAATCGTTCTTAGAGTCCCTGGCAGTGCCTAAAGGGGCTGCAAGAGAGCTGGAGAGGGACTTTGGACAAGGGCCTGGAGTGACAGGACAAGGGCCAATGACTTCCCACTGCCAGAGGGCAGGGTTAGATGGAATATTGGGAAGAAATTCCTGGCTGTGAGGGTGCTGAGGCCGTGGCACAGGTTTCCCAGAGAAGCTGTGGCTGCCCCATGCCTGGAAGTGTTCAAGGGCAGATTAGATGAGGCTTGGAGCAACCTGGTCTAGTGGAAAGTGTCCCTGCTCATAGCACGGAGTGGAATGAGATGATCTTTAAGGCCTCTTCCAAACCAAACTATTCTGGGAATCTATGATTCTATGATCCATGCGTAGGGTGAAAATTAGAAGTGAGTGAGAACTATAAACTTTGCTTTGAAGGGATGGACTTTTATTTTGTTAGTTTCCACTTCCTGAAATCTGAACATGCAAACATACACAAAAATGCACCAGAAAAAAAAAATCTATCCCCTCAAAAAATACTGAGTTCAAGAGAACCACCCAATTTCATTTGAAATCCAACTTTTAAGAGTCCTTAGTGTACATTTTTTGGTGTGAAAAGAGTGCTTGCCCCATGAAAAATGATGCAAAAAAAAGGTCAAAATGTTCCTTTCCATGAAGGTGCAGACACACAGACCCTGGACATTGTCTGCTTCATTTTAACTTGTGATTGTGCTGAAGTCAGGACTCTGAAAGTAGTTTTCATTTCAGTGAAAACTACACTTTCTTTGGTTGGGAAAATAAAAGTTTTTACTAAGACTTTATGATTACTCAGTTTATGATGCTGGGACCAAATTACAAATGCAATTTGTGTATCAAAAATCTCCTTGAAATTTCAATTATATTTGATATATGTGTTTTCTTTTCCTAACTGAGTTTGGTTTTGGGCCAAATTCTTCCAATTTTATTCATACTTTAGTAATTGGAGTCTTTCTTACTGCACACTTTAGATCTGATCCCTTTCTTTCAAAATAATGCAGGTTTCCCTGAGGAAAAAAAGAAGACAAAACTCATTCTAAGAGCAGTAGTTCTTTTTCCATAGCTCTCCATCTAGTACATGATCTGTGATCATACCTCCATGTCATTATGCTTGTAATGTTTATTGGAAAAATCAATCTTTAACTTTAAGACTTTATACAGGAAATATTTAAGTAAATTAGGACCCTATACATCCATTTTCAAATTTCCTTTCAACCTCGGAGTACCTACTTCTTTCATGAAAAGAATCAAGACTTTTTTCCCCCAAGCCCTTCCTTTTTTGTATAATTGACAAAATTTCCTAGAAATGTAATTTGCCCAGCCACCTTCCTTATTATCTCTAGCCCATATTAGCAGCTAAGCAGTTGTTGACATTCCCAATCACTATTGGCACTAAGACTTCATGAAGCTTATGCAGAATTTATATATGAATGTCAGCTCATTTTTAAAATATGTAAAAGGAAAAGATCAGCCAATTTCTGGCCACCTACATTTCAGAAGGTATTGGCTGGTATAAAGTAGTCTGTATATATATATACAATCATTTTAAGAAACCACACATTTTCTGGGCCAGAATCCAAGGGCATATAAAGTAGTTTAGTCAGTTATGATTGCATGGAGAGCTAGATGGAAAACACCATTCTCAGAGGGTTTGGGTGCATGTGAATTTCTTTCCAAAACTGATGGGAGTGGGGGTCATTAATTTTACTTTTATTTTGGTGAATTAAATGTTGCTCTTCTGGATACTCTCAGGGAGCAACGTGAAGCCACATCCAGTGAAGACAGGATCCTGAGCCCCCATAAATTCCTTCTAGCGCTGAGGCTGAACACACCCCATTCATACTGCTTCTGAGCTGGGACAGAAATACTGTGACAAACAAAAATTAAAAAAAATATAATATTGCAGTGACAGTTTTGGTTCTGAGGACAGACAGCCTGGTGGGATGAAGCCACTGAGACAGACCAGGCAATGAAAGGATGTAGCGGGTTTGGTTTGCAAACCGGGTGGAAACACCAATTTAGTGTAGTGGTTTGATCACATGCTTTTCACTTTGTGAGATAAGGATGAGAAGAAATGCAAAGCAGGCCTAAAACTTTAAAGAATATAAAGAAGTTTATTACTAACAGAATTAAAAGTAACAAGAAATAAAAAGAAGTGAAAGCAAAACCCTCTTCCCTCCAGCACTCTCCAAGCAAAAACTCCCC